>JAWPHD010000210.1:0-380000 GCA_037043455.1 Cyrtodaria siliqua
GCTTGCCAACAAACAAGATATCTTCCAAATGAAAATGGCCGATAATCTTGTTATAAAAAAACTTGATCCAAAATGTTTTTCTCACTGCATTCCATCTTCACAGGTTCGAGGTTATCATTATTTTCAATTCAAGGAAGGCAGGCGATTGGATAGTATTTCAAATATTACCATTGGCGTAATTACTCTCCTATAGACTTCATTTAGATTTTCCATAAGGCTGAGGAGGGGGAATGATTTGGTCTGGGGTGGGGTGAATTTCCAGGGTTTGTAGGAAGCAAATTTCCAAGAGGGAGGGGGTGGGTCCTTCCTTAGAAGTTAGGAGGGGTGGGGGGTGGGTCGAAAGCACAATTTCCAGGGGGTCTGTAAACATACTGTTATTTCCAGGGGGGTGAGTGTGGTGGTGGGGTTGGGTTGAGTATAACAATAATATACAAATTTCTTGGGGGTCTGTTTGACAAAATCAATTTCCAGGGGGGTATTTTGATGAAAAAATCCTTCCTTAGGGGGCTGTGGGGGTGGGGGGGAGGTGTTTGGTTGGGTATAACAATAATATTCAAATTTCTTGGGGGTCTGTCTGAGAAAATCAATTTCCAGGGGGGTATTTTGATGAAAAAATCCTTCCTTAGGTTCTCTCGGGAGGGGAGGTGGGTAAGGAAGGATTTTCCAGTTTTTTTTTCAGGGCGGGTGGGGGTCTTTAGAAAATAATTTCCAGGGGGTCTGTGGGTCTGTAAACATACTGTTTTTTCCAAGAGGGTGGGTTGGGGGTCTGTTAAACGTTCTTTCAAGGGGTGGGTGGTAAGGATTGATTTCCATGGGTGAAATCTGGACATAAAATATCTTCCTTAGGGGGGGTACAGATATTATCTGGAATAGCCCATTATGACATTCTCAGTATCTCGAGTACATCACTAGGATCAGATTGCCGAACAATTTTGGAATGAGGTCACACTACTATGACTAGTAGGACATAACCAATATGGTGTGGTGACATTCGATATACATTTAAGTAATGCTGCTTAGCAGTAAATGAGATGTTGTGAATGGATTTTTTTTTGTCTTGGTCTTAGAAATTAACCTGACACATTTCCGATATATTCATAATTTTGATAGAGCATCATCAAAACAACTGACCAATCAGTGACCAGTAAAAAGACCTTCATAATACATTCTGGTAGGTGATAAACTCGGTCTTTATCCTTGATGTTCAACCAAGTTTACTGTTAAAATTAAGGTATCTACAGTGTGATTATTTTAAAACCCTGCATATTTCATGAACATTTATGCACATTTATTCAAAATATGTACCTTTCAAAATCAAAATCTTGAAAATTATCTCTGTTTACACTGCCAAAGATTTTTATTTTACTATAGAACCTAAGGATAAAAACCGAGTAACACACATTTTATCACCTACTGAAAATCAGATAAAATCTCAGCATCTCTGCAATGAAAAATTATGAATAAAATGAAATCAATCAATTAAATCATTATTCAAAGCACCTTGAAATGAAACTTGCTGACAAAATAATTACCCGTCAATAAAACACACAGAAGTTCGCAGTTTTGCTTATTGCCGACGACTCAAATTTCGCCCAACATGGATAAAAAACGAAGTCAGTCAAATTAGAGCGAAGTTTAAAGCGACTTCGCCTAATTGCGAAACCCCTGATGTAGTCAGTCACATGAGTATTGATTGTAAACACTTTCTCTATAAGTAACCTATTATTCATGTCTGACACAAACATATCGAAACTGCATTAATGGTTTATAAAATAAAGGAATGTCTTTGGTATAAAGCGCAAGTCTGTTTAAATTGTGATTGTTTTACTGATGAGAGAAATCAACGGAAATGTATGTATCCTACGATTAGTCATAGACATTAATAATGTGTCTATTTTAATTATCGAATAATTAGTATTTTTCACTAAATATGAAACGAAGACCAGAATAATATTGCATTCGATCAACATGCACTGTCCATTTTAGGACGCGGGATCCGCACCATTTTCTATGAGAGTGTGCTTTTTTGTAAACCTAATGCACGCTGATCGCGCAGACAAACGTAGAAAACAATTCAATTTGTGACAAATATGCATGCGACATCGAAATCCGTAAATTTTAACTAAATGGACACAAACTCTGATTATTGTTTATCAGAGCTAGTCTTGATCATCTTGAACGCTTGATTGTAAATACAAACGTTAGTCCTGAGGGGGCACTCCTTAATTTCGCATGAATGTCCATGGTGTAAATCAGAAAGACATCAACTAAGCATCTTTTAGGTCCATGGATGGTATTTAGAATAATTATGAAGCACATGTTTGATGTTGTTCTCAGTTTTGAGTACTTATAAGTTTATTTTGGTGTATTGGAATATGCATTCTTTGGGGTTTTTGGAGGCTATAATTTGAAAAATGATCAACTAGCAAAAACTTCCAAAAAGTAGGTAAAATGGCTGATTTTCACTCACCGGGAGATCAGCATTGAATAACTTTTTAAAACGCCGGAGAAGGTATGTAAAACTTAGCATTTCCTGATATGGAAGAGCATTATGAGTGCAGACATGACACTGATATGCTTAGGAAAATTCATTTTTTTTATTTACTGACATTTGAAATATTGCTAAAATTGCTTTTAAAGCATGTTTTGAGGGGTGGGGTAATCTTAAAGAAATGGGACTAAAGTTGTACAGAAAATGCTTTTTGATACTTTTATTTGGTATGGAAACATGGGTAATTTTATTGTCTTCTAAGAAATGTATGACACAATGCTGATGTGATTTATTTTTGCTCAAGAATTCAGGCTAAGGGCTTGTCATGGGTTTGATTATTGAGAACTGTACATTAAACTGTGGAGTGCCCCCTTAAGGGTCCAACCTTTGTTTACTAAAACAGTCAAATGAAGTATTTTTTGTCTGTATTTCAACATATTTTCAAAGTTTAATTGTTATCTTTCGGTTTGTTTGCGAAGAGAACTACTTTGGTTAGAATGTAATTTGTCGATAAGGCAAACACGCATTGTTACGAAACCCAGATTATGAACAACTCAGTAAAATATGTATATTGTAATACTCCACGATGCACCGTATCGTATCTTGAGATATCTCAATATGTATAATTTATCTTGAGATACTCCATGTTGAGATATCACATTTTATATTAAGATATTTGTATTGAGATATCTCAATTAATCCCCATAAATCTCAATGTATATCTCAATTTATCTTGAGATCACTGTCTTGAGATGTCTTAAGTTGTTTTGAGATATCTCAATGTGTCTTGAGTCATTGATATCTCAAAATATATTGAGATATATCTTACAATTTCTCAAGATGTATCGCAACTTATCGTGAGATATCTAACTTGCGATATCTCGAGATCCCATGTGTCTTGCGGTCGGTATATGCACTTTTAGTAGGATTTTCTAAGTTTGAGGCGGGCTTTATGCCATTTAAAAACTATCCATTGATGTAATTCTTGGGTTTGCCTTAGCACTGTTTCATTATATTGAGAGTTTGCTATCGGTAATGTCCCGTTTAAGTACTGGTTGCTATGGTATTTTGATGTCATAGTAAGATGACGTCAAACATAGAATAGCATGTGGCGTGACGTCATGTCCAGGGCTTCTAAAATCGTCGGTTTATCAGTTCCCAGACCGAAATCTGTTTCTCCAGACCGTTTTTCTTTTCAAAATCTCTGTTTAAATCGGTCCAGATATTTTATCTATCGGTCGTTAAAAAATCTACAATTGCCCTTTACCCCTAAACTATGCCTTGCGGCAATATTCTTTGATCCATAACACGATTGTTTGTCGTTCGCTGTGCGAAAGTAGGTCAATTTGGACTAAACCATTACCGATAGTAGGGAGTTTTCCGGAAGAGTCTATAGCTAAGTAGCATGAGAAAGTATATCACGCGTTCTGTCGGTTCACTACAGCGAGTGTTACCGTCTGTAATTTCTTTGATATACCGTTAGTCGTAAGGTGTTAGCCTCTTTGCTTGTGTCGGTTTGTTTTTTTAAGTGGCCAAAGCTGGGACTGAAATTTGTTTGCGTCATTAAAAAAAATTAAAATACCGAGCGAGCGGTGTTACTTGTTTGTTTGATATTTTTTTTTACAATAACTTTAAGTATAATATTAATGACATTAATTAAGGAAAGTGATCAAACAAAATGTTAGAACCGACAAATGAACTCGACTTTCTCAAAATTACATTGGTTACCACGGTGATTCTTCACGCGACTTCCAGTTTATTAGACACTTCCGGTTCAATTCCTCAAATGATCAACAATTTTAATATTGAGTGAAAGTTATTCATTCAGTAAAGCGAAGACATGATGTCAGTCATTAAAATGTACAAATTGTGATAAAGTAAGTTATAAATTATACAAATATAATAACATAAATTTTAAATAGTTCTCTATATAAATGACTAAACGGAAAAAATGCATGGTGCAGCTGACATGGTGGGTGGGGTACGGCGATTTTCAAAATAAGTGCGATTCTTGCGGCAGTAAAAAACCTTGACCGATTTGCATTTTAAAATTTTAGAAGCCCTGGTCATGTCACATGACGTCATTATGTTGTCGCGTTAAAATAAAAAAAAAGCATAATATAGCGGCTTTATATAAATTGAGTTATAGGAGGCAACCTTTTAGAGTGGAAATGACTTCTGATTGCACATTTCAGACCTTATTCATGCTATGGCAAAAAAACAGACCTAAAGAAAAAATATTGCTAAAAAGCTGTTAAACGGGCATTTCAGTGTTATCTTAAAAAGGTGCTGTTAGGCATGGATGGTATTTATAATAATTATAAAGCACATCTTTGATATTGTTTTCAGTTTTCAGTTTTGAGTAGTTCTAAGTTTATTTTGGTGTATTGGATTATGCATTCTTTGCGTCCATCTTTGTTTACATAGAGTTATTTAGTAAAAACTTGTAGCGACTACTGCTCTGAAACTACTTGACGGATTTCCATGAAACTTCACAGAAATGCTGATCTAGCTATCAAACACCTATCAGTAGAGCTTCAAGGTCATTGACCTCCTGTTGGAGTCTGGCTTGACCACTGCTACATTATCTTTAAAATGGCCGACAGAGTTAGTAAATATTCATGTTGTCAAAACAAACGAGTGTATTATTCGCTATTGTAAGACAATTAAAAACAACATATGAGTTTGTCAGTCTTTGAAATTAGCCGGTAGCCTGAAGCCCGCAGTTAGTAAAAATCATGTCAGGCATGTAAATTTTACAAGCGGGCATGTTAAAAACAAGACGAAAATGCCAAAATAAATCGAAATAAAATCAGACACAAAAATTAACGACAGCTTGTAAACTAATTTAAAAGTTGATTTTTATTTTGTTTATACTTATACATCGCCGGAAACAACTCTCGGTTTCAGAACAGACTGGTTTTCCATTTTATTTGCTACAGTTGCTGCCACGCGGATAACGACTTCTTCACAGTATCCCCGCGGCCGTTTTTCCATCGAAGTCACAAGTCCCCGCGATCGTACCGCGGATTGTCACCCGAAATATCGCGGGGATTCTCTGTGACCGTAAAAATCACCGCGATTGCAAAATCCAGTATCAAAAGAAAGCAATCGCGGGGATTCTCTGTGATATGTTCGCAGGGGAACGCGGTGGAAATTAGAGCAGGGCTCTGAATCTGTACAATGTAGAGCCTGTTACGGCATAAACTCATCGGATGAGAGGCTGTTGCTGTTGGTAGCACTTTACGAGAGGTCATTTGAAGCTCTCCAATGATGGCATGCAAACGAAACTGTCTCCAAGATGGTTCCAATCAATAATTGTCTTTGGAAAGAATGAGTTTTTATATTGTTCATTCTTGCACTGTATTGTTTTGAAACACTTTGAATTATTTAGCATCTGATTGTCTATAATGTTATTAGCTTGAAAGTCACTGAAAGTTTAGGTCTTTCAGGAATTAGATAGTCTTGGCATTTGAATCAATAAAAAACGTAATAAAACTGATAAATACAATGAATAAATTTCGAAAGCAATACATATTCCAAACTTTTAATGCATTTAATAACACGTTTTTCGCTGATTGTGTCGCGGTGGTCAAAAGTTATTGTCCCCGCGTTGAGTGGACTGTCCGCCGATCGCGGGGACAAAATCAGTGTGTCCGCGGTGAGTTTAAATCCCCGCGTTGAGTGTTATTAGTCGTAATCCGCGTGGCCTCAACTGTATTTACGAACGACGTTGGGGACGAATGAGCAATATTTATTATGAATCAATATCGCAATGTAAACCCGACTGATAATGATCTAAAGATCTTTTCCGGTCTATTTTGTAACCTCCATGTACGATGAGCTTTCTTCATTATTTCGAAAGAGCGTAACCCGGCAGAAAAAAATAATGCAGACGTTAGGGACTCAAAAAAACAACACTTATTAAACCTAACGCATAATTTTTATACCCAGTGACTGAGAATAAAGTGTCAAAACAATCAAGTTCTTTATTTTATTTAATTTTTATATTATTCTAGAGAACATGTAACTTTCTGTGACCATATACGTATTAATTTTGTCTAAAAATAACACTCAAATTACAGTTAAAAAATTCGGGTCAGTAGAAATGTGTTCGGCTAGTCAATTTTTTAAGTCTTATGCCCTGTGGGCTAGTAGCTCAAAATGTTTTTCGCGAAGACTTGTTATTGTAATTACAGACCTCCAGACAAACTTCCATGTCAAACCATAATTTACCTCCTAAATAAATCTGCAGTGCTGATTCAGATTACTTTAAAGAGTAAATGTTATGTTTTTGCTTTTTACTTCAAAATATGACTTTATTAAACTAGCAATTGTTAATTTGCAATGCTGTTTTCACTCCCTTTTTTTTTATTGCTGCTTTCTTCAATTTTAAGTCTCACAGAAATTGCTTATCTGGAGTCCGTCACGAAAACTTTCAATATATACTCATCATGACAACACATTACAATACTAAAATATAAAGGTCAAGGTCACACTGAAGGTCATTATATGGGTTAAATACTCGATTTTTTCTTCACGAAAACTTGACGTTGGTTATAACTTTTCTTATTTCTGAGGAGTATCCATTATTTTACGATGGGTGGTTTCACATATAGTGGACTTGTACTTCGCTGAATTTGCTTGTTTTCACAGGGTTTCTTTTTAATGAAGTGTTGGATTGAATTGAATTGGATTTTATAGTCACACCAACAGCTAAGGTCATATGGCGACTTTCCAGCTTCCATTGGTGGAGGAAGACCCCAGGTGCCCCTCCGGGCAATTTTCGTGCACGGGCGGGCACCTGGGTAGAACCACCGACGTTCCGCAAGCCAGCTGGATAGCTTCCTCACATAAAGATTCCTAGGCCCCTGAGGGATCGAACCTACAGCGGTGAGGGGCAAGTGATTTCAAGTCAGAGACGTTAACCACTCGGCCACGGACGCCCCATGAAGTGTTGGAATTAATTTATAATGAAGTGTTGGAATTAATTTATAAGCATAACCTGCAGCTTCATCTGGCACATACATAGGACATACTCTAAGAGTTAAGATCAGTGCCTAGAATGTATTATGTAAATATACATAATTTGAAGTAAAACATGTTTAATCTAAGTTTAAGTTGGCTGATTAATTTTGTGTACGCTCTGTGCTGTTGGGAACATCTCTGTAGTGTAAGGAAGCATGATTTTCTTTCGAGAAAAGAGATCCAGGTTCAAGTCCTGGCGGGGAACCTGGCACACTTACTGAGCTGTACAAACTTAGTTCTGGGATAATCACAACTTTAAAATAAATATATATCAAATTCTTGCTCATATGTCATGCTAACAATATCATCCTTTCACTGCCTTTCAAATATGTCCGTACTCCCCATGCTATAATACATGTATTATAGCTTTTCTTGTTAAAACACTTTTAGGGTATTCCCTCTTGTTCTAGTACACGTTGCTAAGGGAGAAAGTTTTGGATTGATGAGATGTAGAATCCTCTTAGGAAACAGGTCAAGGGAACAGCTGTTTTCATTGATAGTTGCTCACAAAGTGTATGCATAGATTTGAAATTCCGAAAATGTTCATTAGTGATCCAGTAAACTCTATTAATACGTTTATTATACATACAACCACAAATCGAATAGAAATGGGCAGGTTCACCCTATTTATAATGCCCATCGGCGTAGCTACTACTAGGCCATATAGGCCCGGATCTGTACATCAATTTGAAAAATGAAAAATAAAATTGAAAAGTCCAAAGTGTCAACAATTGTTTTGTTTTTATTTTATTTTATTTTACAGTGTTGGTAATTCAATTTTGCCAAATGTTAATTCTCAAGTTTGTCAAAAAATATTTACTCAAATACCACACAAGTGTTCTGTCAGATATACGCCCAAAACGCACCATTACATTGCTAATTAAAAAAATCGACAAGGGAGCATGCCCCTGGACCCACTAGTTTGCCAGGCCTATACATTCATTTCAGGTCAGCTACGCTCCTGATGCCCATTTCCATAAAAAAAGGAGGGATTACTTTCTTTTTATATGATCTACACCACGGAGGTTTTCATGCAATTGGTGGTGGTAAACCTAAAGTATTTGAATTTAGGTATACGCATGCTATAGATAGATATGTTTTATATAAATAAAATGATAGTTTATACATATTGTATGCATCTATAATCATGTAAGTCTATGCTAAAACTGAGCTGGGGTAATTATTGTTCTCAGACATCGCTCGAGATGTTACTAATGGGTTACAGAAAACTCCATTATTGGTATAAATATTGCTGATAAGTCGTGTATATCTGGCTGCCTGCTGTTTAAGATGTTCGGATCCCTCTTGAAATCTGCGTAAATGTTTTTCACATTTTTAATTTACAATGTACCATGTAATTTAATTAACTTCTTGGCCATGTAATTGACTCAATGTCTGATATTTATTGAATACTGTTGATTTAATATTATTACATCTTTATTTATGATAACTGTTAAACAAATGAAGTTCGCCCGTATGTACGGTATGGCACGGATTCTATTTATTATCTCATAACATGTGATATATTTATTACGTGTATGCATGCTAATAATAATGTTCTAATATACACTAAGCTAAACTATTCTTCATTCCGTATTATTCGTACCACGCACCTGCTATTTGTTATATTTTGGAATGTACGGTACGGCTTTTATCCCCAACTTCTTCTGTAACACAGAGGAGCCGCAACTTATGCTGTGAGCGGTCCTAATCAATGGAGCGTGGTATATTGATTTACTGATGTTTGTATACCCATGTTTTTTATGAAATTGATTAAAGAAGAAGAAGATACATGTTTATTAAAGTGTCACAAATCATCATATGACATACACAACGTTCAGTACAACACATTAACATATATGAGATTTTGGGCCGATATCGGCCTAAGAGACACTAATTTATACAAATCAATGCATGTATATTAAAAATCCAGCTAAAACATAAAACATGTAAAACATGCATAACAAACAGTTAGCATTAGCTTAAGACAATTTAATTTGTCTATGTTTAATCGAGATGCAAGTTGTATTAAGATCCTTTCTATTTTTAAAATATTTGCAACTAACTGTTCGTAAAGCAGATTCAATAAAATGCCGATTGTGTGTTATGTTGGGTCTTTTAAAATTTAGATAACACTCATTCTTAAGAAAAATCAAACATTATGAAGTTTAAAAATAGTTTAAAATATAATTTGCAAACATTAAACTAAAATAGTTAAATTAATATGATACTTCTCCTTCTGTATAGCGTTGAAGATATATTTTAATTGAAATTTTTCATTAGACAAACCCAATTTTTCTGATGGCAGAAAAGTATAAAAATGAAGTGTCGGTAAGCGAAGCCGCTTGGAAAAATTCATACCAGATATCATCATTATTAAAAAATGAGTTTCGTATTCCACTTCACTTAAGTTACAGTATTTGCAAATTCTTTCGTTTAAAGGAGTTTTTGGACGGGTGTACATTCCAGTCTCTACAGCTAAAGGTAAATTACAACATCTGCATTATGATAACGTTTTCCGTTTGCCCCTTGATAACTTAAGTTCACTTTAACATAGAATTCTGTTTTAAATTTAAACTTATATGTTCTATAAGTTCTTAACTTGTTTCCATTTGTATTATTACCATTGCTATTTAATTTCTGCTCCCATTTACCATGCTCATTATCTATTAGTTTTTGTCGAACAATATTAATATTACATATTTTTACATGGCTTTTCACATAGCATGCAACAGTGTATTTCTAGATCATTTATAAATGCTAACATGCTCTTTTGTTTATATTCAATGACCATTTATGAATGATGTTACACAATCTATTTTCTAGCATGCATTTTATTCTTAATGTAAATTTAATTATTTAATGGCTTTGGAATTTGATTTGGTCTATTGTGCAGACTCGAGTAACAACTAAATGTTATTGGATACCTTTGCTAATGTTTGATTTTAAAGAAATTTACATTCGGTGCTTGGACAATTTTATCTGTTACCCTGATACTAAAGAAATTCTCCGTAAGTTCGGTTTTTGCTCACTTTTTAAAGAGTTTGAGACTGTTTCCTCTAGTTATTGTATACGTAGATAGGGGAAGAAAGTTTTTGACTGAGGACTTAAAAACTTGCAGCATGTCTGATCTTAATCTCCTATATTGAAGGGTGGGTATTTCAATCTAGCACGGTAATCTAAATTATTTATAGAGAATAACATGTTGGTGGCCTTCTTTGATTACCCTGTAAAGAAAGCTTTCGTCTGCAAACAGTTTAGCTTGGAAGCAGTTGATAAACTCTGGTAGGTCGTTGATAAAGGCAAGGAACAACAAAGGTCCGAGCACTGTTCCCTGGGGGACTCCTTACACGAATCGGCTGTCTCCGACCTTCTACCATCTAAGACTGCTGTGTTCTATGATTAAGGAAGGAATTTATCCATTAATTGATATTGCCTCTCATTCCGTAGTGGTCCAGTTGTGGAAGAGTCTTATGTGTGGACTTTTCTCAAAGGCCTTGGTGAAGTCAAGCAGTATAACATCAACATGCATGCACATCGCCGCTTTGGAAGTTAATTATTTGGATTCTTGATAGGGGACCTGCTTATTCCCGTTAGCCGTTAGTTAAGGTTATTTCTGTATTTCATTCTTATTCAAGGAAATGATTGTTAAATTCAATACACGATTGTATTTTGAGTTTATTGTATTTTAAGTTAGTGTCAAAAATGTATGAGTTTATTATTGTTGCAGGCCGCGTTTGCATACTGTGCCACTTTGTATTTTTTGGTTTACAGGGTTACCGCCTAGGAACGGTCAGTAGGCAATACATATAAAGTCGATGTAAGCTTAGCAGTAGACCGATATATATGTTTTATAGGCGTTCTGTTGTAAAAAAATTTTTTACCTCGAATTACAGCAGAACGACCACAAAATACATAGCCATCCATAAATGGTGATTTATTATTGATTTATTAAAACTTTTTTTAAAATAGGGTAGTGAAGATTGCAAGTTTATTTTTTTTTAAATAATTATCAAAATTACACCCAAATTACAAAAATAGTCTGATTGTGTTTTTTTTTTTTTTTGTAATCTTTATAATTATAAAATGTTTCTTTAATACAAAATAAATTTGTTGATTTGTTATCAGAATTTTAGTCAAATCAACAAATTATGATTTTTTCTTAGATAGGCATTCTGTTGTAAATTTTTTTTCAATCGAGATTTGATCCAACAACCCCAAAATACATATGAAAAACTCCTACCACAAAATCAACAAAATATGATTTTTTTTAGGTGGGGATTCTGCTGTAATTTTTTTTTTAATCGAGATTTGATCCAACAATCCCAAAATACATATGAAAAACTCTTACCACAAGTTGCCGAAATAAACCGGTTCAGAGTTATATTTTGAGATTTTTTAATAAAGTTGATTGTTATCAAAATTACACCCAAATCAACGAATAAACACAAAATATGATCTTTTGTTTAGGTGGGGCTTCTGCTGTAATTTTTTTTACTCGAGATTTGATCCAACAACCCAGCAGCAGCTGGTATGTCTTTTTTACACCTGCTACAAGTGTAGTATAAAATTTTCATCTACCAAAGATATTTTCATCTACATGAAAGAATAAGCCGTAAAAGCATGGAACTCAAAAATAACCTAGTGTATTACGTACAAACACCTGTAGTGTTATAGAAGGTTGAGTTGTATTAAAAATCAAATGGGTCTGCTTTCTTAAACAAACTTGGCCTAGTCGTCTCTACTGGAGCTGTTGCCTGTAGTTTAGGTGTCTTCGCTACATTTTTTCTTGTTATCCCCAAAACTGATATAGCTGTCATTATACCCATATATATGAATGCAACATTTTTAAAACCATTTACCGTTTTTCCTATCTCTTGCATGGAATATGTTTTGTTTTCTTCTTCTTGTTCGTCTTCCAAAACATCTTCCTGCTGTTCCAGCAACAAATCTATGTCATCTTTTTCTTCTTGTTGTTTTTCCAACAGACGGGAGAGAAGTTGCGTCTGTTTGCGACTTTCTTCTGCTATGGTTTCCAGATTATACACAACATCTTCTGGTGTAGCTATTTCTTTTAATAGTTTATGTTCTATGTTGTCATGTGGTATAAGTTCGTCTGCCGTATATGGTTTTTCATCCTCTCTTGTAATGTCCTCCCTTGTAATACGAGGGTTCCATATCATCCTTAGTTTGTCATTTCCAATTCTATATCTCTTCATCGCTTGGTTCGCAGATATTTGTCCACGTAGTCCACGAAGTTCTTCTATTTGTTCTTGTGACAAGTATCCTCTTTTGTTTTCCATGTTTTTATATTATGATATATTTTAATATTATTTTAAAATAATATTAAAACACAACCAATTTTGGTATCATTTATATGCAGTTAAAGACTGTTTAGCATCGTCTGTATATATTTTGACACCGTCTGGATATAGTTTGACATTGTTTGGCATCGCCTGAGTATCATCTGAGTAACATCTATGTATCATTTGATATTGTCTGTATATAGTTAAAGACTGTTTGGCATCATATGTGTGTGGTTGAAGATTGTTTGACATCTTTTGTGTGTAGTTGAAGACTGTTTGAAATCGTCTGTATATATTTTGACATCGTTTGAGTACAGTCTGTATATATTTTGACATGTTCTGTAATTGCTTAACATCGTCTGTGTGTATTTTGGGGCTATATGGGACTTATTTTGCTTGTAGCAATGCTTGTAGCATTGCTTGTAGCAATTCTGTATGATAATCATGGCTAAAAGATTATTTTGTTATTAGTATGCTAAGGAAATAGATTCATGGGTTATTTTTGAGTTCCATGCTTTTACGGCTTATTCTTTCATGTAGATGAAAATATCTTTGGTAGATGAACATTTTATACTACACTTGTAGCAGGTGTAAAAAAGACATACCAGCTGCTGCTGGGTTGTTGGATCAAATCTCGAGTAAAAAAAATTACAGCAGAAGCCCCACCTAAAAAAAAATCATATTTTGTGTTTATTCGTTGATTTGGGTGTAATTTTGATAACAATCAACTTTATTAAAAAATCTCAAAATATAACTCTGAACCGGTTTATTTCGGCAACTTGTGGTAAGAGTTTTTCATATGTATTTTGGGATTGTTGGATCAAATCTCGATTAAATTTTTTTTTACAGCAGAATCCCCACCTAAAAAAAATCATATTTTGTTGATTTTGTGGTAGGAGTTTTTCATATGTATTTTGGGGTTGTTGGATCAAATCTCGATTGAATTTTTTTTTACAACAGAACGCCGACCTAATAAAAAATCATAATTTGTTGATTTGACTAAAATTCTGATAACAAATCAACAAATTTATTTTGTATTAAAGAAACATTTTATAATTATAAAGATTACAAAAAAAACAAAAACAACACAATCAGACTATTTTTGTAATTTGGGTGTAATTTTGATAACTATTAAAAAAAATTAAACTTGCAATCTTCACTACCCTATTTTAAAAAAAGTTTTAATAAATCAATAATAAATCACCATTTATGGATGGCTATGTATTTTGGGGTCGTTCTGCTGTAATTCGAGGTAAATTTTTTTTTTACAACAGAACGCCAACTGCATGGGGTTATAATATAATTATGATGATAACATAGAACTATTACTATAGTAACTTGTTCTGGAAGTTTGTATCACATCGAGTAGGCAAATGCCAGATCGGGATCAAGAGGCGTTATATATACCTCTTTATATTATCGTTAAAACAAATATATAACAAACAAAACAAATTAAAACAATATTGTATTAAATCAAATTAATTGAAAACAACTCTTTCTGTATCTATCGCTCGCATAAAACATGTACATTACGTGTTCCTTAAGCGGGTTTACACATATCGAATTCACTGGATACAATTAGATAATTAAAGTGCTGTAGGAGACATTATTAGGTCCAACATTGTCTTATACATTAAAACTATTTGAGAAATCATTATTAAAAAAATAGCGGGAAAACATGAAATTCCTGTGTGATTTATTATACATGTACTCACTTCATGGTTTGCACAATGGATTTCAAAAACTATTTATTTTAAAAAGAAATTAATGGAACAGATATACATAATGGCGATATTTTAACCTTACTGATAAAAACACTTTATTTGACGATAGCTACGAATTTAATGAACAACAACATCTTAAATCACTTTTTCTAGTTTTAATAAAACAACATTCATTTTTGTCTCGCCTTTTCGAAGAAAAAAAGAGACATAGGTGTTGCTTTTCCGGCGGCGGCGGCGGCGGCGTCAACATTCAAGTTTTTCGTTTAGGTCATTTTCTCACAAACTGTATGCACTAGACCTTTCAAACTTTGCTTATAGTTGTATCATGGGTAGTATATCGCAACGTGACAAAGCAAATGTGGAAGTGACCTTGACACTCCAAGCAAAGTGCAGATATCTTACTAATTTTTAGGTTCAACTTTTGCGTTTATGTCACTTTTTCACAAACTGTATGCACTAGACCTTTCAAACTTTGCTTATAGTTGTATCTTGGGTGGTACATGGCAACGTGACAACGAAAATGTGGAAGTGACCTTGACCCTCCAAGCAAAGGGCAGATAACTTAATAATTTTTAGGTTCAACCTTTGCGTTTAGGTCACTTTTTCACAAACTGTATGCACTAGACCTTTAAAACTTTGCTTATAGTTGTATCTTGAGTGGTACATCGCAACGCGACAAAGCAAATGTGGAAGTGACCTTGACCCTCCAAGCAAGGGCAGATAACCTTATAATTTTTACCTTCAACTTTGGCGTTTAGGTCACTTTTTCACAAACTGTATGCACTAAGACCTTTCAAACTTTGCTGATAGTTGTATCTTGAGTAGTACATTGCAACGTGACTTATAGCTTAATCTTTGGAAGAAAACATATTCTTCCAATGTTTTCGATTTTCAAAGAAATCAACGAGTTTCGGACTTGAAAACTTTTGGAATTATTAAAATTGTCAGGACTTTGTAACAATATACCTGTTGATAATCGAACTTGTAATGTTCATACGTGAAGAAATATAATCACAAAATATCGATATGTGAAATAAATCTGTGGTTTTAATAAACAGAAATAAAACCATTAGTATTAGAGATTTGATTTGTGTCTGTTTATTTTGCAGGTCATATTACCGTGTAGTTTGTGCTACCTTACGAGTTAGCACTTGTGGCAGCGAAAATTAAAATTAAAACACCCCTACTTTTGTAACACCGGTGTTGAACCAACAGATGGGCCGGGGTTAGGATCTAAAAAAGCGATCAGGAAAATTTGCATTCAAGGACGGCAGTCAACTACAAACACACAGAGAAACAAAGAACAACTTTAAAGATGAAAGAAAAGCAAGATAAGACATCACGAACACAAAAGGGTTGACAATAGGGCTACCGCCTTGGAACGGTCAGTGGCAAAAAAGGCCGCTGGGGATTTAAACCAGGTTCTAGGGTGCACCAAACCTTACTCTTACCCTATTGACCTCCCAAAAAATGGAACGGTGTAAATAAAAATATCCCGCCAGGTTATAATCTCTAACAAACAAGGCAATATTAATAGGCAATATAAGTAAAACACATACATGATCATGTATATATAATATAAAATAAACAAAATAAACAAAAGCCTAGAAAGCCACAAAGTAAGTGACTTGGCAGCAGCCAGACCAACAAGAGAACAAACCGTTAAGGGTACGACAAGACACGATTAAAGACAAACATCAAACGCTACCGATTTAGGTAGACGTCATCTTAGGGTCCACAATCTATCTGTCCGGTCATCGCACAATCAAAGAGGAAAGCATAGTGGCGAACTATAAATGGGTCAACCAATAAACATGCAGTGCGTTGCAATATGATAGGGTCATAACCTCATGTGATACACTTTTTAACAAGTTTAATAAAGATTGCGAAAGTGATTATGACCTAGTATCTTACGAAGTTTGTAACATCACCATATAGAAGTCAGGTTGTTGAGATAGTTCTTGTCACAGAAGAGTTCTTAAATTACTTTTATAATTTAGAAGTAGATCAGGGTTACGATAATAAACTTTTGTAAAGGTTTTTCGAAGTTTATGGTAACGGTAGCCCTGCTGGAGTAGCTTTTTAGTTATACAAATATTACGAATATTAAATCTTCAACACAACTACAAGCTTTGGAGAAACTTAGACCCCATAAGAATAAATACTGAAAGCAACAAACAAGAGATAAAAGTAGCAAACTCGGTTTTATTGAGTCTGTTCATGAACGGTAATGTAAAGTGCAACACCTCTCATCCCTCCTAGTACCGGCTTAAGCGATATTCTACTTTAAAGCCACAAAGATTGGACTTGATAAAATCACCATCTAAATGGGGATAATTAACAATATCAAAATTAAAATCATCCCTCTTGTCATAAATGTAACTAATTATTTCGCCATTTTCAATAGAGAGATGTAAATCAAGAAAAAAAGCGACAGTATCAGAAATGTTAGCTTTTTTTGAGTTCAACCATAGTAGAAAAGAAATTATTGTCAATGTTCAACATGTCACCCAAGTACCGAGAGGTGTCATTAAAGGCTTCAGTTACATCTGCCTGAGTATCGGATGAAAGTCTCAACATGAAATCTCGTTCATAGCGATACAACAACAACAAATCTGCGACAAGAAGTGCACAGTTTGTACCCATTGGGATAACAACAATTTGTCTATAACGGTAGTTTCATACCTGATGAAAATATTATCTAATAGGAAAATGAGTGCTTCACAAAGCTTTTGGCGAGTCCACATAGTGTAATTGTCTAAAATGCAGTTAGTAAAAACGCTTTAATAGTGTTACAGGCTAAAAATGTATTTTTTTTTGCTAGCGAAAGTTATTTGAATAAGAGCAATAAGCTTGTCTTGTCTTTGATAGGGTGATTTTGGTAAGGTTTATATATTGTAGAGAAGGCATAAGTACTTATAGGAGAAACTTGACGTTTATTGCAAATTTTATCAAGAACGTCTCCTGAATTTTTAATACACCAAAATAAATTAATCCCAGAGTTTTCACAAGTTTGTTCAACGTGATCTTTAACGGCAGTAATACAAGCAGTTAAAAGCTTGGAGATGTTTATGGTGGTGGTGCAGGCACTAGAATTCGAAATAAAGCTTGCTTTATACGGATTTTTATGTAATTTAGGAATCCAGTACATAGTTTGTTTTGCTTTTCGTCTACCCCAGCCTTGAAAGTAGTGCACCGAGTGATATGTGTGGAAACAACATCATCCTCCGTAGACTGAACTGGAGTATACGAATTATTGCCACCGAGTTCCAGAGATAAAATATTGATGTAATGTAGGCGTCAAACAATAATTACATTATTAGCTGCTTTATCTAAAACAAATGTATTATGAAATTATTGAATTCCCGATTTTAAATTACGAAACGAAAACCTAGGTCTCGGAGGAAGTAAAGAAGAGTTACAATTATAAAAGTTAATACGTGTATCTATAATTTAAAAAATTGACTTTTTCCAAGTAGAGCGAGAGTTTGGGTCCGAATGATGAATACCCATTTTATACTAAAATCCTCAATGGATTTGGCGATCTGAGCACGACATGCATTAAAATCAATAAATGAAGGTAATCTATATTTAGGACCTTTAGAAAACAGATGCCGAATACGTTTATCTACAATTTTAAAATTACCAGTGATGACATGACCTGCTGTAGCATAGCAAGATTTTGATGTATTACACTCACACTCCTTAGGAGTGTTATTTACTATATCAAGGTCAGAAACTATGTTGTCGCAGTTGACAATAATATTTATAATTGCTTTTTTTTATACTTATAACAAACTACCGGACTTCCTGAATTTTTGAAATATTTAGTAAGCCAACATGTTGGGTCAATGTTGGGCCAATGTTGGCCCAATGTTGGCCCATTGTTGTAACAATAACAGTTAGTCAACATGTTGGGCCAGTGTCGGCCGAGTGTTTTCACATTGTTGTAACAATAACAGTTAGCCAACGTGTTGGTCTAACATTAGTTTCAGTGGATCAATGTAACAGTGTACGCCAACGTTGGTCCAGCGCTTCACCAAAAGGTTATGCCAACATCGCCTACGAACGTTGAGCAAACGAAAGGTAAAACATTGGGCCAACGTTGGGCCAACGTAAGCTTGCTATCTGGGAGATTAATCACACTTTGTCATAAATGGCGATACGTGTTTTTACCGGGTTGTAAATTTAAAATATTTGACATTTATTATCAATTTCACGAAATAGCACAAAATAGCCTGTTGCACTAACATATAAACTCACTCTCTAAAAGTATTTCACGCACATTGCACAAACTAGACCGCCCAAATGGATAGGATCTAGATCGTTTAACATTTAATCCTACTGACAAACTGCACTGCTGCATAGTTTACTCGTAAGAAGTTCATGTAAGATTAATGGATAGGCAGACAGACAGACAGACCATATGGAAGTATCTTCCTCAAATCGAAATCGACTGAAAAAAACAATAATTTCACGAAATGTAACTCTTCGTGATAGGTTAGTACTGATTTATCTCCCGCATATATCGATAAAGCCGCCTCGGCGTTATGTAATTTCGCGTGTCGGCAGTCACACTTGCACACTTTACGGGGGCCGTAAAACATTGGGAATCATTATGTATCTATAGTGACCATATGGAGCATTTAAGCAAAACACATTTTTAAAAAATCAGTTTAATATTTACATGAAATACGTTATTATAAACAAGGTTTTAATAAACTATAACTAAGAATAGTTTTTTTTAAGTGTATTTTTATGGAAATGGCATTATAATAGTGAGAAATTCTATTAAAAGCAGTTTAAAAGTTAAAAATACCATCATTTTTGATATAGCAAAAGTTTCGTTCTGACTCCTGTTTTGCCTAAAATGGAAATACCATCATTGGACAGAGAAATACATGTGTAATGGGTTTTTGCATGAATTAAACATTTATGCATACAACTCTTCATGATATATATTTCTCCGCGTCGTCTGCTTAATGTGATTATCGCAAACAACAACAACAACAACAACAATTAATATTTTTATTTTTTTTTGCTATCTTTGCTTGTAAAACAGACCATCTATAACTAGTGTCATTAACAAAAAAACTATATCAAAATAAAGATTAGTGTTTCACCTATTTAGAACCGTTTGCACCTAAGGCTTCAGTTTCGTCATTATGCGATATATTTACAATTAAAAAACACATGTTCGACATATTTTAAGAATTTTATATAGAACATATAAGGACACTAGATGGTGTATTTAAACTCGAAAACAGACAAAGATCCTTTTAACATAAAAATATGAAACTTATATCAAAATAAAGATAATACATTGTATTTTAAGAAACCGTTTGCACCTAAGCGATCATATTTATAGAATTTCTAATATTAAACAATAATGAAATTTCCCCCTATACGCTCCATGTAAAAATCTGGCGACTCATCGATAACCCGTTTGAGGAAGATTCTTCCATATGTTTGGCAGATTTCAAATTTTCTTCTACATTTTAAATTTTCTGTATCTCTTATTCGATTTTCAAAAATAGGCCTTTTAGAGGATGATATAAAACTGAAAATGCATAAGCTTTAACGTCAAAGTATATGAACATGGTTTGGTTCTCTTTAAGGCGTAACTGCTCTATTATATGTGTGTCTCAGTGGTGTAGAATCAAATAGTAATAGTGATGTTTTTGTCATGGTCTAGTTGTGCCCCTCCCCTTTTGGGTAGATTCGCATAAGAAATGTGGTTGCCACGGTAACAAAACTTGTAAACAATCACTAAGAATTGCTTGTCTTCGCAATAAATCAAGAACAGCTGGCACTACAAACTCGAAACTTGGCAGGAATGTTTTTGTCATCGTCATTGAAGGGGGGCATATATGTTTTACAAACATCTTTTGTTGATATGTGTTTTAAAGATGTTTATGGAAAAAAATGTTGTGTTTGATAATAGATTTTGTAGAGCAATTAAGGTGCATTTAAAGCAAACGTGAACAATAAAATTCTGCTACTTCACAAGTTCGAAGTCGTATTATCCTAAATTGAAGTCCGAGGCCAAGTATTTTGTTCTGCCCAAAATGTACTCCTAAATCTGTGCATCTGACCAACAAGCAGAAAAAAAACAGTGAGAAGTATGAGTGTGAAAGACAATCCAGGAACTCTGCCAATTAATGTGTATGCTTCAGAACCTTCTGTGTGTAAACAAGTGTGTTCGATGCTGTTTAAACTTTTCCGAAAGGACAGGCCTAAAGTCGCCCTGTACCATTCGATTAGCAGTAGCATATTAGATATACAATATATAGCGGAAATACCCATTGTGCGTTTCTTTTTCTTTTCAGTATATAATTTGTGGCTCTGTATTGCCAGGCCACTTCCGATACGATACGATTGCGATACGGACAGACCGACACGATACAATACTTTACGGTTAAAAAATTAGTTTATGGGTAATATCTAAAGAAGTATTGTCTGTAACAATTTAAAAACAAAAACAAAAATGCACACGACAACATTTCTTAGAAACAATAAAAGTAGGGAATACAATAACCCCAAAACAGGCTAAACGACAAACACGAATGGCAATTTTGATAAGGAATAAAGGCATATGACGTCAAACACAAAAAGGGTTGACAATAGGGCTACCGCCTTGGAACGGTCAGTGGCAAAAAAGGCCGCTGGGTGTTTAAACCAGGTTCTAGGGTGCACCAAACCTCACACTTACCCTACTGTCATCCCAATAAAACGGGACAGTGTAAATAAAGAAATCCCCGCCATGTACTATTCTCTAACCAACAAGGCAGCATTAATAGGCAATATAAGTAAAACACAAAAAAGCTCGTGTATATATAAATACAAAAAACAATAGCCTAGAAAGCCACAAAGAAGGTACTCAATGACTTGGCAGAAGCCATAGCAACAAGAGAATAAACCACTGAGGGCACGACAAGACAAGAATGCAGATACACATCTTGACAGATTGTAATAGATAACAGTAAGTCCACTAATATTTTTTAAAGAAATTTTGTTCATATCTGATGTAATTATACTTTTATCAATGCAGCATGTGACGGGGTATATTAATCGACCCACAGGGAAACAGCACTGTTGTTCGGGGCATTATCAGCATTTACATAAACATGTTTTGAAAACACTAACGTAAATTCCATATTATTCGCACTGGTATCTTTAATTGTAAATAAAGATAGCTTAGTTTTGAAAATCGATTGTATTAATTTAGATTTGTTCACAATTGGAAACAATTTTTGGATAGAAATTCTAAAATGAAAAATATGTTTTTCTTCTAATTTTGATAAAGCAGAATTTTGCATTGAACATTTCCTGTAAAAAGAACCCTTTAGCATGTGAAATTGGTATTTGTCATCCGATCTTGAAAAGTAGGGTATTTTTATTTACCAATACATATGTCCGTTTCAGTGATATATAACTTACTTATGTACTGTCAGAATTATCAGAAAAGTCGAAAAAAACATATCCATAAAAAATGCCTCCCAAACAGTAGTTCTAGTTTAGAAACGTTTAGTGGAGTCCTAACTCCGTACCAAAGACATTTAAAAGTTCACGTATAAGACCTCTATTAAAAAAGCCAACCCTTGATCAAAACACTCTTAAAAACTACAGACCTGTGTCCAATCTCCCATTTATCTCAAAGGTGTTAGAGAAGGTAGTCGACAAACGTTTGGAACAGCATTTGTCCTTTAACGATCTTCACGAGAAACATCAGTCGGCGTACAGAAAGTGTCACTCTACCGAAACTGCTTTACTCAAAGTCCAGAGTGACATCCTCCAGTCTTTAGACCAGAACAAGGTTACGATCTTTCTGCTGCATTTGACACCATCGATCATAGCACACTACTCTATCGCCTTGAACATGACTTTGGAATAGCCGGTAAGCCACTTGCATGGATGACATCCTATCTAAGTGATCGTTATCAAACTGTGTGCATTGTCGGCGAACTATCCAATCCAGTGCTTATGAAATACAGTGTACCACAAGGATCGGTCTTGGGGCCCAAAAACTATATCATGTATACCAAACCTGTAGGGGCAATTTGTACAACCATGGACTAAATCATCATTTCTATGCTGATGACTCTCATCTATACTTATCATTTGAACCTTTAGACAAAATTTCTCAAGTTGAAGTTATACGGCGAGTTGAAGCCTGTCTCAATGATATTGTCTCCTGGATGCACCACAATATGCTAAAACTAAATGCAGACAAAACAGAACTTATATTGTTTTGCTCCAAGCGTAATGTGGAGTGTATATCTGACATATCTATTAAAGTTGGAGACTCTGAGATAAAACCATCATCATGTGTCAGAAATCTGGGAGCATTTCTCGATTCCAAAATGGACATGGAACAACAGGTGAATGCTGTTTGTAGGTCGTGTTACGCCCAGTTACGACACATAGGTCACATTAGACAATATCTAACCATTGATGCAACCAAAACCCTTGTAAATTCCCTTGTTACATCCAGACTTGACTATTGTAACTCCCTGCTTAGCGGTCTACCTAAAACAATTTTGAACAAACTTCAAACAGTTCAAAATACAGCAGCTCGTATCATTACTAGGAAATCTCGTTTCGACCACAACACACCAGTGTTAAAGGAGCTTCACTGGCTCCCAGTGCAATACCGGATTGACTTTAAAATATTGAGTCACATCTATAAAGCCTTAAATGACCAATCTCCAAGCTACATCAAAAACATGTTAAAGGTGTATAGACCACAGCGTGACTTAAGATCCCAAAGTGACACTCTGACTCTTGTAGTACCAAGATCTCGTACAGTTACATACGGTGACCGTAGCTTTGCAACTGCTGCTCCAAAGTTGTGGAACCGCTTCCAGTGGGAATCCGGAATTCCAACACACTTGACTCTTTTAAGAGATCACTGAAAACTTATTTCTTTTTAATGATATATATAGTGGCTGATGTGTATTTTAAGCTGGACTATTTCATAAATGATTACCATTGTTTTATCATCTTATTATGACAGTACTATTTTTTAAACATGGATTTTAATTTTAGTCAGTATAATAATAATGTCTTAACTTTATCTTAGCAATATAATCTATATGTTGTTTTATTTTTTACCACTAAATATTTTCGCATATCTTAGAGTTAATACATGTATTGTTCTTTTTCAGTTTTGACTGTGTGTGAATGTATTATTGTTTTACCTGTAAAGCACTTTTGAACGTATGTTATATATGAAAAGAGTGCTATATAAAAATGGTATAATAATAAAATAATAATAATAATACTCCTTAAACAGTAGCTGATCCTTTAGGTCACCTGAGCCGATAAATATCAATCATTGGGATGTGTTTTCGTCCTTTTTAGACTGCGTTTTATTACAATTATCCCAAACCTCAACCAAATTTAAATATATAATCATTAAATAGGAACGCTTGGTTAAGATCTAAATCCAATGAACGCGGGAGTTGAGTAGAAGATAACATACAGTAAATATCAGAGGGTGTCTGGGAGTTAATTGATTTGCTCATAGTTATAATGTCAGTGTTCCGCCACCGCGGCGTCTCGCCCTTACACATTTTTTCATTCACTCACGACAGTCTTGTTTTCAACTCGAGGCGTCCCGTTAGGGATTCTACATAACTTGATACTTATTTGAATAGTGCAATGAATTGTGTGTTTGCATATTACTCACTGTTGGTTGATTTTATTGTACAAAAATATATTTAAACCTATAATATAATAACGAATAAAACTTCAAAAATCCAAATTGTATTACTTTTTGTTTAAAGCTTCAGGCATTCTGCTTCTGATACTAACTCATGAATATGAATAAGTCACGGGTTAAGTAGTTTCAATTCGACGAACGTACAATAAATCGGTATATAACGCAGAAATCGATGCGTAACATATCATACTTTATCTAGCCTTTGTACAGGTAACATCGATAATACGGCTTTCGAATATATTTTATAAAAAAAGAGTTGCCCGGAACGGGATTTGAAACAGGGACCTTGCATTTTTATTTGAAACATGAATGCCGTACCACTACACCACGGATTTTAACACGAAAAGTCATTACGTAATAACTATACATGAATGCCGTACCACTACACCACGGATTCTAACACTAAAAGTCATTACGTAATAACTATAGCACACGGACTAAAAGTCATTACGTAATAACTATAGCACACAACTTAATCATGCACTAAATAAAAAAATTCGAGATTAAAGTTTTGAGACGGAATCTTATTTAAATTGATAATACATAGTAGAACTCCTCGCATGGTTATTTACATGTTCGAGATGATTGAATATATACTAATACATCTTGAAGGTCGTTCAAATAAGTTATTTTGAATCATAATATATGTTACTAAATATATCATATTCTCAAGAAGTCGCCATAGCTCAATAGTCAGGACGTTGGACTGTAAATCAGAAGATCGTGTGTTCGAGTCACTGTATAGAAAGTAAATTATGTCCTGCATTAAATGTGATCGCTTAAAGCTACATACCTTGTATTTAAATATCTTTCTTCTTTTAATTGTAACATCATGTTCACCATCTCGTGGCGAAATCGGTTATTTAATCGATCAAATTTAACGCAGGACATCATTTACTTTATAGACATCGAGGAGCAGTACACGTCGTATCTGTACACAGGTAGCATCATGATCTACAAGAAAAAAATGTTTGCATCTTTCTGCAGATTTTAGGAGTGTTACTATATATTGCTTTATACATTCTTTAGTTAATTATATACTACAACAACCAGGTCATATACCGTTATGCACCTTATAAGGATGAAGTAAATAGTATGCACGTGCTACTCAAATAAATGACATACGTGTAACTGGGTACAGGTAAATGGTGAACAATCGATTCCTAACCGTCGGTCATCAATAGCTTAGTGGTTAGAGCCCTGGTACGGTAAACCAGAGACCCTGGGTTCGAGTCCCGGTTGAGGAACGATTTTTTCACCACCTGTTATAAACATAACATACAACAACTGGTACACCAAAACGTAGGTCTTAGACATCGCTTTCTGTTAAAGGGACACATAACCCATCAACAAAATAGGTTGTTTATATCGTTGGGTTGTCTCCCTTGTATTATAACAGTTGTTGGCATGTTTACTTATAAATCTTCAGTTAATTATGTTTATATAATCAAAAATCAAGCTTGTGTTTCTTTATATGTCTTGTTTACAGGTTATGATATTATTATATTGTTATTGTTATGCTAGAAATGGCTCATAATTGGTTTAATAAAAATATTCTATTCTATTCATTGTAATCTTGAAGTGTTTAGCAAGCATTACAATTAGCATCTCGATTTATTGAGAATTATAGAGGCATTTACCAGTAAGTGCGTTAGGAAAACTGTTCACTCGAATACTTAACAACAGGTTAAATAGTTGGACAGAAAAGTATAATGTTTATGTTGAGGCCCAGACAGGGTTTAGAAAAGGTATGTCCAACTGATAATGTTTTTGTTTTGCATGCATTAATTAACAAGGTTTTAAGCTCGAGTGAAAAATAGTTTTATGCTTTCGTAGACTTTAAGAAAGCGTTTGATTATGTTATACGAGATAATCTTTAGTTAAAGCTTATAAAACTTGGTATACGTGATAAAATATTGAATATTATAAAATCCATGTATAAAACAGATGAGCGAGTCGATTCGGCAGAATACGCTATTGGTATGACCCAGGACAAATTATGTCAAATGGAAAAAGAAAACATAAAACTGAAAGAGTCGCTGATTTATATGCAGTCTCAGTCTATGCGTAACAACCTGATATTTGGAAATATACCAGAATCTCAGTTCGAAAAAAACGAGGAGACAGAATCCAAGTTAAGACAGTTCATGCATGAAAATTTACAAATCGCACAGGATGTTGTTAACAACCTTAAGCTGGAACGAGTGCATAGGTTAGGAGTGCGTGTCCCCGGAGTAAAACGCAAAATTATTTGCAAGTTTAATCAATTCCCGGATAGAGAAATGGTGCGGAGGCAAAGAATCAAACTTGAAGGAAGTGACTACTATATGCATGATCAGTTTCCACCGGAAATCGTTGCGAAACGTCGGCAACTGACTCCCAAAATGAAAGACGCGAAGCGAGAGGGCCATCGTGCATGGATAAGCTATGATACGCTTTACATCAACGGAAAACCGATCAAGGGCGACTAGGACAACGACGAGGGTGGACTTAAAGTGATTGTCTGGAATTGTAATGGTTTGTCTGAGAGTAAGAGACAGAATGCAGAGTTTGTGAACATTTTGAAGCAAAACGATATAATTATTTTGTCTGAAGCATGAACGTGTAAAAACAGTGAAATAGAATTTTCAGGGTATCATTGTTTTAATTTCTATAGAAAATTTAGACATAGAAAAGCAAAACGCAATAGCGGCGGTATAGTTATATATATTAAAAACAATATCAAAAATGGAATATCTTTTGTAAAAAACCACCATGACACTATTATATGGTTAAAATTGGATAAAGAAGGATAGAAATATCGGACAGGGAACGCAGCATTCAAGGACGACAGTCAACCACAAAACACAAAAACAAACACGCAAACAGACAAACGAAAAGGCAAAATTAATAAAAAAAATGCAAACGACATCACAAACACAAAAGGGTTGACAATAGGGCTACCGCCTTGGAACGGTCAGTGGCAAAGTAGGCCACTGGGGGTTTAAACCGGTTCTAGGGTGCACCAAACCTCACACTTACCCTATCGTCATCCCATTAAAACAGGACAGTGTAAATAAAGGAATCCCCACCATGATCTAATCTCTAACCAACAAGGCAGCATCAATAGGCAATATAAGTAAAACACAAATATGCTCGTGTAAATATAATACAAAAAAAACAATAGCCTAGAAAGCCACAATGAAGGTACTCAATGACTTGGCAGAAGCCAGAGCAGTAAGAGAATACACCATTAAGGGCACGACAAGAAAGATCATCGACAAACATCAAAAGCCACCGTCCCAATGGGCTTTAGGTAGGCGTCATCATAGGGTCCACAGCCTGTCCGGTCATCGTACAATTAAAGAGGGAAGCATAGTGGCGAACTGTAAAAGGGTCCACCACCAAGCATGCAGTACGTTGCAAAATGATAGGGTCATAACCTCTTTTGATAAACTTTTTAACAAGTTTAACAAAGATAGTATGAAAGTGATCATGACCAAGAATCTTACGAAGTTTATAAATCACATCACCATAGAAGTCAGGTTGTGATAGTCCTTGTCGCAGAAGAGTCCTTAAATTACATTTATATTTGGAAAGAAGATCAGGGTTACGATAATAAAATTTTGCAAAGGTTTTACGAAGTTTATGGTAACGGTAACCCTGATTGAGTAACTTTTTAGTTATACAAAGATTACGAATATTAAAATCCTCAACTCGAGTACAAGCTCTAGAAAAACGAATAAGTTGAGACAGATAAACCCCATAAGAAGTTGCTCGGGGAACATTCCCATCCAAGTGGGGATAATTAACAATGTCAAAATTAAAATCATCTCTCTTGTCATAGATTTTGCTAATTATTTTACCATTTTCAATCGAGAGATCTAAATCAAGAAAAGAAGCGTTATTATTAGATATATTTTCTCTATTAAGCCGAAGTTCTTTAGGATAAATATTATGAACCATAGTTGGAAAGAAAGGGTTGTCAATGTTCAGTATGTCATCCAGATACCGAGAGGTGTCATTAAAAGCTTCAATAACATCTGCCTGGGTATCTGGTGAAAGACTCAACATGAAATCCCTTTCATAGCAAAATAAAAACAAATCTGCGACAAGTGGTGCACAGTTCGTACCCATAGGGATACCAACAATTTGTCTATAAACGGTGGTACCATACCTGACGAAAATATTATCTAATAGGAAGATGAGTGCTTCACAAACGTCATAGCAAGTCCACATAGTATAATTGTCTAAACTGCCGTTAGTGAAAAAGGCTTTAATATTATTACATGCCAAGAATGTTGTATTTTCTCTAGCGAATGTTTTTTGAATAAGAGAAATTAGCTTGTCTTTAATAAGATAATGTGGTAAGGTTGTATATAGTGTCGAGAAGTCATAAGTACGTATTGATGAAACTTGACCTTTATTGAAAATTTTATCAAGAACGTCTCCTGAATTTTTTATAGACCAAAATAAATTAATCCCAGAGTTTTCATAAGTTTTATCACAATATAGTTTAACGTGATCTTTAACGGCAGTAAGACAAGAAGTTAAAAGTTTGGAGATGTTTGTTGTGGTGCAGGCACTAGAATTAAAAATAAAGCGAGCCTTATATGGATTTTTATGTAATTTAGGAATCCAGTACATGGTAGGCAGTTTATTTTGCTTATCGTTTACACCAGCCTTGAACGTAGTGCACCGAGTGATATGTGCGGAAACAACATCATCCTCAGTAGAATTAACTGGAGTATACGAATTGGTGCTGCCGAGTTCCAGAGATAAAACATTGACGTAATGTAGGCGTCAAACAATAATTACATTATTAGCTGCTTTATCTGCAGGAACTAAAACAAATTTATTATGAAATTCCTGAATTCCCGATTTTAGATTACGAAAGGAAAACCTAGGTCTCGGAGGTAGTAAAGAGGGATTAGCATTATAAAAGTTAATACGTGTATCTATAATTTTAAGAATAGACTTTTTCCAAGTAGAAAGCGAGTTTGGGTCCGCATGTTCTCTACGACACCATTTTATACTAAAATCTTCAATGGAGTGGGCGATCTGGGCACGACAGGCATTAAAATCAATAGTTGAAGGTAATCTATATTTAGGACCTTTCGAAAACAAATGCCGAATACGTTTATCAACAATATCAAAATTACCAGTGATGACATGACCTGCTGGAGCATAGCAAAATTTTGATGTGTTGCATTCACATTCCTTAGGAGTATTATGTACTATATCAAGGTCAGAAACTATTTTGTTGCAGTTGAAAATAATATTTCTAATAGGCTTTTTATACTTATAACAAATTACAGAACTTTAGAAATTTTTGAAATATTTTGGGATATAATCAATTACATGAGTATCCCGAAAAATACTAGGCATGTCAATGAAATCAATACCTTTATTAATATATAGTAGTTTTAGAAAATGCCTGACGTGATCAGACTCCTTGTCAATATGGGGTCGGAGAACATGTTATTTCTCCGACCCCATATTGTAAACGTTATTTTGGAAATGATGATGACATTTATCTAGGTGGAGTTTATTAATGGACTGACGATTCAACCGCAGCTGATGCAATACATACCGATCTTTTTCAGCTTTTGCAAGATGATCTATATTATTATGAATCTTTAGGTAAAACATTTATTGCAGGTGATTGTAATGGCAGAGTGTCAAATAGGTGCGATTTTATTGTATGTGATAGTGTAATTAACGATATTGATTACTCTGATTATATACCAGATAACCCCCTAAAGCGGGCCTCACAAGATACATGTGCGAATCCACTAGGTAACAGGTTATTGGACTTGTGTAAAGCTACTTCTTTTCGATTGGCCAATGGTAGATTAGGGTCAGATTGTGGTGTGGGATGTATAACGTACGTTAATAGGCATGGAAGCAGCGTAATTGATTATCTTTTGTTAAAAGAACGCGATTTTCCATGTGTGAGCGATTTTTGAATACATGCATTTAATGAATTTAGTGACCATGCACCGTTATCGTTCACTCTTGCTGGCAAAACGCACGCCGGGAATGATAAACATTCATACGAAACTGAGTCCATAAAATGGGACGAATTGCATAGGGAACAGTTTCGACGGGGTATAATTGGTAAATTGCCATGTTCTAATGCATTGTTCGATAATTTTAATTCAGATAGCACGAATAGTGTAGATAATCTTGTATCGCAATTTACGTGTACAATGCGTGAAGTCGCTGACCCACTTTTTATGAAGCACATCAAAATCACTTCGTCGGGGTTTCAAATTAAAAATAGTGACACGAAAAAATGGTTCGATGAAGAATGCTACCAGTCTAAACAACTTTATAAAAAATCAGTGAATGAGTTTAACAGATTAAAGTCAAATGAAAATAGAACATCGCTTGCTAATCTAAAACAAGCTTATAAGAGATTAATTAAAAAGAAACGACGCGCGTTTAAATTTAAGCAAGCGAAAGAGTTTGAAAATATGCGACGTTCAAAGCCTAGAGAATTTTGGAGACGTTTTTCGAACGAAAAACCGTAAATGCCAGTATATCTGTGGATGATTTTGAGAACTATTTTTCAAATTTATTTAAAGATATAAAAACATCTATTTCAGAAGAATCAGAGAACTTTAATGTTAATCATGAGTTCAATGATAATGACCCAATTTTCGAAGAATTAGATAAAAGGATAAGCGTAGCCGAGGTAGAGTCGGCAATAAAAGCGTTAAATAAAAATAAGGCGGTTTCGGGCGATTTTATGCTTAATGAATATTTCATTGCTAGTTGTGATATATTATCGGGTCATATTACTGATATTTTTAATATTATTTTCGATACAGGTTGCTTTCCGGAAAGCTGATCTAAGGGTTTTATGATTCCTCTACATGAAAAAGGCGATATAAACTCTGTTAACAATTACAGGGGAATTACATTAATTAATTGTATGAGTAAACTATTTACAAGCATCTTGAATACGCGGATTGACAAATGGTGCGAAAATAATAATATCATATCTGGTGCTCAATTCGGGTTTAGAAAAGGTAGGTCAACAACAGATGCAATATTTATTTTGCATAGCATTATAAACAACATTTTAAACGACAAAAAAAGACTTTATTGCGCATTTATAGATTTGAAAAAAGCGTTTGATTCTGTCTACAGAAACTCGTTGTTGTTAAAACTATATAAATGTGGTGTCAACGGGAAAATGCTTAGGATAATTAGATCCATGTATGATACAGTTAAAGCATGTGTTAAGTCCTGTGGATCTTACTCCGAATTCTTTGATATTTCTATCGGTCTAAAGCAAGGTGATATTGTCTCACCGATTATGTTTTCTATATTCATAGAAGATTTAGAATTGTTCTTATTAAATAGAATAGATGGTGGTTTATCTCTTAATGATATCACTTTAATACTGTTGCTTTTTGCTGATGATATGGCTGTACTGGGATCAAGCCCAGATGACCTTCAGCAAAGTCTTAATAGACTCTATGAATACTGTGAATCCTGGGGTCTTGAAGTTAATACTGAAAAGACAAATATAGTTGTATTTCGTAAAAGGGGTAGAATTAAAGAATGTGAAAGGTGGTATTATAATGGAAGTTTATTAGATGTCGTCGATGATTTTAATTATTTAGGTGTGGTTCTTAATTATACTGGCTCCTTTTCGTTAAACCAACAATGTCTTTGTGGAAAAGCCTTAAAAGAAATGAATATATTCTTGGTTAATATACGAAAATATGAATTGAAACCAAAATTATCTCTTCAGCTTTTCGATGCTTTTGTGGCATCAGTATTAAATTATGGAAGTGAATATGGGGGATTACAAAATCAAAAGATATTGAGAGAATACAGTTAAAAATTTTTGTAAAATTATTTTAGGTGTTAAACTTACCACAAGTAATGCTGGTATTATACATTAATAGATATGTAAAAATGATCAAACATTGGTATAAACTATTGTCTACAGAGAACATTATACTAAAAGCAATATATAAGGATTTGTTATCGAACTGTAATAAGGGCGCGAAGAATTGGCTAACTAATATAAGGTTTATCCTAAACAGTAACGGTTTTAATAATGTCTGGGATAATCCAATGAGTGTTAGTTTTAAACTATTTCCTTTAATATTTAAACAAAGATTAACAGATAATTTCATGCAACAATGGAGATCTGATATAGAAGGCAGTAGAGTTTTAACGCTATATAAGGTGGTGAAAGAGAATTTTGATTTTGAAACATATCTAGAAACATTATGCTCCAAACAATTAAGAAGTTGTATAACAAGAATAAGATTATCCGCTCATTGTTTAAGAGTAGAAACAGGGAGATACTCAATAGGTAGAACAGAGAGAAACGAAAGAGTGTGCGAAATTTGTAACACAATCCGCTATTGAAGACGAGTACCGTTTTATTTTGATCTGTACTACTTACTCTAACATTAGAAACAAATATATTCCTAAATATTACACAACTAGACCAAGCATGTTTAAATTTGTAGAATTGTTGCAGTCATTAAACAAAAAGATTATTCTTAGTTTAAGTAAATTCATTTCCGATGCACTTGTATTAAGGCTATCTACATCCATTTTAACAGTCTAAAAAAACACAAAAAAATCCCACTAGATATCTTATTTTAGAACATCCTCGTTTATCATTGACATACCATAATATATGTATGTTTTTGATTGTTTAAATATGTATGAAACAAAACAAAAAACTTAGTGATTATTTTGTTGTATTTGCAATGTTAATATCTGTCACGTGTGTGTATATTATAATTATCATATATTTGTAATGATGAAAAACTGTAATAGTTTAAGTCAATAAAAGTATCTATCTATCTATATAATGATATAAAATCACAAATCAAACTAATAATACGATCGGCAATGAATTTACATGTATATTAGGCGTTCGCCAAAGTGAATGTTTATCTCCTTTTTTTTATTTTCAATGTTATTAAATGATATTGAAGCAGAATTTGTTGTAAAAGGTTTAGATGGTATTGATATTTCCTTTTTGAAACTAGTTTTGCTACTTTATGCCGATGATATTGTAATTTTTTCAAAAGATGCTGCAGATTTGCAGAAAGGACTTGATTTGCTATATAAATACTGTCAAAAATGGAAATTAGTTGTAAATACTGCCAAAACTAAAGAAATGGTTCTTAGAAAAGGTGACATTCTTCCAAGAAATACACAATTTATTTCAATGATGAAATACTTGAAATCGTTAGTAGGTTTACGTATTTAGGTATTGTCTTTACTACAGGTGGTTCATTTTCCGAAACACAGACTTTGCTATATGGCCATGCGTTAAAAGCCATTTTTAAGCTTGAAAAATGTTTATACAAATTCATTGACTTATCGCCAAAACATGTATTAGACCTATTCGATAAACTTATGTATCCTATTCTGTCATATGGCTGTGAAGTATGGGGATTTGCTCATGCCAACAGTATTGAACGTGTTCACACACAGTGTTTTAAAAAGTTGATGGATGTTAAGAAATCGACAGAAAACGATTTTATTTATGGAGAGCTAGGTAGAAATACATTAAAAGTAGACGTTTATTCTCAATTATTAAGTATTGGTTTAAAATTTACAATCAAAGGATGTGATATATACGATTAATGTATGAAGATATGTTAAGTGATATTGGTGTAAATGCAGGCACCCAAAACTGGGCCAGCAAAGTCGCAGATCTTTTAAGTGATTATGGATCTACCATGTTTGGTTTCATCAAAGCGTGGGTAACGTCAATGCATTCTTAACAATTTTTAAACAACGTTTGAGAGATGTTTTTATACAAGAATGGAATGCAAGATTAATTGATTCATCCAGAGCGTTGTTTTACCGAAATATTTCAAATTTTGAGCTATAACCTTACTTAAATATTGTTAAGAGTAAATACACACGTCAATCCATTTCAAAACTTCGTGTATCGTCGCATAGATTATAAGTGGAAATGGGCAGATGGTCCAGAAATAGAGTTCATATAGATGAGAGACGATGTAGACATTGTAACATACTGGAAGACGAGTACCATTTTGTTTTATGTTGTCCATTGTATAATGATTTACGTAAGAAATACGTGTCAAACTTTTATTTCCAACGGCCAAGTATGTTCAAACAAAAGGGAAGTCTTTAATTTTGGATTGTTTATACTCAAAGCATTTAAATTACGTAATGCATTATTATATAGTAATTAAACTATATTTTCCTTCTCCCAAGTAAATCTTTTTTTCTTATTTTTTTCTTCTTAATTATGGATATGCACAAACACTGAAGCAATTTCTTTGTATGGTGGTATTTGCTAAGATAAACTAATTTACTGTATGTATATTCTCCTAGGAATATTATTTCCAAATAATATGTTTTAATAGACACAAATTCCTGTGGGATTTCATTGTTTGTATTTTGATAAATGTATGTATTAAGGGTGTTATCAGATATTGACGGTTATATTGTTTCTTCAATTACAAATAATTACTATTGTTTGGGACGCTTGTTAGACCCAAAGGCTTTGCTTCAGTAGCTTGCGTAATTTAAATAATGTCTACATCAATTAATTATTATTAGAACTAAAAATTAGTGGTAAATAAAAATATAATAGTTTTGAAAATCGGTTAAGAAATAAATAGTTTACAGCCTTAATGATTTCTGATGGGGATTTTCCCATGTAAATTCCTCATTGGTGGATCAGAAAAATAAAGAAATTAAAATAACTTGTATAAGCATGTATAGTTTGATATAAAACTTTCAGGGTGTCTTAAGTTGTGAATATCCAACAATTTAAAACCATTTCTGTATAAAAATTCAAAAAATTCAACAACAAAAAAATGCTCATGCAGCAGAATTTTGCATTGAAAATGCCCCATGAAAACCAGCTTTCGCACATAATTTTTTTATTCCTCAACCGATTATTAAAAGTAAGGTGTTTTTATTTATACTGATATACAACTTATTTATTTTGTCTGAAAAGTGAAAAAAAAACTCTGGCTGAAACAAGCGCCCCAAACAACACGTCTAAAAGGCATCTGAAGCATTTTAGAGTCAGTTATGCAAGGTCTAATGCCAGAAAGGTGTTCTAGACATACAGGAAGTAAATCACTATGATATTCATGCCTGGTTTAGTCCACCAGTCGAAAGGAGGTCCCGAATATACAATCATTTTTTTTGCGATAAAAGGCATTTTTGAGTATCTTGTCGTGCCCTTAATGGTTTATTCTCTTACTGCTCTGGCTTCTGCAAAGTCATTGAGTACCTTCATTGTGGCTTTCTAGGCTATTGTTTTTTTGTATTATATTTACACGAGCATATTTGTGTTTTACTTATATTGCCTATTGATGCTGCCTTGTTGGTTAGAGATTAGATCATGGCGGGGATTTCTTTATTTACACTGTCCTGTTTTAATGGGATGACAGTAGGGTAAGTGTGAGGTTTGGTGCACCCTAGAACCGGTTTAAACCCCCAGTGGCCTACTTCGCCACTGACCGTTCCAAGGCGGTAGCCCTATTGTCAACCCTTTTGTGTTTGTGATGTCGTTTGCATTTATTATTGTTTTTGCCTTCTTGTCTGTCTGTTTATGTGTTCGTTTCTGTGTTTTGTGGTTTACTGTCCTCCTTGAATGCTACTTTCCCTGTCCGATCTTTTCATATTTATTTTTAAGGCCTTTTTTTCTGGCTGAAATGACTTTATTGACTTGCTTGTGGGAGCTAAGAACCATTTGCATGGTTGTATGATGATTTTATTCATCAAATTGAAAACATTTAAAGAATATATGTAAAATGTGCCGAATGAATGCTGTTTGTTCACAGTGTTCACAAAGATCACAATTTTCTTTTCTTATATGCCGTATGACACTTACTTTTCTCAGCAGTTTTCTAGAGAGGAAGGACTCATGACTAAGAGTATGTAAGTGAATCTTAGTTTGAACTTCATTTAAAAAAATGGCAGACTAGAAAGCTTGGGAAATATTGTGTACATGACTCAATGGGGTTTGTTTTACTTCCGGTACACCTTCTAAACAGGTTGTTTGGCTGAATGGTGTTTTACTCATTTCCAGTGTGTGTGTGTGTGTGTGTGTGTGTGTGTGTGTGTGTGTGTAGTTCTAATGTTTATAGTCCGTCCGCCACCGAACACGTCAAGGTAAACCTGACGCGATGGGCACAATAGAGTCTGGCCTTTTTTTACTCATTTCCAGCACATTGTTAGGCTATATATGACGGTCGAGGCAGACCACCAACCTTTTCCTGGGTTGAACAAGTACAGTATACCTCCCGCTATCATCAAGTATCGACACTTTCTAACTTACAAGAAACTAATTCGCCGTGGGCAGGTCAAAAGGCATTGCATTTCCATTATTTAGTGTTCCTGTATCCATTATACATTTCCTGTATGACTTATATCTACTTTCAATGCGGAAGTGGAAGGCGGTGAAGGGCGGTGAAATACCTGTTGTGCAGTTATATAAAGTAAGGCATCCTCTACACTATATACAATTATAAAACACGTAGAAGGAAGATATATGCATTTACATAGGGGTAGGATTCATTTGTCTACAAGTATTTCATCATCTTTTGTCACACATATATAATGGAGAATATCGGAAAACATTCAAACGATTCACGGGCTTTCTTTGTAGAGACTCGATAGCCACAGGCGACATCCGGTAACAACATGTCACTTTAGTGTTTGGTTTAATTGTGATAAAGCGAAACAAACGCATATTTATTTTTCCAAATGTTTAATAATGTAGCAGTATAATCCAAGATGGTTTAAAGGCAAACATAAAGGCTACTCATGGATACACAAATACACAAAACACAAAGCTCTGAGCAACTTCAGCATATTGAAAATGATATGTATAATGAAAAATAGAAAATTCAATTTGGGAATAATTATTGATATTCGTGTGGTTATTTCAAAAAACATATTAACTTTAGATTTTGTAAAACATGTCAATAAAATAGCATGGATGAGCTTAACAATAATGTGTTCAATACATTTCTGAGTTTATAGAATTTAAGAAATTAAATACTACTTACAGAGAGAGAGAGAGAGAGAGAGAGAGAGAAGGAGAGACAGGGAGATATGTTATTAAATCTAAAGACAATGACCATGTTCAAGTGATATACAAAGCTAACATATCAATGCATATCAATGGATATCCCCTTATCTCAAAATATCAAACGCCTGGTATAATATGTCGACAATATAATACAATATATAGTATAATAATAAAGACAATTTGAAACCCAAAATTATGAACACAGGTTTAAAGTCAAAATGAAACTGGATATTAAACAGAGACGCTTATTTTAATACTTGACAACAACTTCAAGATTGCCGTCTGTCCCTTTAAATGAACTAGGCAACATGTGTCGTTCATCTAAATGAATTCGTTAAAACAATTATTATACTTTTAACTATAATGGACCATAGTACTCAAACATCTATGCTGATCTTTACACTCCCAACATCAGCACATGTTGCCGTAAAGTATAGTAAAACACATGTAAAAACAAAGACATGATTATAAACAACTGACATTTTCAATTTTTGACAAACACACAGTATAAAAGCAAGATGTGTATGGGTTGTGGTGTTTTTCTGCTCTGAGTTTTAAATCATTTGCAGATGATGTAAGTATGATAATGATCGTAGAAGTATGACCACCATCGGCGTAAGGATTTGGCTTGTACTGGCTGAGGGCATGCCAGATTAGCACGAACGTTGAACTTGATGTCAATGTCGTTTTGTCCAGGAACATACCACCCGGACCATGAACGATTAAACCACCGTATTTTGTAGGCAATGATAGTTCCCCCAAGGACAATTTCATCAGCACGGCGGTTGATGTTAGCATGCCAGATGCAATTACGAGTCGGGGCCTCATTAGTGACTTCAGTGCACGTGGCATAATCTTGACGGTAGATGATGCAGTCTGCTCTCTTGCATGGCTCACCACCAGACAAACTAGTCGCATGTACCACCAAGCACGTCAGTAGAAGAAGGATGGGTTTTAACATCGTGTACTGTAAAATAATAAAGACAAATATAGCCCATAGAGCCCTACACAATTTGGCAACTAAAACATATGGAAAGTCACCATATAATTACTTTACAGACATTGCAATATTCAATCGATATATTTAGCCACGCCGCTGCCCTGGTACCTTGACAACATTTTCGAAAGAGTGGGTAGATACTTTCAATGAACAATTATATTTCATCAACAATAAAAACAAAACATATATTGTACTTTTAAAACCGTTATTATTAATATTAAATTCCAATTATTTGTAACAATACAAGTAACTTGTACATTGAAGTATGCTTTGAATCTTTAATTAATGATTCAGCTAGTAAAGTGGAAGACACTTTATCTTTCAGATAAATAGGACGAATACAGTATTTGATACAAGCAGTTAAAACTCTGAACATAAGGCGGTATTAAACAAATGAGCAGCAATACACTACCCAATTCCGAGTCAATACACTACCAAATTTCGAGTCAATAAGCGACCCGAATCATCATTTCTAACATATGTTAGTTCATATGTAAACGCTACTTGTACTACAAAAATAATTAGCGTTTAATCGCACGGGCACACGAATGCATGCATGACGCACGCTCTCTCTCTCTCTCTCTCTCTCTCTCTCTCTCTCTCTCTCTCTCTCTTAAGGTATAAAAAGCTTAGCAGTTACTGAGAAACAACGTAATATTCGCAATAAAATCAAGAAACGTGTGATCAGTGTAATATTCTGTTCCATTGATTAATCTTGCGCAAATAAGTGAGACTTGCGGAAACTGCGTCAAATGCTTCAACTGGCCTTTACAAAATGTAACACTGTCACTTTAAAGTTGTTACATCTACGACATTACATTTTTTCTTCCCATTTTCAATATACTTTATTGGGTGACTCGTACTGATTGAGTTACACATTATACATTTTAATTAAGATAAATGAAATGCAAACACTCATTTTCACTGTTACATCCCTCGTATATTACAATTGTGTTTCTTTACCTCTTCGATATGTAAACCTCGGTAGACAAGCAATCGTCTCTCAGTGTGATGTTTAGATCAATCACCAGGGTGCATTTACCATTTAATGTATATCTAAAACAAATTCGAATTCTGCATTGTATTATAGAAAGAAAATCATTGCAACCAGCGATACGTTTCTAATTTGTTTGACATAACTTGAGTATTATCATTAGCACTGACCTCGGTTTTAGGTCACAAACGAGGTAAATACTTGTTAAATATTCCGATAATAAATCCAGATTCAGCTCCCTGTATTATTTAGCAAAAACTTTTCCAAAGCAGGCAAATCATTGTTAAAAGTATGCTAACACGAAAATGCAACAATTAAACCTTTTTTTCACAATATCAGATTAAGCATTATTTTCTAATGGGTACTTTTATTACATAGCCCTGTTCCGTGGAATACGGAATCTGCATGCCGCCATGTCGTGTTTTCTATTGTTTATAAGTCGAAATAAAATGAAATAAATTGAGGTTTTGCGTCCCGTGAACACATTATATTGTTATACTTGGTCAGCGACCTTAAAGGAAATGAGATGGAAAATAAAGTTTCCCGTTAGACGTTTCAATAATTATGTACTGTACCAATATATATATGTTGTAAAATGTTGAAATAAAATATGTTTAAACCAAAGTCGAAACCACAACAGTAAGACAAACATATGTTAAGTGCCTAAACAAATCTGACGGATTTTCGCCCTGCCACACCGAATTGGAAAAGAATATGTTAAAGCCTCAATACGAAGTTTAATTGTAAACTCGTCTCATTAAGTACTCCATGCCATGTTTTACACTACGTTGTGTTAGATGTTCACCGAAACCCTGTAATATATATTCATTCCCGCTTCTCAGGTTCTTTGTTACATGTAATACATATCGAAATTTGGTTCTGGTTTTCTTCTTTTTTTGTCGTTCTTTTTTTTTGTCGTTCTCTCGACTGTTGTGCTGGACAGTCGTGAATTCTTCAAATGTTGCCTTAGCAATGTGAAAACTAGAAAACACGATATTTATGGCCGCATCCGGCTTCCATATAGTTCAAAATGACGAATGCACAATACTTGAATTCAAATATTAAAATGTCAAATGTGTTTAGAACAACTAGATTTCGTTTTTAATTGAAAACGCAAATAAATCTTACCTTTGGTATAGCTTCAGCTTCTAAACTCATGCGCTGGATTGCTGGATTGTTATTACAACTCAAGACTCTTTTATTTATAGCAAAACAACGATACTTCCGTCTCTAAAGATCACCAATCAAAACGAATTATCATAATCAACAACTCATCTTTGCCAGATAAACAACATGTTATTGTAAACATAAATGTTTTTCTCAAGTTTAAGAATGCTTAAAGTTAAGATGTAGAATAAATCAATTTTAACATGATTATTAAAGGTGAATGGCCACCCTTTTTGTAGTATTATCAATAAACCAGTTTAACTCTTAAACATCATATGAACATTTCTTGATAGTCCCGGAGAGAAACATATATTTAAAACCTCTGCTAAGTTGTATGTAAAATAAGTATTATTTGCATGACGTAGATACTACTATTATCACTGCGTGACTGCCCGGGGAAATGAGGTAAATCTGAATTGTATAGCACACAACTATTGCCAGATAATTTATAAATACATTTACCTGTTCAAAGTTTTCTACGCCATCAAATAAAATCTTATTCTTGCTTTTCACATAGATTGCAACGTGTGAATTGAAAATATATATTGTCGTGTATTGATTTCAATTGAAATAAACATAACGATGTTCATGAAACAAAACATGGCCGGAGAACTTTAAAGTATGTTTTTAAATAACACGATATTAAAACAGGGTAAAAATGTATAGTAGCTCAAAATCCTGCCTGGACATGTAACGGATCGCGGCAGTTGTAAACAGATACAATTTTGGACATGCGGTCAAACAGTATTTAATATTACTTTCGAATAAAAATGCTCACATCTACGGAATAATAGATATATTTGAGTGTTTGTATTCACTAAGAAACGAGTATACAAGTCATGGTTTTGAAAAACAGAAAAAAAGTTCAGACATATTTAACTAGTTTAACATATAGTTGTGATTTTTTTTATCAAAATGGTTTACACCTGCTGTCGTATTCTGACATTAATCTCTTGAGCCCAAAACTCGGACTTAAATTCTTAATGTATCGAATCTTTATTCAACATCAAATGATAAATATCATTTTTATATATGTTTTGATTTACAAACCTGTTGCATTAATTATCTGTTGATTTGTAAGTGGTACAGTTTGTATTTTCTTGATAGCATTATTTAAAACAAAATCAAACAAATCTGAGTCTTAGTGATTCTTCTCAACAGTTTGGTGTCAGATTACAAGCAATGATGACGTTGTAATTAATTAATATGTACTAAATGTTTTATTGCATTAACAACATTGCCTGCATTAAGTCGAAAAAGAACAAGAGTTGCGCGCAACATGGTGTCTCGTCTAAGGTGACGTGTCCACCAAACATGTTTCAAATGACCTTCAACTTGATAAAATCGAGGGTTTATGCAATATCAAGTACCCTTGTCTGCATTCAGAAGGGTAGCGTTCATAGTTTTCCATAAAAAGGAGCTAAATGCAAATATTGATGAATGGACAGACATTTACCATTCCATAGACCAGAATAAATAAAAAACAACAACAGACGTGTGTCCATATCAACTTGTTACTTCATTATGCTAAATATAGGCCCTACTTATAGACAGTGTCCCTTTAAAAAGTTAATTTCATACTGAACATGTTTAGTGTGCAAAAATGTCCACTATTATTATTGGGAAGTATCATGTTAAACAAACACTGTTTTTTTGCTCTCACAAATTGACATTTTAATCTAAGCATACATCCTGTTTTATCATGAAAAGTAATGCTGGTATTTGCTTGTTGATGCAATGAAATAGTTTTAAATGCCAGGTTTGAGCATAAAAAATCCAACATGGCCCTTTTTCTAATCATTATGCTATCAAAGAGGTTCAATTACACATTTCTAAATCATATTATGTATTTATTTTCTATACAAAACATTTTGAACTGAATCAAATCAGATGTTGTTTAACGGCTCATTATATGTCATTTACAACCACCGCAGAGAGAGGGAAAGGATACATAGAACAATTTTGTATAATTATTTGTAATTATCACATGTTTTACTATAACGCTTTCTGTAATTAGTAAGCAAACGAAGCTCCCTACAATGTACTGGATACCCAAACTTCACAAAATTCCTTACAAAGCACGTTTTATCGCTAATTCTAGTTCATGTTCCACGAAAAATATATCAAAACTATTGACTTCCTGACTTTCCGCAATTAAAGAACATATTTTAAAATATTGCGGAAAGGCCTTCGATAACTCAGGAATCAATCTGTTTTGGTCTATCAAGAACTCTAGAGAAGTTCTTGACAAACTACGGTGTAAGCATTTTCATGCCTCTTCTTTAAGCACCTACGACTTTTCTACACTGTATACTACACTACCACATAATCTTATCAAAGAATTGCTTCAGCTTGTTCAGAAGACATTTGCTAGAGAAGGTACAACTTTTCTAGCTTGTAATAATGTCATGGCTTTCTTTACTAACGCCCCCATTGATAAGTATAATTTGTGGAATTGTACTGATGTTTTGTAGAGCCTTATCCTTTCTTCTGGATAACATCTTTATAAGATACGGTAAAACTATTTACCGCCAGGTTGTTGGTATTCCTATGGGTACTAACTGTGCGCCACGTGTTGCAGATTTGTTTTTGTACTGCTATGAAAGAGATTTTATGTTAAATTTGTCACCTGCTAGCCAGGGTGAAATTATTGATGCATTTAATAATACTTCTCGGTATCTTGATGACATACTCAATATTGATAATCCGTTCTCACATGGTTACTAACATTAATCCACCAGAGCTCACGTTGAATAAAGCCAACAGTTCGGATACAGTAGCAGCATTTCTCGATCTTCATCTCTCGATATCAAATGATTGTATTCATACTAAAATATATGATAAGAGAGATGATTTCAATTTTAACATCTTTAACTATCCACACCTGGATGGGGGTGTACCTCGTGCTACCTCATATGGGGTGTATATCTCCCAGCTCATTCGATTTGCTAGAGCATGTAATGATGTTATAGACTTCAATGATCGAAATCAAGTTATTACAAGTAAACTTCTTCAGCAGGGTTTTTGTTATCACAAACTACGTAGATTAAACCCCCAGTGGCCTACTTTGCCACTAACCGTTCCAAGGCGGTAGCCCTATTGTCAACCCTTTTGTGTTTGTGATGTCGTTTGCATTTTTTATTACTTTTGCCTTTTCGTTTGTCTGTTTGCGTGTTTGTTTTTGTGTTTTGTGGTTGACTGTCGTCCTTGAATGCTGCTTTCCCTGTCCGATATTTTCATCCTTCTTTCTCTAAATTCTACCGCCGCAACGAGGGCCTGCTGGAAAAGTACAACACCAACCTTAAAACACTTCTGCGACTAGGCATATCACAACCCTCATTCTATGAAGATGTGATCTATAAACTTCGAAAGTTAAAGGGGTCTGACCGCTTTACAAATTTAATCAGGAATTTCGTCAGAAAAGGATATAACCCTTTGGTTTTACAGCGCACTGCATGTTTTTTTATTGACCACTATACAGTCAATCATTACGCTTCACTTTTCACTTTTGCTATGACTGGACTACCTCTTGGGACTCTATGATTGTACCTACTGAAACCCCAACTAAGGGAGGTGGGTGCATGAGCTTTCGTCCCTCGGGTTTTCTGGTCGTACCCTAGATTGTTTTCTCTTTAGCTGCAACTACTATGGTTGTTCTGTACGATTCTGGATACAACCTGAGATGTTTATTATTTTGTATGGATATCTTTAGTTAGTTTCTCTGGAAGTGGACTTTATTGTTAGAGATTTCCTTTTGATGGGATGTAGTTTTGTTTACACTGTCTTGTCTATTTGGGCGCTGAAGACAGGATAATAGCGAGGATTGTGCGCATATAAAATCGATTCAAGCTAACCAGTAGGCCTTATTGCCTACTGACCGTTCCAAGTCGGTAACCCTGTATTCACCACCCTTTCTGTTGTTTTTTGTCTCTTTCATTGTAGTTTCAAGTCCTTGTTTGCAGTACAGTGCGGAACTACGATGCCATTGCGTTATGACGCTGTGGTTTCTATAGGACCCTATATATCATTTTCTATAGGACCCTATATCTCTTTTTTGTATATATTTTGTAATATATTCAGCCATGGTACTATGTTTAGTGCTAATTACTGTTTAAAATTTTGACTTACTTGACTTGTCAGGTTTTATCAAGAGACAACACAACGGTAATGACACTTTAATCAGTATGTCTGTGATTTATAAACTTTTACTGGAGTATCAAATTACCCAGCTGCAGTAGTGACAGCTTATCAGTGGCTGTGGAGTGAAATGTTTACTGTATGTGTGGTTGCTGTATATTGTAATTGCTTCAATTATCAGCTTGTTTACTGTTTTGGTTTTTAAACTAAGCATATGGGAAAATGGCAGTGCATATTATAATTGCTGTAATGTTCTCTGCTACTATGCGTCAGTTTAGTGGCTGGAAGTTATTAAAATAACAAGAATTATAATTATAAAATTTGAACACTCTACTAAGTAGGACAAAGTAAAATAATTTAACGCACATTTCAACACAGTTTTTAAAGACGGTACCAACTTTGACGCAAATTTTGACGCACATTTTGACGCAAATTTTAACGCAAACTTTAACGCTAACTTATTGCATTATAACTTTCTTGTCCTTGGGTGTAGCATGTTCAAATTCCATATATAAACTCCTGGTCATTGTCCTTCTTAATGCCAATAAGTTCCAGCCCTCCAACTGACCCTGGGTCGGAGTCAATGTCACTTAAATACATGTACCGTCAATATTTACGTTAGAATTTGGTGACGGTACATGTATTTAAGTGACATTGACTGAAATAATTGATGTTTCCGAGGAAAACAGATTGATATTTTAATTCATGTTTTGTTTCCAGCGCATAGTTTAAAGAAAGTACTAACCCGTCAAATAACGGGGAAAAATTACACTACAAAACCGTTTATCAAAATTCATTTCAGTTGTTCAGGTCATATAATAATGCCATATAATAATGTATATGTACCGATTAAAAGTATTACTTTTTTCAAAGGTTATTAAAACACTAGTGATTGAATATGCGTAAAATGAATTATGAGTTGGTAACTCTTAATTCGACGCTCCAGTTTTGGGATTTAGGTTGGCTGGTTAAAGCCGGTTATATTGTGTCTATAGAGTTTGGATTCTCAAAATATGTAAGTTATATATATACCGTGTCGTCAGTAGGTTTATAAACGGTGTACATATTTTGTAAAATGTGGCTGTTGTTGGCGAGATACTACTTTAACAATTGCTTCTCGTATTAAAGTATTGGTCTATATGATTAAAGTTATGAGTTTATTATTTCCTGCTATCATATGAAAATAAGGTATATCGATATTGCGTCTTCCTTATCAAACATCGAATATAGAATAACAAAATCGATCTGATGTTTGTGTATTCGTGTGATTTAATACACATTCGTATTCAGAAAACAATATTACTCTCACCTATCAAACAAGCCATAACTGTTTTCTTTTCTCTTCAAATAAACTCAATTAAAAAACATATGCTTTGACGTTCTTCATTTTTACATGTCGTCACGTGTGGTTCCCACGTAAACGTAAGAATACGGCCACTGCTTACCCAGGCAGATGGGTAAACACCCCTGAAGTCAGGTTCATGTTTTTTTTTTGGAATGTTCATTAAAGGTCTTCATCTTCCCTGTAATATTTTAGGTGCTACTTTGGTGTTGGCAGAAAACAATGAGGTTTGTTCCAGCGAAAACAAATGGAGTGTTAACAATATAATTGACACCAAGTCTGCAGTTCTGCAAGTGAGATGGCTGTAGGCCCATTCTGCATACTTTTATCGCGATGTAAATGGAGGGTGGGCTTGAAATGTTCATTCCGTTTGACACCATATACAACTTTTGTATTGGTGCGCCGGAAAACCAAATTCAACTCAAGGACACATTCTATAGTTATACAATGTTCCAAAAATAGATATAAAACTCGAACAGGAAATGTAGCATTCAAGGACGATAGTCAACCATAAACACATACAGAAGCAAAGAAAACTTTAAAGATGAATAAAAGGCAAAATAAGACATCACAAACACAAAAGGGTTGACAATAGGGGTACCGCATTGGAACGGTCAGTGGCAAAAATGGAGTGTTAACAATATAATTTACACCAAGTCTGCAGTTCTGCAAGTGAGATGGCTGTAGGCCCATTCTGCATACTTTTATCGCGATGTAAATGGAGGGTGGGCTTGAAATGTTTATTCCGTTTGACACCATATACAACCTTTGTATTGATGCTCCGGAAAACCAAATTCAACTCAAGGACACATTCTATAGTTATACAATGTTCCAAAAGTAGATATAAAACTCGAACAGGAAATGTAGCATTCAAGGACGACAGTCAACCATAAACACATACAGAAGCAAAGAAAACTTTAAAGATGAATAAAAGGCAAAATAAGACATCACAAACACAAAAGGGTTGAAAATAGGGGTCCGCATTGGAACGGTCAGTGGCAAAAATGGGCCCCTGGGGTTCACTGTTTGCTCAGTATACAAGCATATATCTAGTTGATCCAAAAAGCGACAAACACATACTATAATCATATAACTGGATATTTTAATTTAAGTAATACGTTATTAATGAATATTTTCTAACCCATTTTTGGTAAAGTAGTATACACATAACGTAAAGTTGGATTTAGGCAAGGTGATAAAATAGATATCTTGAATGTGTAAGAGTGTCTCTTCCGTCATTTAATCTGCTAATGTTCTACAGAGTGGGAGTTGAAATGTAAAATAGTTTGTACGTTACATTTTGCCTCGGTATTTTGATCGTTTACGTGATTGCATATATGGTAACGCAGAAGCGCAACCGTTAGATAAAACAATACCATTGCAAGGTCGATATTAGACGTGCATGTTCTTTAATCCTATGCTAACGCATTTCAGCGATAAACGCAAATAAGCAAATAACGTATTTATAAAAGTCGAACAAGAAATGTAGCATTCAAGGACCAAGTAAACAGCGTTGGATAATACGTGCAAATATGCAACGATGTACACAGCTAAATCAATATTTGCAAGTATTATGTGCTTTTCTTCTTACTTAACATGACCACCTGATTAGGTTACTTTCTGCAAGATAAACTTATTTTTATTAAAGCGACATGTTTAATATTTAAGATAAATTACTGATATAAATAATGTGATACCAAAACTATTAAAAGGAAACCTATAATATTCCGGACATTAAGTAAGAGGGGTGTTCGTTATGAGTTTTGTCAATTGTAGTGTTATTTGTAGAAAAACTACAAAATTTCAAAAACATTGTTTATATTCCTTCACAGTACTCTGCATTAGCTTGTATGCCACGTTTTAATCGTTTTAGCCACATTTGGAATAATGTTTGATACTGGAGTTTATGTACACCCCTTAGCCACTGGACAATTGCTGACCCAAGGGATTTTCAATCAGATATTTTCTTCCTGAAATATTTTTGTTCAGTAGGGGCTAAAGAAAGAAGTCATATGGGGCAAGGTCAGGCGAGTAAGGTGCATGCGGGAGTACAGTGACTTTTTCCTGTTTCAATACCTTAGTCATAGTAGCCGCTTTGTGTACTGGAGCGTTGACATGTAGCAGAAACGTGTGATGGAGTCCAGTTTCGGGGCTTCGCTTCTGGATGTAAGCTTTAAGCTTCTTCAAACCTTTGTCTTTGTATAACTTGGTATTGGCCCTTTTATCTTTGGTATGGCGACTTGTACAGCTGGTCCATGTATTGTGAAGAAAATTGCGTAACGAACTTTACGGACATTTTTTTTTTCTCTCCGAAATGCACGGTCTCCTGGATACTTTAGTGACGCAGTTATTGTTTGAGACTTCCATTTTTGAATAAGAAAATGAATCCATATCTCGTCCTTAGTAACCATTCTCGCACACTTCCTTCGAGCAGCTTATTTCGATAACATTTACAGTACCTGGCGTGCTTTTTTCACACGACTCTCATTTTGCTCCTCAGACAGCGAATGGGATATCCAGCGAGCCGTAAATGTCCTCACAATAGAGGTTTTCCTAAAATGAGAGGCACCTTTCTTATGATAAGCCAGACTTCCTACCTAGGTCCCTGACTGTAAACCGAGCATCTTTGTTCGAAAGCGTTTTGAAAAGCAAAAATCCAGACTTGTTGCTTTTGCTAACTGGACGTCCAGATTTTGTGGCATCTTTGACAGAATCTTGCCCGGCCTTGAATGTAGACACCCATTAGTTTTAAAAGATGTCCCCATAAACTTGGACAATTTCATTGTAAATATATGTTGACCTTTAACGGAGATTACAACAAGCTATATATTGCCCCGAATTTCTATTGGATTTACAGGGCTATTACAAACCATAATTATAAACAGTAGTCAATGACTAGCCTATTTCATAGTCATAGATTTTGATTACGTGCACGTATACTGAAACGCAAAAGAAACGCAACTCGGGAATTTCCGATATATATTATATGTACAATATGCTGCTGTTAATCGATGGTACATGGCTACGTAAGACCTTTCCTTTCGGAATAAAATACTAAAACAACACATAATACAGCAAATAGTATTCCTTTAAAGTTTCATTATTGACAGAGTTCGCGTTGGCTCAAGCATGTGAGCAAACTTAGGATGCAAAATTTTGCAAACTCTTATGTTAAATACAGTACTGAACTGGCTCAGTTTTCCAAAGAGGAACTTCAAAATTTATGCATTTCTTGTTACAAGGTGTAGTGTAATTAAAACGTCTACAACATTAGTAGTATAGATAGTGAGGGTTCTGGCGCAATTTCCTCCCTCGCGACAAACAATCAGCAGTTATCAGTTGTCATCAGTTGTCCTTAACACAAAGATGCAAGCACTAAATGGTAAATTAGTGTCCATCAAATTTTCACGAAATACTTCATATTTTACTTGGAGTTGCTTACCTTTTATCAATTTTCTTCTATATTTATCTTTTAAATTGTTAAGTTTTCTGCAAACCTTTTCTAACTTTTATTGTTCCATTGTATATAATAATAATATATATAATAATTTTTAAACCCTTATTTAATATTTTCAATATCCTTAAATGTGACCCAACTATTGAAATCCTCATTGTAACCCTTCCATTTAATCAATGTTTGTTTCTTTTTGAAATCACGTCGTATCACTTTTTCAATCCTGAATATTTCTTGCTTTGCTTTTATCATTTCTAATTCATAAAAGCTTCCATCAATGTTTTGTTTGTTTAAATCTTTTATTTTGTATGTCACAGGATTTGTATATTGAATTTCACCAACAACACATATTTCTTCAGTCCAATTTGGAGTATAACCTTTCTCAAACGTTCTTTTATATTTGCTGATTCTAACATTATCCCCCTATTTTAAACTTTGGCTTAATTTGATTACTTCTCATTTTTCCATACAAGTTGAAATACACCATTCCTTTATTCTTTTCATCACTTGCTTCAGTCGGCGTCATTTTAATACTCTGATGTTTTGTATTATTATACTTATCAACCATCATCTGTAGCACGTCTAAATATGTATTTGTATTGTTTGCTGTGAAATATTTCCACATCCTCTCTTTTACTGTTCAGTTAAATCGTTCAATTACTACAGTTTTTCCGAAATTAAACGTGTGATATATTTTAAAATTATTATCACTAAGAAATTGCTTAAACGTCTTGTTATAAAATTACACACCTTGATCAACCCAGATATTAAAACCCAGAGCAATTTACAGTGTCTTCCTGTACTTATTACCTGTTGGAACGTTTTGGTAATTTCTAAACCAGTTTTATTTGGAACTGGTACAACCCAAGCAAATTTTCTAAATACATCAATAAAAGTAAACAAATATTTAGTACCTTTATTATACTGTGAAAACGATTGCATATCAACCAAATCAGCAGACCATATTTTATCAATTTCAAGAACAATCACACGGCGTTGAGTCAACTTTCTTCGTATAGGTTTATGAAGTTCATCTGCTAACTTGTCAGTCCATTTGAACGCATTTTCTCGTTTTTTGATGCTCCAATACAAAGTTTATATTTTGTACTAATAACTGGTTTTACTATCAACTTTTTAGCAATCTTTTCTCCAATTGTTTTAGACTTACTAGGTTTCAAACCAGCAAGCATGTTTTTATCACACATTGATTTATTACTAGGATTTTCATCAATAATCATGATCTTTACAAACAGCATCTAATTCATTTGCCGGTTCTCCACTATCAAGTGGATTACCAGAACCACAATATTTATAACCAGGAATTGTTAACCCCTTTTTAGGCAACAGAGGAAGTAGAGCTTTAAATATCAATATTTCCACCTTGTGTACTTTTAACAAACTGTGTTTTGGTAATAGCACAAGATGCACAAGTTGCTTTTAACATTCTTCTACCATTTTTTGCTAAAACATACTGAGGATTAACATTTTCAGTAACCATCTTTTCCTTAATACAGTAACTCATATATAATATGATTAGACTAAACTTTGTTTAGCCTAAACTTTGTTTACAAAATATGATTTTATAATGTTTTCATTTTCTATTGGTTTATATGGTTTTAATATTTTATATAGAATATCATACACACTATTTCCTTCTTGTAACTTTTTAATGAAGAATAGACAGAAATATCCACACAATTCACTTGTTTTATCTTGGTATTGAATAGTGTTGTATTTTATATTAGGTATGTACGCTAAAACTTCTTTTGGTGGGCTCAGACCGAACGGATCGAAGTAATAATTATCATAGTAACAAGTCCAGTGTGTACCAGGTCCAGTATGATAATCAAGATTATTAATACCAGATTTTTGTTATTTTGTTTTATTGGTAATTTGTTTTTGCTGTACACCGCACTGAATTTCTTTATACCTAGCTGCTTGACCCATTTCATTATGTCTAAGTTAGAGATAGGTTCATTTTTTAAATTTAATTATTTGTTTTACAAATGAGATACTTCTATGTGGTCTAATTTGTGAGTGTACTTGTAAAAGTTTTCGACGATCAACTCTCAAACCTCTTCCTTTTTTACCTACTTGTAAACTTTTCCCAGTTAAACCACTAATAAGAGATCCAATCAATGGAATTCCTAATGATGCAAGCAGTCCGAGAAATCCCCCGTCTTGTTGTTGTTGCCTTGTCAGTTTAATAGGGCAGCAACCCTTTGACTTTATTATCTTATTACTCGACCATCATCACCACTTGATTTGAAAATTAGCACATTATCATCTGCCAGTTGCAAGCTAATTTGAATCTGACTAGGAGGAAGCATGTTTGTTTCTAAACCTCTAAAGTAGGAATATTTGTTTAATGGAATTATAGAATCAACTTTTTGATTAGTTATGATTAAAGCATGACGAGCAGTAAATCCTAGGTTATAACCAGCTTGATCATCTCGAGATTCTGCAGCAGTCGTATTATCTAAATAAAAATATTCGTTTGTTCCGGTTGTCTTTGCATAATCGTCAGAAATTTCAAGCAAGCTTTTGACATTAACAAATCTATGAAGACTATTTCCATCGTAAACTATTTTTCCATTTTGCTTTACTTGCATTTGATCAATCAAGGAAGCTGCATCGTTAATTAAAGCAATTCTGTCAGCGTCTGCGAAAGCGGCTCCATCAGCAAGTTTGTTTACTTGAAAACTGATTTCAAAATATGCATTATACCAATCAAAGTAAGAACTTCTATCATTTAGTGTAAACTGATATGCCTGGTAGCATTTCCTGGTATTGTTATAGGAGTATCTAGCTGAATAGGTACATGTTCATATCTAGTATTATATATATCACTTCAAAACATCTATGTATACTAGTAATTAGATTATTTTTATTTAATCAATTGTTTAATTCTTGCATGAATATTTTTGGTTCCTCTTCCGGATAGTAATCTGTTAATTTTTGCATTTATATCTTCTTCAGTTTCAGCTACAACTTCCTTTTTGTTATCAGCCTTTGTAAGTCCTTTTAAAATTATTTCACCTTTTGGTTTAGGTTCAATAACTGAAACTAATTTATCAGCAGCCATTTTTCTTACTTCAACTCCAAGTTTTTAGAACCACACTCTATGATTTGTTTACCAGCAGTTTCTAATGCTTTTTTGCCTGCTGTTTTTACAGACTCACTAAATATTTTTGATCCAACTTTTGAAAAAATGTCAAATATACCTGCCCCGGTTAATCTGTTTACTTCAGTATAAGTTCCCGTGCTAGAGTCGTTAACTTTTTTTAATCGTGTCATATATAACTTATGTTACAATAATCCCTTTAAAACAAATCGAAATGATGTATGAACCCCATTAAGATTAATAATTTTACCGGAGAAATCAGTTATGTAAATATTAATACTGTTAAAGATCGTTTTGTTTACTTCTCAGAACCCGACTCTTGTCGTTCATCTTTAAAAGGATACGGATCTCGTAAGACCAGCTGTACTTATTTCATAAATAACATCCCCGTATTATCCATCAACAATAGAATTACTTATCAAGTCACAGTGGATATACAATGTATCGATAGCATTTGTTATGTTTGGTGTTACAGTTCCAAATTTAGTTTTACTAATAACTGCATCTTTATCAAACCCAATCAAGGTGTGAAAGTTTGTCTCCTTTAAATCAATTATGAATGGTAAATAAACGTTTAAAACGTGATGAATCAAATTCAATTCTTGTCGACTCATCAGTTAAATCGCCATTTTCAGTCAAAGTTTCTTTTATATAATTATCTATATCACCATAACTGTAATTTCCATTTGTGAAAATAATTACTTTTGGATCGTTATCTTTTCCATTGTGATATCTTATCACTTTGTTATTAAAATCTTCACTAATATTATACCACGAGTAAGTGATAGAATTAATCTTATCGAGTCCAATGCCATACTGTTTGTTCTTGCCTAATACTAATGGTCTGTCAAATACATTTGTCAAATTACTTGGTGTATTTGAGCTATTAATTATTGAAGCTTTTTCGGATGATAATACAATTTTTTGTTCCATTTAATATAGAATAGATTAAATGAAATGCTTAAATAGCTAAAGCTACTTAAGTTCCAATATACATATTTTTGGCTAGTAAAGTTTCGCATGTACTCGTCCTGACTCTAATTATTAGAATTACCGCGCGATTTAAGTAGGCGTGTTACACAGGTTTTGCGTCGTATAGTGTCCACTAGAGTGCTGTTTACTTTCGCCACTGCGTCTGCGATGAATATAGATTCAGATATTTGAAAAAGGGCAGGGTAAATAAAAAAGGCATTTTTAACGCGCATAATTAGTAAAAAAATCTTTGTAATTTAACGTCGCTTTTATGGTATGTTTGAGTATGAGTTTTCATCAATATTCTATATCTACTTCTCTGCACAGGTATTCGGCGCATAATTTGGTCACTACTACCCCAACCCCCTCTACTACCACACCCCACCCACGCCCACCAAAAAAAATCATCCAAAAATTCATTTAATAACATATCTTTTTTTTTTTTAAGTTTTAAAACGTTATTAAATGTACATAATATAGATATAATATATGATTTTTTTATTTTTTTTAGGAAAGTTTAAAAATGTTATTAAATGACTTTTTGGATGATGTTTTTTTTGGGAGGGGTGGTGGGTGGGGTGAGGGGGTAGTAGTGACCAAATTACGCGCCGAATATCTGCGCCTCTGTGTACTGGGTGAATACAAATAAAATAAACAAGTATTTAGTTTGATGTGGTGGTATAATGGTATTATTACATTAATAATTTGTAGTAAAATATGATTTGTGACTCCTGATTAAAAACTTACCAAACAGAAGCCAATAAACCATAATTTATTCATTTGTAATTTTCACAAACTTTTACAAACATCAAATATTCTATTCATTAAACAATAGACGACAACATTTATTCTACTCTGCAGATCGCGAAAATTAGCGTACAAAAGAAAACAACAACGGTACAATAATTACTTCAATCATTAATTGCCAATCTTCGGGGGGTGGGGGGAGTACCTATCTTGTATCATCTCATCAACTCATCAAAGAGCTTATTATAATGCCACAGATAATTGTCCGTAATCCGATAATTACCTGTATCGCGTACAGCTTTCATCGAGGTATATCATACTATATAATTATTTAGTCATTTTAGTGTTTAAGGTAATATGTACGTGCGCACCGTCTTAGTATTCTTTACGAACGTGTTGTTATCAAGGAAATATCTAATATTTTGATTTATATTCCATCGCGGTATTACTTACAAAATATTCCCTACCATAACGTAACTACAGACAGATTCGTATCGCAAAACAGAACATTGTTTAGAGCACTTCATCCCCTTCTGGTTTATTATTTAATTTGATTTCCGACAGTTAAGTACACGTCTAATTTAGTCAGATATTATCCGACTTGAGACCGAGTCTGCTGCTTTATTCTCTTAATTGTGTTTGTTGCTCTCAAAGGATCAGCTTTATCAGTATTTATTAACATTCACACTAGCGTTCGTTTAGTGCAGTGTTGCGGCTGTAAAAAGACTCCCCGTGCTACGAATCAGTACTGTTATTTTTTACTGGTCCTTTGGGACCAACGAGCCCAATTTGGGTGGCTTTGAAGTAGAATACCGCTTAAGCCGGTGCTAGGGGGCGTGAGAAGTGTTGCTTCTTTCATTACTTCTCATGAACAGACTCAATAAAACCGAGTCTGCTGCTTTATTCTCTTAATTGTGTTTGTTGCTCTCAAAGGATCACCTTTATCAGTATTTATTATCACGGTGTTGAAGGTTCGATTGAGTCAACAACTTTTAATTATTTATACCATCATCCATCATTTTATTGTGACAGAGGTGGGATTCTGGGAAAGTTGAAATAGAAACAACGAATAAGAAAACGCGATTCAATGATCAAAACAATATATATACAATTTTGGGAAATTACCTATCGAAAAAAAAGGTTCTTTGAAACAAGTGTAGAATCCAACAAATAAAATACGTAATATGGATTTTACTTGTGTTTGCGCAAAGCTTTAATTCATAAAGGTGAGATTTGCATCAAGAATTGTCCCTCATCTTTCCCGCCCCCTCCCCCGCACCCACATACACAGAGTTCGGTACCCCTGTTGCCAATCCTTTTATGATTGTGGTGTACGGTAGTTTACCATTAGATACTTATTTATTCATGTAACTGTTGCTTTGTATGCGTGTTTTTGGTTGACTGTGTTCTGTGAATGCTTCATCTCCATTATATGAGTACAATGGTTTTGGATAAAAAAGCTGATGAATAAAGTAATTATTTCCAGAGAAAAGGAACATCTTTTTACTCGAGGCCATTTCTACTGGATCAGAGACAAATTCCGGATTTACATTACGTCATAAGCCAGTTTTGATATCTGCGTATCTATGAACGAAAATCAGGATTACGTTTAATGCATTAACTGTGATGCAGCGTGCATACCTTGGTAGAACAGGCTAAGTGTTGAACCATCCATTATTACACAAATTAAAGGGACACACGGCATCTTGAAGTATGAAGATCTATTAAGCACTAAAATTAGCAAATCAATTTATTAATCCAGTATTATTTTTAACTTTAAACCTGTTTACATATAATTAAATAAAACATTAATTTGAGGTTAATTTAGACATGAGAATCTTGGCTCTTGTGGCAGTATGTGGTAGTTAAATATATACTACCATAAGAGCCAGTTTTCTGTCGTCTATGGTTAATTGTTCTTCTTTATGTTTAAACATATTACTGATTCATTATAATCAACAACTATTAATATGCAAAGATAATTTTCTTTTAACTTTTCAGCTAAGTATTATTGATTATTTTTATTATGCAACTTATCTATAATGTAAACCTAACTTGAGTTTTAAACAAATCAGGATTGCCGTCTGTCCTTTTAACTAAGTTTGTTGTTTTCGGAAGATAGTAGTAGATCTTTAGTCAAGGACTGTTTATACTCATGCTCGAAAATCTATAAAAATCCCTAAAATGAGCAAAACATAGTTGTTTACAGCAATACACATTCAATGTCATATGTTTAAATATGACTCAGAGGGTACTTTAAAAAGAAATAACCTTGTGACAAACCATGATGCACCCCACTGGTCATGCTTATAAAACCCAGACAGGTAAGTGAAATCCAGACATGTAAGTGGGAGAAAACATAAATGGCAGACGAAGCAAAGCAATACGAAATATCCTCTTTTGTAAAAAAAGAAATATATTAAGCGACACGGAATACAAACTTATAATACGATGTATTACTTGTAAATAAATAATCATTATTAATTAACTGTACGAGGCAGAAACCGAAACCACGGTGAATTGCGATATTTTCTCACGACGCAATCTCCGCCATTTTGATGTTTTTTGTATTGAAAAATGGAAAATCGTCAAATGTTCATATCGCTCATGTCTTGACCTGTTGACCATTCAAAATTAGAGAATTTGTGTTTTGAAAATGACTGTTAAAACTGACATGACATGACGACCAATGCAAAATCAAACGACTCCGTCGAAAAGAAAACCCGGAAGTATGTTCATCAAAACAGTCGTGTATCATTGCAGCTTGCATGTACAGCCGTAATGTTCATTCATCTGCTTTCACGGGCTATCAGATTACGCGCACATCAGATAAGATCAAAGCGTTTGGTCTGAAAACAAGGTAATTTTCACAATCCATACTGCGCAATACATGGCTATTTCGTGTACATCTGTTATTTAACTAAACTAACACAAACATGCACTTTTCAGAGGAGTTATTAATTTTACTAAAGTACATCCTTAAAGGCCTACAGCAGGGAGTAACTATACATGTATATTTACTCCCTGCCTACAGTTAACATAAATTATTTGCAATCAAGCTGGCTAACCGCTATCATCGTGTTTTGTTTTTTATTTATTTTGAGCGTAGGTGGAACTATTATCATATAATGAGGCAATAAACATGCTATCTGATGAACCTTCTCTTTCCTTGTCCAATCACTTATTTGTTTAGAGGCGTAGTCATTAGTCTGTAACAACACTTGTCAAAAATAAATCTTAGTCAAGTCATAAATATATAATACTACTTTACTAGTTTTTATTATATACCGTAAGAAGTTACTCCACCCTAGTTATCATCATCATCGCCACGTCTATAAATACATAAATACATACGTGGATGATGATGGCATAAAATTAGAAATTTATGATGTAGAAAGTTATAAATTTGGATGATATGTCAAAATAATTGTTTTACTGATATGAAAAACTGTCTAGTATGAATCCGTCTGTCGGTACGATATACGCTTCTCAGAATGTGTCTTCCGGCTTAACACTAACCCCACTGAGTTCGTTATAAAAATGTGTGAAATATTGCGAGTGAAAAAGTCATACCTCAACCGGGATTCGAACCCTTTGAAAACTTAATTCAAAACAAGACTCCCCTGCTGCCCGTCTCGGCAGGCAGGGGAGAGTCGCTGTGTCGAAAATGTCCTCATTTTGTTGAATAAACGATAGAGTCTCCGCAATAAACGCATTACTTTCATAATTGGTGCGCCTGTCAAAACAGATATCCGCAATAAACGCATTAGTATCATAATTGGTGCGCCTGTCAAAACAGATAACCGCAATAAACTCATTAGTATCATAATTGGCAAAACAGATAACCGCAATACCAGTAGGAATGTCGAATGCTCCATATGGTACATAATCTATCTGGATGAATACTCCCGTAATACTGTCGACATAACGTTTCTATATATGTATGTCTGATCGATTTTGTCTATATAGTGTACCTGAAAATAAGGTCGATATAATGTATGTTACTCGATATGTGTATATAGTATATATGAAAAAATACTCTACATAGTGTATGTAGTATTGGTTATAGAATGTCCAACGAGATGTTACGAGCATATATCATGAAATATGTCGAGGCGTAAGCCAATATATTTTCATGTTATAAGCGTGTTACACCAAGTTGGATATTCTATAACTGTTTTATCGCTAACCACGCCCCCTTGTATGATATCTGGTATAACGGCACACTTTCTGAAAAGTGTGCCGTTTAATATACGAAATATCAGTACACTTTCGTTTTCCTGTATTGAATATATCATACCGACTTTGGACAATAGAAAGTACTCTCAGGCAAAAGATAATTATTAATAGTGAACATACAGTCTATTTGAAACAAATATTCGACATTTATGAATGGTCGAAAGGGTGCATATATAGAATAAATGAGGAAATACTCGACATAATGTGTGTATGATCGATAGCGTACATATAGTATATATGAGGAAATACTCGACATACTGTTTGTATGATCGATATTGTCCATAGAGTACTAGACACACAGTGTATGTATTTCTCGATATGTTCATATTGTTTATATGAAGAAACTCTCGACATAATGTATGTATGATCGATTTGTTGACATAAGTACCTTAATATCTGACATAAATGATAACATCTATGTGACACATCTTGTTTATGTCAATGTTATTCATGACTCATTCATCTACCCTCAGGTCTATCAAAATAAAATAAAATTGAATAGCTATGCAAATGAAAACATTCTTGTTATAGTAGCTATTTATGAAAATCAGCGGGCCGTTAAAATGAAAACATTCACAGCTGACACTTGGCGTATCAGTTTTCGCTAATTACAATTCACAGCCTGTTTCCATGGCAACAATTAGTCTTTGATGAAATGATCCAGTCAATATTCGTGCGACATCGTCCAACGTACATTTTATTTTAAGCATATCGGAACATGTAATGATCTTTTAATTGGAGTGGTTATGGTTGACTTTAAAAATACATTTGACCTAGTGGACCATAACATTCTTTTAAAAAAGCTGAATATCATGGATTCTCCGGATTTTTCAATCGCTTTCCGGATCTCCGGATTTAAGTGTACAATCTCCGAATTTTCCATCAAAACAAAATTTCCATGATTTAACAGCTATACTTTCACAGTTTATACGCTATTTCCCGATTTGGTCCTGTTACACTCTCTGGTCAGAGGAACTTATACAAGTGTCGAATCAGTGGGGGTCATCCTGGCAATACACTGACTGAAGGACATAATTAGTTCCTTCAGTGGCATAACGACATGCGTAATGCAGCAATATCTGTGATTAATTGGCCAACCTAACTGAAATAGCAAGTGGGAGGAACTAGCAACTCCTTGTGTGTGGTACCACTATAACAGCTGCTGCTGTGTACGATGATGATTATTTATAGAATTGTCTATGCATTTGCATTTAGTACGTGTGTAGAAAAGTAAGTGCACTTTCATAAAAAGACACAGTTGTGTTAGAAACTAAACCAAGTATTTCTAATCGAATTACTATGCTAACATGTACATCAGACAGTAGGATTGTTAGATAGGTACATCAGACATTATGACTGTTAGATATGTACATCAGACAGTATGATTGTTAGATATGTACATCAGACAGTACGATTGTTAGATATGTACACCAGACAGTATGATTGTTAGATAGGTACATCAGACAGTATGATTGTTAGATATGTACACCAGACAGTATGCTTGTTAGATATGTACACCAGATAGTATGCTTGTTAGATATGTACATCAGACAGTATGACTGTTAGATATGTACACCAGACAGTATGATTGTTAGATATGTGCATCAGACAGTATGATTGTTAGATATGTACACCAGACAGTATGATTGTTAGATATGTACATCAAACGGTATGACTGTTAGATATGTACACCAGACAATATGATTGCTAGATATGTACACCAGACAGTATGATTGCTAGATATGTGCATCAGACAGTATGACTGTTAGAATTGTGCACCAGACAGTATGACTGTTAGATATGTGCACCAGGCAGTATGATTGTTAGATATGTGCATCAGACAGTATGATTGTTAGATATGTACACCAGACAGTATATGACTGTTAGATAAGTACACCAGACAGTATGGCTGTTAGATATGTTCATCAGACAGTATGACTGTTAGATATGTACACCAGACAGTATATGACTGTTAGATATGTACACCAGATAGTATGACTGTTAGATATGTACATCAGACAGTATGACTGTTAGATATGTACACCAGACAGTATGACTGTTAGATATGTACACCAGACAGTATGACTGAGGTACACCAGACAGTATGACTGTTAGATATGTACATCAGACGGTATATCATTGTTAGATATGTACATCAGATAGTATGACTGTTAGATATGTACACCAGACAATATGACTGAGGTACACCAGACAGTATGACTGTTAGATATGTACATCAGACAGTATATGATTGTTAGATATGTACATCAGACAGTATGACTGTTAGATATGTACATCAGACAGTATGTCTCTTAGATATGTACACCAGACAGTACGATTGTTAGATATGTACACCAGACAGTACGACTGTTAGATATGTACATCAGACATTATGACTGTTAGATAGGTACACCATACAGTAGACTGTTAGATATGTACATCAGACAGTATGATTGTTAGATAGATACACCATACAGTATGCTTCTTAGATATGTACATTAGACAGTATGATTGTTAGATATGTACACCAGACAGTATGATTGTTAGATATGTACACCAGACAGTATGATTGTTAGATATGTACACCAGACAGAATGATTGTTAGATATTTACAACAGACAGTATGATTGTTAGATAGGTACACCAGACAGTATATGATTGTTAGATATGTAAACCAGAGAGTATGATTGTTAGATACGTACACCAGACGGTATGCTTGTTAGATACGTACACCAGACGGTATGACTGTTAGATACGTACACCAGACGGTATGATTGTTAGATACGTACACAGATACGTACACCAGACGGTATGATTGTTATATACGTACACCAGACGGTACAATTGTTAGATATGTACACCAGAAAGTATGATTGTTAGATATGTACACCAGACAGTATGATTGTTAGATAGGTACATCATACAGTATATGATTGTTAGATATTTACACCAGACAGTATGATTGTTAGATAGGTACATCATACAGTATATGATTGTTAGAAATGTACATCAGACAGTATGATTGTTAGATATGTACATTCAGACAGTATGATTGTTAGATATGTATGTACATCAGAAAGTATGATTGTTAGATATGTACATTCAGACAGTATGATTGTTAGATATGTATATTAGACAGTATGATTGTTAGATATGTACATCAGACAGTATGACTGTTAGATATGTACACCAGACAGTATAATTTTTAGATATGTACACCAGACAGTATGACTGTTAGATAGGTACATCAGAAAGTATTACTGTTAGATATGTACATCAGAAAGTATGACTGTTAGATATGTACATCCGACGAGTGGCGTTCGGGACCTACCGAGCGACGGAGAAACTGCAACGTCACAATTGAAGTCGTGACGTCATCATCTAGTATAAATACTGGGGAGAAATCTGCTCGGTTGTCAATCTCTGGCCTAAACTTGTAGACATCCAACGTATATTAACAAAACAAATGCGCTCCAACTCCAGCTCCGGCTCCCTCAAGAGACACATGGACGACGAGGTGATTATTAACGCGCACAAAGGCTAATATAAAGAGACCTTTGAGTTTCTGTTAAAGCCTTCAGTACAGGTCCCCCTCATCCCCCATCCCCACCCCTGGGTTTCATACTTCTTTATACAAGATAGTGATTTCTGGTGCGCATTTTTAGTTTGCTATTCTCTATGGAAATAGAGATGTATAAATACAGACATATTAATTGGTGTGTGGCATAAATATGAACATCATTTACTGGTTTAATAAATCTATTTACATCCTGTACTGATAATGTACATGTTATAAACTGATAAATAAAGATAACAGTTTATGTGGAAATACTGACTGCAGAAGAAACAACGAAAACTGCATATTCAAGGCAGTTTTAACATAATTTCAGCTGATACGAGGCCAGACGATTGACCATCCGGTGAGTAGACACCAGGTACCACGTCTATTCACTGGATCTTCAACATCCATTGAACCTTTTAGCCGGCTAGGTACATTGGGTATGAAGACGCAGACTACCAGCGTATAGAAATAATTCATATAGAATTCTTTTATTTCTTGCAGCACTGTTGAACTTCCTGCCAGAGTTCTGAAAATAAATAAAAAGAGATTATAATCTCTGTGTTTGACCATTATATTACACCATGGATAATGTAGAGAGAGAGGAGAACCAGGATACCCTGGAGGGAGAAGAGAATTTAGAAGTAGATGACAACCAATAAAACTCTGTCGAGGGTTTAGCGCCATCTCTGATTAATGATATAGAACTACGTATTGGGTAACAGCTCAGTTCCATTACTGTTGATATTCAACAAAACTTAAGGGTGATTGCTCATGACAGTCACAAAACACAGTCCAGATTAACCCAAATTGAACTAGAAATGTTCAATCTGAGACAACAAACACAAAATAATAATGGGATACGTAGATCACATAGTGATTTTTTCCAAACCACAATACCTAGATGCGTTTCTGGACAAACAGAAAACCACCAATTCTCAAGTTCACCTGCCCCAAAAGTTGATTTTTCAAACTTACAGTCCAGGGGAGATAACTACTATAACAATCATAGGCAAGATAATTATCTAAACATGAAAATGAAACCACCAAAATTCAATGGACAAGACTTGTCAGAGTTCAAATATGCTGCGAGATAAACCAATGGAATTACCAAGCTCAAGGATTATACTTGGCTGGTACTTAAGGCTTGAATGGAAATGCTCGCTCCATCTTGACAGAATTAAACTCTACTGAGAGGAAAGATTACTCAACTCTTGTGAAAAAGTTAACAGCTCGCTACGGTTCTGTAAAAAAAGCAGTGGTTTTCAGAACTCAACTGAGAAATAGAATACGTAAACCTGGGGAAACCATATCCGAGTTAGCGCAAAACATTAGAAAATTAAGCAGTCAAGCCTATCCAGATGCTCCTAAAGGATGGATTGAAAAGGTCAGTCTCGACTATTTCATAGACGCCCTGACAGATTCTGACATCCGTATAAAGCTTAAAGAATCAGGTTTAAAAGACCTATCAGAAGCTAAACAAACTGCAATCAGGCTAGAAGCCTACCGTATAGCGGACAAACAAAGACACGAAGTTATACCGATAGCCGCGGTAGGGCAAGATAAATCAAATGAAAACCAACTGACAAATAAAGTAGAAACTCTTTATCAAACCGTACAAGATCTTGCCAATCAGATCCATGAAATATCCAGGGGTAGAAACCTTGATAGTGGAACAAATCAATGCAACAATCAGAATAGTGGAGATAACTCCCATCAGAACAACACATTTGGTAACAGACAATGGAGAACACATGACAGGAATGCAACAAACAGCGATTACAATGAAACACAGTATAAGGGTAACCAATATCAAAACCGATCAAATTATTCTCAGAATGCCTATAACAATAGACACAAGACATGTCCCGGGAAACGAGAACAGGCCGAGCTGGAGGCCCACAGGCCGATCAAACCAGATGGGCCAGAGACAATAATGGTGGGAAACAATTCGTCATTTGATGAAGGCTTTTTTTCTTTCTGCAAAGATACAAAAACAAAATATTACCTTACTGGTCAACACAGGTGCCAATTCGACAATTCTGCGGAAAGACATCTTGGATACATGGCCTGTACAGCAACGCCCAAAGACCATACCTATAAATACAAAGTTAATAACAGTTATCGGAGAAATAGCACCAATTTATGGAAAAGCTAAAGTACTTCTACAAATAGGTACACAATCCTTTGAAATATGGATACTTATAGCAGATATACAAAATGACTGTATCCTTGGAAGAGACTTCATACGTTCTCAGAATATTGACATTTTGTTCAGTCAACAAAGTATGAACATTTATTTGGAGAATTAATAAACTGCTTCTCACATGTAAAAGGTAATCGGTTGTGTAGAGTGGCATTAATGGAGGACGTAGAAATACCGCCAAACACAGAAATGATAGTAACAGGAAGAACTATAGATGCTTTTCAAAAGGACCAGATATAAAGGTTAATTGAGAGCAAACCAAATTTCACAGACAAATATAAGCTTCTACTAGCAAAGGCATTGGTTAAACCTGAAGAAGAACTTGTTCCAATACGACTAGCAAATTTTGAGAATAAACCTACACGCTTACACAGACACACTGTGATGGCCACCTTGTAAGCCGTTAATCCACCAAAATGTGAAATATAAATTTTGCTAGGTCTGCTCCATGTACAACATCAAATACAGAACTTCCAGAACACATGCATGAAGTAATTAACAGAAGTTCCACGCAAATGACAGCTGACCAGAAAATCAGCTTCAAGGAACTGTTAATAGAATACCAAGATATCTTTTCAAAATCTGAAGATCATATTGGACATACAAACCTGATGGAATATATCATTGACACGGGAGATGGTAAACCTGTCCGTACACCACCATATAAACTACCCTTGGCAAAACGTCAGATTGTCGAGAAAGAAATAGAAAAATTACTAGACCGAGGTCTCATACAACCTTCTCGAAGCCCTTGGCTCTCTCCAGTTGTGCAGATACCAAAGTCAGATGGTTCCACCAGTGTATGTATAGATTATAGACGGGTAAATGCAAAAGTACAATTTGATGCGCACCCACTACCAAGAGTAGATCAATCACTAGATGCACTCACAGAGAAATCCTATTTTTCATCCATGGATTGTCGTAAAGCTTATCACCAAGTTAGTGTTGCTGAAAAGGACCGACAAAAGACAGCATTCAGCATCGGCGGAGAAACATATCAGTGGAAAGTGACCACCTCACCAGCTGTATTTGAACGTTTAATGGAGACGGTCCTCGCCGGACTAACCTACATGATATGTCTCATCTACCTAGATGACCTATTGTGTCATTCAAAGACTTTCGAAGAACATTTGACCCACCTTCGCGAGATGTTCCAGCGACTTAGGGGAGCTAACATTAAACTTAGCCCAAAGAAATGTTTTTCTTTCAAAATTCTGTGAGTTTCTCAGGACACAAAGTAAGTGAAGAAGGCATAAAACCATGCCCTGCGAAGATAAAAGCAGTTACTGAGTGGCAACGGCATAAGAACACCAAACAGGTGCTCTCGTTTATCGGTCTATGTAGTTACTATCGAAAGATGGTTCCCAACTTTGCCACAATTGCAAAGCCACTACATCAACTAACAGAGCTAAATAGAACATTTACATGGGACGATGCCTGTGAAAACGCATTTAAAACAATGAAACAGCTTTTGACGACAACTTCCATTTTAGCATATCCGAGGGAAGAATTAGTTCAGATAACAAGTGTCCCCATTGTGATAGAGCATAAAAGAAATATGATCAAACCACCCTCCCAGTTATAACATTAATTACCACTGATCCCAAGGACAGTCTTAGCAAAATTGACACAAGCAAGTCAACTACAAAGACAAGTACAACCACAGACGACGAACAACCTAGTACAAGCCATGAACCAGAAATAAACACCCCGTCAGATCCAAATGACATTGAGATCACAGATATATAAGACATCTGTCGAGAACAGAATATAGACCCAACCCTCTCACTTATTAAAGAATGGAAACATGAGAATGAGAAACCAAACTGGCAAACAGTAGCTAAATATGGTGTTGAGTTAAAATATTACTGGCACCATTTGGCTGTTATAGACCTTGATAAAGACGTTTGTATCAGAGGGTGCTGCTAGAAGATGGTACCTCAGAAAAGTAATCTTGTTACCCAATAGTATACACAGATACATCTTCAGACAGTTTCATGAACAAGTCACAGCAGGACATCTAGGGTTTGAGAAATCCCTGAAGAAAATACAAAAACGGTTTTATTAGTTTTCCAAAGACGCGATGTTGAACACTGGTGTCGCACGTGCGACACATGTGCAGCCAGAAAACCACCACCTCGCAAAGCTAAGGCACCGATGAAAATATACCAGGTTAGACAACCTCTAGAAAGAATAGTGATAGACATACAAGGTCCCTATCCCCCATCATCAAAAGGAAATAGATACATTTTAATGGTCGGAGATTACTTTACAAAGTGGCTTCATGCTATACAACTGAAAAGTCAAGAATCAAGCTATGTAGCAGCCAAACTTGTAAATAAAGTTATAAATATTTGAGGTGTACCCCTCAAGTTATTTTCTGACAGTGCTACCGATTTTGAGTCACGTGTGTTCCAGGAAATGTGCACCCTGTTAGGCATACACAAATCCCGCTCCACAGCAGCAAGACCAAGTTCAGACGGGATGGTCGAGAGAGCAAACCGCACTCTGGAAAGCATGATTGCAGCATTTGTAAGTAAGAATCAGATGGATTGGGACAAGTATCTACCACTTCTTACCACGGCATACAATTTTAGTGTCCATGAATCAACAGGAGTTACACCAACTGCCATGATGCTTGGTCGAGAAATGAACCTTCCCATAGATCTGGCAATTGGAAGACCTGTAGAAGAAGAAAGAAGAAGCACTTCTACACATGGCTATGAACTTGAAAAGAAAATGTTACAAATACATGATATAGCCCGAGAAAAACACGTAAATGCATCTGTTAACATGAAGAGAATATACGACAAAGGAAAATTTGTCACCGACTACAACGTAAGGGACGCCGTATGGTTCCACGATCCAAAACGACGTAAAACATAAGTCCTAAGTTACAGAAACCTTTGACTGGTCCCTTCATTATTGTGAAGAAGTGGAGTAACATTCTGTATCGTGAGAAGTGTTGCTTCTTTCATTACTTCTCATGAACAGACTCAATTAAACCGAGTCTGCTGCTTTATTCTCCCCTATTGTGTTTGTTGCTCCCAAAGGATCACCTTTATCAGTATTTATGAAATCAAAAGTGCCCCAAACAAGAAAGCGCAAGTGGTACATCATGACAGACTCAAGCTGTACAAAGGTAGTGACATACCTTCATGGTTTGAGTCACAACTTGGAAAACCTTAAAGAAAAGCAACAACACCACTAATCGTTCAGCAGTGAACTCCTGATGAGGAAAATATTAATGTGCCTGTGCCATGTACAAAAATATATTTTTTATAAATAAAACAAAAACAAAAATGCTGTTGTTATGATGTCATATATACCCTACCCGATATACAAACCAGAGATCACTCCTTGTAGCAAATCCACAAACCCTGGGAGAACCTTCTACCTGCTCATCTTCTCCAACCAAGCTCCAGTGTCATAGTCAATAGTAACCTACAAATTGACAGTTTAAAATAAAATCTTTAAGACAATTAATACAGAGGAAATAATAAATAAAATTGTAAATGCTGTTGAAACCAAACATATAAAATGATGTCTACCATGGATTCAGTCCAAATTCTACTTAAAGCCAAATACGAAACCAAATAAACCAATAACTTGATCAACCGTATATTAAATGACACCTCCTTCTACTTTCAGGATCTGAGATGGAAATGCAAAAAATGTCCACCATTGATCGGTCGTTTAATAGGAAATCCTATGTCTTACGACACCTACAAGAGGTACACCTTGGAATGTGTTATGTGTGTGACCTCTGCGGTTTCAGTGGTGTAGTTAGGAAGACAAGAAATACCTGTGACCTGTTCAAAACCAGCAGATGGATAGTATACACCCGTGGGACAGGCAAGGAAGGCGAAGAGGCCCAAAAAGTGCTGGACACATATATGAAAGGTGAAGCTGCACACGACTATGTAGTTATCAAATTCAAAAAGAACAGGGAGTCTCATTCTCACTCCAAAGAGAAGAAACTCAAATCAACAGTCACGGATGTCTCTAAAACATCCATATCAACACTCCATAAAAAGGAAAAAGTCACTATACAAGAAGTTTCAGAGGACCTTTACCTGTCAGATGACAGTGATTGGAGAAATTCACATACCATCACACAACCCGAGGTAGACATTACAGAGGAAGACCTATTACATTGGGCGCCTCTAACAGCAGTACTTTCAGAGAAACCATGTAAAACCCTAAACAAAGGAACCGAACATTTGGAATACGTAAACAAATCAGAGAAGCCAACCAAAAACCAAAACCCTAAACCCTAAACAAAGGAACTGAAAATTTGGAACACATAAACAAATCCGAGAAGCCAAACAAAACCCTAAACAAAGGAACTGAAAATTTGGAACACGTAAACAAATCAGAAAAGCCAAACAAAACCCTATACAAAGGCGCTGAAAACTTGGGACAAATAAACAAATCAGAGAAGCCAAACAAAACCCTAAATAAAGGAACTACAATTTTGGAATGCGTAAATAATTCCGAGAAGCCACAGGAAACTAAAACCAAAGGAACTGTAAATGTAAAAGAAGCAACACAATCTGAGAAACCACACGGAACCAAAACCAAGGAAATCGAATCTTTACAAGACCTAAAGAAATCCGAGAAGCCACAAGAAACTAAAACCAAAGGAACTGAAAATTTAAAAGGAGCAAAAAAATCTGAGAAACCACACGGAACCAAAACCGAGGAAATCGAAACTTTACAAGACCTAAAGAAATCCGAGAAGTCACATGAAAACAAAACCATAAAACGAACTCAAAATTTGGAACATTTGAAGGAACAAGTAGATTTGGTCGAGAGAATATTATCAGAAAGTCACACCTGCGATATTAGGCATGTAAACGTTTTGGAAAAAGACCCTGATTTCCTCCCACCTACACCTACATATGATGAACCAAACCCGGGCCTTCCCGACGACACATACAATACAGAAAAAGTAATGGACACACTTATAGTTATTCAAAAACAACAGGAAAGCTTCATCAAATTAAATATATGCGCACCAAATTCTTTACCAGCCGACATACCTTGCAAGCTTCACCGTATTCTGTAGTATCGAACTTAACCGCACCAGATTCACCTGTCACAATCAAGGACAATGCCATCTTTCTGGACAGATCAGCAAAACAATTCCCATTCATCCTGGACTTTCTTCGCAATGGATGCTATACCCATGAACACCTTCCCAACATACCGGGCTTCTCTGGAAGAAATTTTAATAGAATCCTGATTTTATAACATTTTAGAACTTTCTAAAATCCTGACCATGAGACTAAAGAAGAACTAGGACCACCAACAACAACAGAACCTTCAAGAAATGCGGACTATTGAACCATTAATACATACTGTACTGAATTATATGCAAAAATCTAATGTCACATATTACAATTTCATAATTATACTGCTTTACTATTAATAACGTAAATAATTGCAACTCATTGTCACAAGTAATATAATATTGTAAATTTTTTTCTCCTTCTACTGAAAGCTTAGGTAGATAAATTATACACATTCTATACAACTATATGCTTTGATATGTTCACAATCTTTAATGCATGGTAATCTTTCTTGACACAAACCGGATGTTAACCTTTAAAAATAGGGATGGATGGAATATACTTCATTTTGTGATAAGTTTATACTTCATAGAGAATCAGAGATGGTTTGCCTTTTATGGTGTGTAACTAAGTTAACGGGAATAGGAGAGAAGTATTTTGTTTAAATTATTATTTCTTGCAAGTTCATTGACATGTTTTAATAGGGTCTTACCCTGATGCATGTTATGCACCCTTTTTGTCGAGCAATACTATGAAATCCTTGTAGAGGTTATTGGAGTCATTGATATGACTGATATTTTAAGTTGAAGTACTTATATGAGACTTTGATGTAGTCATTGGTATGACTGATATTGTAAGTTGAAGTACTTATATGAGACGTTGATGTAGTCATTGGTATGACTGATATTGTAAGTTGAAGTATACTTATGTGAGAAGTCGATGTGAAGATATTAGCTGATGTTGTTATCATTTCTGTACCGAATAATAAAGGGTCTTACCCTGCTACCGTTCCTTGTCTTCACTGGAAACATAAGACATGGGTCGACCAATTGCTGAAATGAAAGTTAAAATGTGTGAAATTTTATCATACATGATATAAATATTACAGTGATGCTTATATTCTTTTAGTTATTACTATTATATTTTTCTTTAACATGGTGTTGTTTTATTGTCAAAATAAGGCGAGATAAGGATAGACGTTATATTACCTGCCGGTAGTCTTGGAGTTAGGTTTGAGGTTAATGAAAAATGGCAAGAGTGGTTCTAAATAGTTCAGAGTGTTATGCACGATTGATGTTTACCTACCCGCTGGTAGAGTATGTTACACTGTAACAGTATGCAGACTAATAAGAGAAAGATGCACGTATTTATTATTTTTTAACACCATGCTTTTGTAAATGTGTTCATGTTTAAAATATTGTACTTGTTTTAAGCAATGTTTTATTCACATCTTACATTGTTAACCATTGATAGATATTAAAAACATTACCTCTAATAATTTTAGAGATAAATATAAATACTCTTCACCATGAAGAGCTTTGTTTAGTTTTAAACACTTATTGCTAAAATTAAATTGTGAATTCATAATTTTCCATTGCCAAATTGTTGAGATTTTACCAAAATCGCAAGAGGTTATAAAAATGTGTGTTTCTTGATTTTCATCGTTTGGTTCTTTAATAACATAAAAATATCTAACAGAGTAGAGGACGATACTATTCAAGATTCTACTTTGAAAGATAGATGTATTGATGTATTGAATCAGCTGCCTACATGTACATGAAATGTAGTGTTTTTAAAAATATTTATCACTCCGTAAATACCTTAGTTTTTGCAGTAAACTTGCTAAAATATCTATGGTAAAGTATGAGTCTATCGCCTACACAAAATTAGATGTGTGTCAATTTGATGATCACAGATTGGTCGGTTAACCTAGTTTGCTGATGTTTATTAAGAATTCGAACATGTAATGATGTAAATATGTTAGTGCCAGATTCACAATAATTAGTCTCGCTATGAGTGTCTCACTCTACCATATCGCAATTAACAACATTCACTCATTAAACTAGTTCCTCTGATGTTTATTAAATTATGTATATTCAGTGAAGTAATAAGAGAGTGAATGGTGAACCGTAATGGAGATATAGCGCAGCTGAATGAAATCTCGTATGGCTTCGAGAAGTGGGAGGAACCTCGTTTTAGCGGTAAACTTTTCTGAATATCCGCCATTTTGTTTCCATCGTTGAAGTGCTCTGCTTTGTGAAATTGTAAGAGATTTGACTGTTTTGCATTATTAGGTCATCATACTTCACAGAACTTGTTTGTTGTTATATTACTAATAGTTGATATTGACATTTTGGGTATTTTTAAATTACTTTACAGTGAATTGATTGATATAAAATAAAATTCACAAACTGTTGGTCGGCCGTGTTCGCTAAAGTATTGTTTATCAGAGATGTCGAGATGGCGCAAATCCGCTATACATTTGTTTGTTTTAATTAATTCCTCAAAAATAAACAGCTCGCCGACGAAAACTGTGATTGTAAAATGTAGTGGTCCACTTTTTTTTTATGTAAAACTCCTTTATTTTATCTAATAATTTGTGTTAAAAACTGCATAGATATCGACCAGCATGGCCGATTCTAGCCAATGCCGATTAAATGCACCCTTTTGTACTTCTCTATTCATTTGTTTGTTTTATTTAATTCCTGGAAAATAGACAGCTCGCTGTCGAGAAATATGATTGAAGAATGTAGTGGTACACATTTTGTTATGCAAAAACCTTAATTTTGTCTAATAATTTGTCTTAACAACTGCATAGATATCGCACAAAACGACCATACATGCCGAGTCCAGCCAATGACGATGAAATGCCATCTTGTTTGACTTTGCTATACATTTTTTTTGTTTTAGTTAATTCCTAGGAAATAGACAGCTCGTTGTCAAGAAATATGATTGACGGATGTAGTGGTACACTTTTTGTTATGTAAAAACCTTAATTTTGTCTAATATTTTGTCTTAAAGAGGACATAGAGTGTCGACCAAAACGGCCATACATGGCCGATTCTAGCCAACGACGATGCTGTAGGAATCCGCTTTAGATTTTTTAATTTTAGTTAATTCCTCCAATAAAAACACCTCGCTGTCGAGAAATATGATTAAAGAATGTAGTGGTACACTTTTTGTTTATGTAAACGCTTTAATTATGTTTTAAAAACTCTTAGTCAACCCACCATGTTGGTGCTCTTTTGGTTAATTAAATATCCTTTCCAGCAGTTGAACACCGAACAACAACTTTTAATGTCTGTATCAATTAAGCGCTTTCCAATGCATTTCACCATACGCGTCCTGGAGATAGTATTTATTTACTATAAGGTCTCAAACTCATATGACCTACATAGATACATAATCATGCAAAAAACAGTTAACTGAAGCGGCGGCAGGGTTTTATGGCAGTTGTTTATTGCGATCAAACGATATAAAGGGTTTCTCCAATCATAATTATACGGTGCCCTGTGGCTAATTGGCCGTCCTAAGCAGGATGTTTGTTTAGATCAAAGAGGCCATAAATCACTGACAAACACTGGCCACCCTAATCCGAGCCTTCTCTGACCTTACCAGCCCTTTTTACGATTTTTGATATTTCATCTGGCTGTGTACGGTCAGAGGAACTCCTATAGTAAAAACACGGGGATTTCCTATCCCGCGAGGGAGAGGAGCTACCTCTTGGTTTTAAATCAATATATCAACGTAAGTATTCATTGGATTAGCATTTCAAGCATATAAACCGATTATCAATATATTTATTTACCAATCTGAACCGAAATATTTGTTTTATTAACCTTAATAAACTTGTAACGGTCAACCTTTTCAGACGAAGTTAAAACATATTGAATTTCCATCATTCAGGTCAAATGTCACGTGATCATGACCGAGGCGCCGATAAATATTGCCCGCAAAATTCAAACAATTTCAAAATTGTGACCAAATTTTCCTTTTGGCAATAATAATTCTCTTAACAACATCCAATTGTTTATCTTTAAAGTTTAGACCCTAATTATGCTCCGAGAAGAGTTTGTTCCATTCCAAAAATCCCTCGATGCTGTCAAGTTGATAGCGGACTTATTTGATGAGGGGAATATGAATGCCTTCACCTCTCGCGAGAATATTACGGGGATTTAATTAATATGCACAATGACAATATGGCGGATATAGTAAATAAAGTGTACTTCAAAACATAAAAGTTTTATTGTGTCACTACCATCGATAAAGGTGGTTTTATCATTGCAACTTGGTATAATAAACATTAACTGATCGATCTGTTGATCTAAATTTATCGTAAAAATCGACCCGACACCGCAAACATCGTTGAAAGTGCATGTCTCTGCGTTTTTAGTACTTTCCCGGTTTTCACTATAGCAGTTTCTCTGACCCTATAAAGCCACAAAAAAAAAAAGAAAAAAAAAGAAAGGCTTTTAGGGTCAGAGAAGGCTCGGATTATGACTACCCGTGGTGTGATGACATCAAATATATACCATGATTGTGTAATATTATTATTTTTTCAATTTTATTTATATTATATGCATCTATGAAACTAAACACATAAGAAATAGATTATGTTCATTCGGATTTGTCAAAAAACACACGCATAAGTGTGTTAATGTTTCATTTTTATTTAACAAATTATTATAGTAACAAATTGATTTGTTATACCGTTTTAATATGACAATTTAGGAAAATATAACTAATTCTAAACTGATGTATCTACACTGCTCAAACCCACTTACGTGTTTAATTACAAGTTTTTCATGTGACATTATTTTTTTTTACAAAATTATCTCATTCGGTGTTGCGAGTTACTGCGTCATGTTACAAGATATTTAAAAGTTCCACTTAGACGGATGTTAGAATTTTAAAAATGTGTTATTATGTAATATATAAAAAAACAATTCAATCAAAAAAAATTAGTGTGAATTGAGAACATTAATAATTGAAAACGTAAAAAAAAAAAGAAGTTAGATAAACCACAGACCAGTTGCACTTACTAATAATTAGGTGTCTGTGGTTGTAATTATATTATATTTCTATAAATGAATACACATTTAGGCCTAAAAAAAAAACATGTGTGTTTCCGGTTTTCCGACCGACCCTACTTTATCACCGCCGACCCTAAATATTTTTAGCGAAAAAAAAAAAATGCGAACAATATATATATAAAAAAACTTTTTCCTACCTACCTACCCTAACTTTTTGACAGGGTAAAACCAGAAACACACATATTTATTTTTTAGGCCTTAGAAAAAAACAACAAAGGTAAACAATCATAACCCACCACCACCACCACCATCACACCCCATCCCCACCCCCCACCCCAACCCCCCCACACAAAATATCGAAAGTGTGTGCATGTATAATGTATTTTATATATATTCCCTTTTATTAATGACATATTTTAAATATGTTTCGAAATAAATACAAAAAGAAATCACTCGTAACTCTAGCAGGCGGCTTAACTTAATGGTAACGCCCCTTTTTACAAACACTCAAAATAAAAATCGTCATCTACCTGCCAATAAATAAACCTTGATTTTAATAAAAATTTAAAGATTATGTGTATGTATAGAAGTGTCAAAATAGCAACGAAGGTGTAACAAGTTTATCTTTATTACAACTAGTTTAACGCTAATTTGATTACCGGTACAATGAACCCATTCCGCTATATTCATAACAACTGACTGATAGCGTTAACCGCGCACCTGTCGCAGTTATAAGCATTTTTAAAGAGCGCCCAGCGATCACGATGAAATTTCTGATCATGTACAGAGACGCTTATCTTTCTCGTTTTAGCCATACGAGATCGTGCGAGATTTGATTATGTGCCCATCCACTCTCTTATTACTTCAATGGTCTATTCAATCAGTAATTTTACTTTTAATGAAGAAAAACGAAGTGATCTCCCTTTGTTCTGACAGGTGTTATGTTATGAAAAATTAAATTGTTTTCATAAACAGAACCTGTTACTTATCTGTAGCTATACGTACCTTTATTTCTACTGATGCAGAGACTGAATCCCTTTTTGGGGGGAGGTGCAATGTAACGACGATCACATTCGTTATTCTTCATTGTAATTTGTATGCTGCATGTTGAAATAAAAATCGAACTTGTTAAGTGCACCAGAAATCACAAGCCATAATCCAACTTTAAATGCCATGTCAGGTATTTAGACCGACCTCGTTCAGTAAACCAACCCTTTCCCTGTCCCCTTCCACAATCCACTTATCCCATAAAGCTCTTTTAGAAGCCAGAAAGACGACATCATTTAGCCTGGAGAACCGTCCGTTCTCGCCATGCTCTTAATTGACGGGACGCTCTATTTGCCTACATGTATATCCGCCGGAGCAGGAGCAGAACAAGCACTTAATCGAGTAACTCGCTCCGAAGACGCCCGAACTGTGGAGCAAAGCGTCGGACGTCGCCGAAGTACGTTCCGAGTGGCGTTCGGGACGTTACGGGACCTACCGAGCGGCGGAGCAACTGGAACGTCACAACGGACGTCGTGACGTCAGCAACTATTATAAATACTGGGGAGAAATCTGCTCCGTTGCCAATAAGGTGTCAATACACGAAATTAGGTTGAATTAACCGCTGTTGTTGACACCGATTTTTAGCACTTATTTAGGCATTAAACAGACCTGTTGGCAAGGTCTATATCAGCTTCAAAATTCAAAATTACACCTTTAAAAGTCCAGACTCTATTGTGCCCATCGCGTCAGGTATACCTTGACGCGTTCGTTGGTGGACGGACTATAAACCTTAGAATTACACACACACACGCTCCGTTGTCAATCTCTGGCCTAAACTTGTAGACACCCAACGTAGATGTGCTCCCGTTCCAACTCCAGCTCCGGCTCCCTCAAGAGACACATGGACGATGAGGTGATTATTAACTCAGCACAAAGGCTAATATAAAGATACCTTTGAGTTTTTGTCAAAGCCTACAGTACAGGTCCCCCTCATCCCCCATCCCCACCCCCTGGGTCTCATACTTCTTTATACAAGGAAGTGATTTCTGGTGCGCATTCTTATAGTTTGCTATTATCTATGGAAATAGAGATGTATAAACACAGACATATTAATAGGTGTGTGGTATAAATATGAACAACATTTACTGGTTTAATAAATCTATTTACATCCTGTACTGATAGTATACATGTTATAAACTGATAAATAAAGATAACAATTTATGTGGAAATACTGATTCTGGTATTCATTTAAAGCCAACTTACAAGCAGTATAACAAATGTGAAAATACACAAACAAGCCAAACACAACTTTGAAAGTAAGTGTCAACACTGAGCGAACCCCCACATGTTGTGACGTGACAGCAGGGTCACGGCGTAACAATATTCATTGCTTTTAAGGCTTTTCCACAAAGACTTTTTGGTTTAACGAAAAGGAGCCAGTATAATAAAGAACCACAACTAAATAATTAAAATCATCGACGACATCTAATAAACTTCAATTATAATACCATCTTTCACATTCTTTAATTCTACCCCTTTTACAGAATACAACTATTTTTGTATTTTCAGTATTAACTTCAAGACCACAGGATTCACAGTATTCATAGAGTCTATTAAGGCTTTGCTGAAGGTCATCTGGACTTGATCCCAGTACAGCCATATCATCAGCAAAAAGCAACAGTATTAAAGTGATATCATTAAGAGATAAACCACCATCTATTCTGTTTAATAAGAACAATTCTAAATCTTCTATGAATATAGAAAACATAATCGGTGAGACAATATCACCTTGCTTTAGACCGATAGAAATATCAAAGAATTCGGAGTAAGATCCACATGACTTTACATATGATTTAACTGTATCATACATGGATCTAATTATCCTAAGCATTTTCCCGTTGACACCACATTTATATAGTTTTAACCACAACGCGTTTCTGTAGACAGAATCAAACGCTTTTTTCAAATCTATAAATGCGCAATAAAGTCTTTTTTGTCGTTTAGAATTTTGTTTATAATGCTGTGCAAAATAAATATTGCATCTAAACCCGAATTGAGCATCAGATATGATATTATTATGTTCGCACCATTTGTCCATCCGCGTATTCAAGATGCTTGTAAATAGTTTACTCATACAATTAATTAATGTAATTCCCCTGTATTTGTTAACAGGGTTAATATCGCCTTTTATGTAGAGGAATCATAAAACCCTTAGACCAGCTTTCCGGAAAGCAACCTGTATCGAACATAATATTAAAAATATCAATAATTTGACCCGATAATATATCACAACTAGCAATGAAATATTCATTAAGCATAAAATCGCCCGAAACCGCCTTATTTTTATTTAAAGCTTTTATCGCCGACTCTACCTCAGCTACGCTTATCCTTTTATCTAATTCTTCGAAAATTGGGTCATTATCATTGAACTCATGATTAGCATTAAATTTTTCTGATTCTTCTGAAATATATGTTTTTATATCTTTAAATACATTTGAAAAATAGTTCTCAAAATCATCAACAGATATACTGGCATTTACGATTTTTCGTTTCGAAAAACGTCTCCAAAATTCTCTAGGCTTTGAACGTCGCATATTTTCAAACTCTTTCGCCTGCTTAAATTTAAACGCACGTCGTTTCTTTTTAATTAATCTCTTATAAACTTGTTTTAGATTAGCAAGCGATGTTCTATTTTCATTTGACTTTAATCTGTTAAACTCATTCAATGAATTTTTATAAAGTTGTTTAGACTGATAGCATTCTTCATCGAACCATTTTTCGTGTCACTATTTTTAATTTGAAATCCCGACGAAGTGATTTTGATGTGCTTCATTAAAAGTGGGTCAGCGACTTCACGCATTGTACACGTAACTTGCGATACAAGATTATCTACACTATTCGTGCTATCTGAATTAAAATTATCGAACAATGCATTAAAACATGGCAATTTACCAATAATACCCCGTCGAAACTGTTCCCTATGCAATTCGTCCCATTTTATAGACTCAGTTTCGTATTAATGTTTATCATTCCCGTCGTGCGTTTTGCCAGCAAGAGTGAACGATAACGGTGCATGGTCACTAAATTCATTAAACGATTGTATACAAAAATCGCTCACACATGGAAAATCGCGTTCTTTTAACAAAAGATAATCAATTACGCTGCTTCCATGCCTATTAACGTACGTTATACACCCCACACCACAATCTGACCCGAATCTACCATTGGCCAATCGAAAAGAAGTAGCTTTACACAAGTCCAATAACCTGTTACCTTGTGGATTAGCACATTTATCTTGTGAGGCCCGCTTTAGGGGGTTATCTAGTATATAATCAGAGTAATCAATATCGTTAATTACACTATCACATACAATAAAATCGCACCTATTTGACAATCTGCCATTACAATCACCTGCAATAAATGTTTTACCTAAAGATTCATAATAATATAGATCATCTTGCAAAAGCTGAAAAAGATCAGTATGTATTGCACTATCTGCGGGTGAATCGTCAGTCCATAAATAAACTCCACCTAGATAAATGTCATCATCATTTCCAAAATAACGTTTATTCAGTTTTAACCATATAATAGTATCACGGTGGTTTTTTACAACAGATATTCCATTTTTGATATTGTTTTATATATATATAACTATACCGCCGCTGTTGCGTTTTGCTTTTCTATGTCTAAATTTTCTATAGAAATTAAAGCAATGATACCCTAAAAATTCTATTTCACTGTTTTTACACGTCATGCTTCAGACAAAATAATTACATCGATTTGCTTTAAAATGTTCACAAATTTTGCATTCTGTCTCTTACTCTCAGACAAACCATTACAATTCCAGAAAATCACTTTAAGTCAACCTTCGTCGTTGTCCTAGTCGCTCTTGATCGGTTTTCCGTTGATGTAAACCGTGTCATAGCTTATCCATGCACGATGGACCTCTCGCTTTGCGTCTTTCATTTTGGGAGTCAGTTGCCGACGTTTCGCAATGATTTCTGGTGGAAACTGTTCATGCATATAGTAGTCACTTCCTTCAAGTTTGATTCTTTGCCTCCGCACCATTTTTCTATCCGGGAATTGATTAAACTTGCAATTAATTTTGCGTTTTACTCCGGGGACATGCACTCCTAACCTATGCACTCGTTCCAGCTTAAGGTTGTTAACAACATCCTGTGCGATTTGTAAATGTTCATGCATGAACTGCCTTAACTTGAATACTGTCTCCTTATTTTTTTTCGAACTGAAATTCTGGTATATTTCCAAATATCAGGTTGTTACGCATGGACTGAGACTGCATATAAATCAGCGACTCTTTCAGTTTTATGTTTTCTTTTTCCATTTGACATAATTTGTCCTGGGTCATACCAATAGCGTGTTCTGCCGAATCGACTCGCTCATCTGTTTTGTTAATTTTGTCCATGGTGTTCTTATTCATGCTATTAATATGTAACCACATTTTTTTCGTCTTTGTCGAAACTGTCGACCTTCTTCAGACAGTATGATTGTTAGATATGTACATCATACAGTATGATTGTATGTAAGTACGTTGGAAAGTGTTAGCGTTTAGCTTTGTTTGCTTGTTTGTGTGTTTTGTTATTGTTTTTAAAATAATTAATATCCTTTTGTTTGTTTGTCTATATTTTCAGGTATCTACATATATGTTATGATGTCATCTTTTTTGTGTGCATGTTTCATGTTTCTTAATTATTATTGTGTGTGTGTGTGTGTGTGTGTGTGTGTGTGTGTGTGTGTGTGTGTTTTTTGTGGGTGTGTGTTTGTGTGTGTGATTTTATTTTATTTATTTATTTACTTTTTTTTTTGTTGGCTAGTTTGAGTATTTTGAAATCTAATGTATGAGCAGGCATGTTGACAGAAGCTGAATGGGATGTGGCTGCGTATACAAGGGTGTGTGAGGCTGGCTGCTGATATCTTATTTTCTTATTCATTATATTTAACCAATTTGCCAATACGTATTGTAAATGTGTAAATAATAGAGGGCCACATGGAAGATTAGTTTTGTAACTAAATGTGTATTACCCTCTGTAAATACAGTCTATTATTATTATTAATATTATTATTATTATATAAATGAACAGGCCATTCGGCTTTCGCTGTACCATTCGAAATTTATAAATAGATATTTATGAATATTGATTGTATCATATTTTCTTTCTAAAAAGTATGACGAAAACATACTTAAGCAGGTTCTTATTAACTTTACATGGATGCTTAGCCATAAATAGGCACGAGCAGAATATCTGATGATTCATTTGTCATGCCTTAATTTTTGTCGTGTTAAAATATTAAATTGATTCTTTTCAAGAAAGGTATTGAATTATTGCTAATTAAACATTACCCTATAAGGTTACGAATCCCAGAAATTGACTTGATGACGTACGGTGTATATTTATATGTAAGCCTATGTTAATAACATTCAGTAGGAACGCCACGGACTTATAACATGTCAGATCTGTTCGCATTTTAACTCCGCGAACATGGACTATTTCTTTGTATTTTACGGACTATTTTACGAATTTTCAATTAAAACAGACGCCATTTTTTTACACCCGAAATTGGGCGCGCTACGTCGGCGAGCACTACGGGTACCTATGGAGTCTAACAACACACGTACAGTGTTTCATACCGTAGATTATGTAAACAGTAATACCTTACCGGACGAAATAACGTCCCATTATGTGTCAACACGATGCAGTGTTGGTGACTGACAGGTCACCGTGACATAACTTGACACGTGAAATTGACATGTTGTTGCAAGTTGGATTTGGGATTATTGTCTGCTGCTGGAGGTCCATGATCAAGGTATTTGTTTTGTCATTAAAATGTGTTTATTAATAAACAGTACACCCCCTTCTAGATCGTGCATATTTAGACATTGGCCAAATACAGTGCCTAAAAAAGTAGTGTATACTGTATAATAGAAAGTTCATAATCACTATAAGTGTTTTTCGTGTACTCCGTTCTTTCCAGTCACTGGATGTACTGTAAACTGAAGAACGTTTCGTGGAATAAAACAATTGCTAGTAGAAATGCATACCGAAAACAAGGAGGGGGTAAGAAATCTAGAAACCCCCTCCACCCCCACCCCTCAGATGCATGAATGTAAATAGTTAGCGTTGTCTCTATATCGTTATGTTATCCCCATTTTCTCGCACCTTCGTGAATACGATAACCCGATACAACTACCATTGAAACAATGTAGTCTGCCATAGACATTTGACTGAAATCGGTCATATTCATATTTATGTACAGTCAAGTTTTGAGGCAATGAAGTGATTTTGAATTTACATTTATTTACATTCTGTTGCGACAAAAACAACGCAATTTCGAGAAATACATTTCATTTAAAAGCCTTTAAGGCGGTGGAGCTACTACGCTTGCCTCCAGTGTGTCTCAAAAGAAATGACTATTCCATGGGCTGGAAATATGCTGTGAAAGTGGAACAATGTTTTTATTGGATCTCCAGTTGGGCTACATTATATTTTACATGTATAATGAATGATGAGAGATGTTTTTATTACATTAACCGTGTTATTGAGCACAAGTAGTATTCATGCTTTAATCAATTTAGTTATTTTATCTTTTCTATTTTAAATATGTTACATTATGTATAACAAAGGATAAACTATGTCTGTTTGATCATTGACATTGGATTGATGTTGTTTTCGGAGAGGCCTCAAATGTGAATAGTGCCCTTGAGCAGCTCTAAGTGAATTGATACTGACGACTTCAGAATGTCAAGCCGTATTAAATGCCATTGGATCATATGGAGGTAAGAGCCTTTTTAAAAATTGTTTGCACTTGTGTAGTTCTTTAAATGGAGCTTGTGTTATGCTTGCACGGTGCTGTTCAAAGTTAGAGTAAAAAAAAAATCAGTGATAGTGCAGCGTGATTGTCATATGAGGTCGTGTAAATTACATGTACTGGATACATGCGAAAACAAGTTGTGTTAAAGGGACACTAGGCAGTCTTTATTTGTTTAAAACTTCTGGAGTTCGGTTAATTTTTCTGCATAGTTTGCATTTGTGCATCATTAATATTATTTATTAGAATAGTTCAGAAGAAATTGTTTTACACATTACTTACTGTTGATAATAGTGCACCTATAATATAGTTAAGTATTTGATAGAATAACGAAGACAAAATGAAACACTTTTATTTAACTTTTAATGCAAGCAGGTTTAAATTTAACATGTTACCAGGTTAACAAATGGAGATGCTAATGTTAAAGCTTGATAAATACTTCACGATTGCCGTGTGTCCCTTTAACATCATCTAATTGGTCTATGTGATGGGTCCCCAATTTATTAAAGGGACACAGAGCAAATTTCCAATCTTGTGTCTGTTTTACACATTTTCACATCAGAACAGACCACACATCTACAAAAGTGTCTTCTTAACAGCCCTTTCAATTAATCAATTAATCATGTTTTATTACTAAAACTAGCGGCATCACCAGGTTTTGAGAGAGAAAATAAATAGTTGTATATTAATGTTTTCTCCCCATGTAAAATAACCTAACTAAGTCAAATATCCTATGAACAAAACGTGTAAAATTTAACAATTTTAGATTTTTGGCAAGACTTGTATTTTATTCCCCTTCTATAAAAATGGCTTATAGAGCATTGCACCCTCTGTCAGATTTAACTTTCCTTATAATAGATTCTTGCTGTACTGTTGGGTGAAACATACATTAAAATGGTTCTATAATCATGTCAGTTCAATCATATACTCGTATGATACACAATATTATATGTATTGACCCTTTACTTGATGTGCCATTTACTCAGTTTTGGTCAAGGGACGTTTATAGCATATCGGTTTTGAATCCAGTGAACACGGATTCAATTCTTACTGGCGCCACTGGGTTACTTCGATGTGTCCTGCTAGCCTCGTTCGTCTGATGGGAACGTAAACCGGGTGGTCCTGTGTATCGGAGTCTGTCCTCCCTCCAAGCACGTTAAAGAGCCATAGGTATCTAATCGGTACTAAGAGTAGGGCAGGGTTCCTGGATGCCTATGTATCTTTCCTCCTCTCTTTCGGGCGGCTCGAAATAACCTAAACAACGTGTTGATGAGGCGTTAAACAATAATTAAATTTTAAACTGTCCCATTCCCCTCAACATGCCCTAGCTCCCTCTCGCAACACCTGATTCAAATTGAATACTCTGCTCGACTTATATTAACTGTTTATTCTATGTCTTTCTTTACTTTCAGTCTGCACGTCATGTGGAAGAAGACTCCATGTACACCACTGGCCAGAGTCAATGCTGAAGTTTATGTTCGCTCAATTATTTACTTAATAAAGTATACATATGAACTAAAATATTGTCTTTATAATTATGTCTTCCACCACAAAGTGGTAGGTGAGACAGATTAGATTTGGCCTTTCCGTTCGTCCGTCACAAATCTTGTCTGCGCTACATGTTGCATTTTAACGAAATTTTGTACAAACCCTTTATTACTTTCTCTGAAGCTAATTTCATAAAACTTCATACTTTGAATGCCTTTGGTGAAATGATAATCCCTGTTTATTTTGAAGTCAGTAGTTGAAAGGTCCGTTACCATGACCGGAAAATGAAAAGTATTGCCCACACAGTTTTTCGTCTTACCTAAAGCAAATTTCATGAAACTTCATTGTTGGACAGTGGAAAGAGGATGATCGTTTGAATTTTAGGTAAAAGGTCAAGTTCCCTGCAGACATCCACTATCCAAGGATAAGCATATGTTACAACACACATGTTATAATATTAATGGTATAATATATGAATATTTTCTTGCACAATGTTGAATCCGGTAAAACAAGTGGTTTTGTTCACCGATACTGTCGCCTGTGAACCATACTACTTGTTGTTAAATTACAGGATTCAACAGTGTGTAAGACATATTCCGATCATTATTTTATTTTTTTGAATCATAAATTAAAAAATATATATATTAAAACAAACAAAACATGCTATTTGATGAAAACAGACGTATTCAAATTTTCAAAGTAGCAATATTCGCAGAATATAGTAGATTTCAACTGCTGAAAACAAACATGTATTTTTTTTCCAGGAAATAATACTTCTATGAATATAGTATATATGTTCAGGGAAATGTTTAATATGTCTGTTTTCAAATACTACAGATCGTAACGCACCGCATATGTATATTCAGTATTTACTTTCAACATAGTAGTGAGTAGGACTTCGTTCTGGGACCATATAAATATAAAAGAATAATATATATAAATATATTTATATAACTATATATGCCCTATAAATATAAACGACACGCACTTTTTGGATTCACGCGTACAGTGTTTCACAACACCACAAATCTGGCAAGTGCTCCATTGACACAATGTCATGTCAACGTTTATGTTATGAAATCTTCCGAGTCTACACATAATCATGTTTGTTACCGACAGTAGCATGTATGTTACTCGTCAGTCATTTATTTACTTGATTAAAGGGACACATGCCAATCTTGCTTTCTTTAAAACTCGAGTCGCCCCCTCAGTTTTAAACGAACAGTTAAAAGAATATACTTCTTTCTGCCTGTTAAACTTATATTAGTTTATCGCTTTTTTCTGATTTCGAAAATTAACTCTGCAACGTATGTTGCCGCCATCATGATTTCATTTTCCGATATACCGTTGCAACATTGTTAGTTAAAATAAATTGGCCACTCTGACATAAACCCAAAGCATGTATAGATAAAAAATTTAGTGTAAAATACATGAACACATACATTTTAAATATATGTGTTTACATAACGAAATTATTTAATTGGTTTTGTAGCCGGTCGTCTTTCCTTAATGAATATGAATGTTGCCGTCTTTGGGTCGGACGGTCCTGTTACTTAATTAGTACTTGTCTCCGTTTATTGAAATTCTACATATATACAGAGGAGAGATGTATCTATATGATTTTGTTATTATGCTCGCTTCTAAAATGACGAAATAAATCGACTTGAATAAAAGGCGCATTCTCAGCAATACACAACGTATTGTGTGTACGGGTTGGAGGGGAGAAGCCCACGGGGTTGGAGGGATACTACCGTAATGTTGCTCTCATAAATACTGTTAACATACTACATCAATAATATAAGAACTACTGAACAATCCTGAAATCGATTTATCTTTATAAATAAATTCATAATTCCACTATTTTATTCCGTGCGAACATCGATTTGGAACGTCGATTCGGCGTATTTAAACGATTACGGTGTACTTCGTTAATTTTCGGGGGGAAAAAGTACTTGCCTCCGATTTTTTTTATATTTTACATATCTACAGATGAAAGTATGTATTTACGCGTACATGCTTTTGTTTTTTCTCTCGCTTCTAAAATGATGAAATAAATCAAATTTGATTAAAACTGCGCATTAGCAGCTATATACAACTTAATCAATACGGTATGGAGAGTGGTGGGGGTGGAATGAGGGGCGGGGTTGCAGGGATACTACCGTAATGGTGGCCTTGAGAAAAACGGTGAACATTCTACTCTAATAATTTATTAAATACAGAACAATGTTGAAATCAATATATCTCTTAAAAAGGATTTCACAATTTCATGGTTTTATATCCCGCGTGTATATTAACTTCGAAAGGCGATTGTTCATATTTTAGCGAACACGGTGTACTTTGTTAATTTTGGGGAAAAAAAGTACTTTTTTCTGATTGACTTTAAATTTTGGGTTTTAATAGTAGACATGTCAATGAACACTTTCGTGAAAAAAAATTCATTCTCGCTGTTAAAACTTTTTTTTTTTCGGATTCAGAAAATTAGCACTGCAACATATATTTTCACAATCCTCATTTCCTTTCCCGACGTACCGTTACAATTTTGTTTGTTAAAACCTATTCTGAGCACTCCGGCATAAACCAAAAGCATGTATAGATCAGAAATTTAATCTGGAATGCATGGATATATACATTTGAAATATATGTATTGAAATAATGGAATTATTTCATTTATTGTGTACCCGGTCGCGTCTGTAAATGTATATGCATTATGCTGTCTTTGAGTCCGTGGGTCATGTTAGTTAATTTTGGGGAAAAAAAAGTACTTGTCTCCGATTTCATTAAAAATTTGCATATGGACAGAGGAAAGATTTATCTACGCGTACATGCATTTGTTTTTATTCTCGCTTCTAAAATGACAAAATAAATCGATTTTGATTTAAAAGCGCATTTTTAGCAATTTAAACCTTAAAACAACCTAAATTCATCCCTTTGAAAAATACCTGTTACTATTAATGGGAATTACACGAAGTGTTCACCAATTATGTTCGACCAATGTAGTTTGTGAATATTATTACTTTAACAACGATCTGCGATGGTGTTTTGTTATAATCACAGTTTATAAATAAGAGGTGAAGAAATCTGACCAGTGACAATTTTCCCGATAATGTCATTTTTTTATCGATTTTATCACCCGACCTTGTTTGATAAATATTCCTACGCCATAGGGCTGGCGTTCCTACTGATTAGTCAGGTTTTTTTTAATACCCGGTATTCACTTGTTTTTAAACTATGCATACGTTCAAAGATTATGGTTTAATATAAATTTATTTTCATTCCAATCATGCGTACCGATTATGATCAAGTTGTGTTATACGATATTAATTGATGTTACTACATTAACGTTTCTTTACTAATATTAAATTTTGTAATGTTATTAACTGCGATGGAGAGGATGAAATATTGCACCATTTTGTATTTTAGCATATTCTAAAACCTGGAATGGAATGGAATGAGATTTTGATTCCAATCTCATTCCATTCCAATTCCATTCCATTCCAAAGTTAAAACAAAATGAATCTGGACGAAAGTTGGAACAAAACGGAAACATGTGAAATATGTTTATTTTACCATACAGCTGATAATCTAATTATCGGCAAAGCATGGGAACAACACTAATACATCTTACATTTCCTAAATACAATTCTATCAAATAAATGTATCCAAGGACGAATCTCACTCATATGAACCTCTAACCTATTAAAATTATATTTGATGTGACAGTGTATTATTAGCTTAGCCCAGTTATGTCAACAGCCTCCACTCAATTTTTTGTTAACAATATTTGGTATTTCATTCATATACGATGGGAGAAATGTAGCACATACAGGATTTCAAATAAAGATTGAGATAGGGAAAGAAAGAATGGATGAATACTAAAAGATGGACATACAGACGGGCAGACATACACACGTGGCATACTGTGTAATGTCTATCCCACAAACATGCACGTGCATACACACAGACAGACAGACAGACAGACACACACACACACACACACAAACGCGTATCATACGCGGGCTCACACACAAACACTGACACACGAACATGACAAATACACATATTAACAGAGACAACAACATGATCATAGCATATGTGTTCACCAGCCTGTATTCATGACAAACGCTTATTCTAGTTTTAGTGGTTAATATTTGATTGACATAATCTATTTGATAAAGTAAACGCATTGTTCAACAATAGCATTGTTTAAATTTTCATATCTAAAGCTGACAGGTTGGTAATAAGAGTTTGCGAGAAACAAAAACAAGAGGGTCTGATTTTCTGATCTCAAATGTCATTACTAAGTTTGACTATGCTGTAAAACATTCTCATTCTAATCGCATTCCGTTCCATTCTATTCCATTCCATGATTCCATTCCAGGTTTTAGACTATGCCTTAACAGAAACCATAACTACCCGTGCTGTTCGTGCCTATCACTCCTTCAAGTAGCTTTTAAGGCATTTCATTTAGGATGTGTGTAAATATTTGAACTTGAATCAAAATGTCATTTTTTTTGAAAGTTATTAAATGTCGTTTCAAGTAACAACCAAACACTGTATGTAGTAGTGCCACCCACTGTATAAAACAACGTTGAGTCAATACATAGATATATTAAAAAATATATGTTTTATAACTTAGCACTTTCGCTGCCACAGTCGATTGATCTACGACCAGTGCATGCCCAGATCAACATGCACACTATGTGCATGCGGATCAGAGTTTACACTGTTCGACATTCAGTAAGAATGTTTTCCATAGATCAGGGTTTACACCATACCTGTCATGTCTCAAGCATTGACCTGAGACACGCCCATTTATGTGTTAAATCTACATTCTGGATTCTCGTGCATTCTTAAATTACCCAAAACGGCCTGTTTCTTTTGAAATCAACAGTCACAGTTTTCTATTTTTGGGAGATCGAAAATGTGCATCGAAGTGTGTAAAATAAGTTAAATAAGTATCATGTGAATTAGGCTAAACAGATGCATGATCATATGGGCCGTACAACAAGGTTACATCTAGGCTTACAGTCATGGAATTCAGCCAAATACCGTCCTGGCTTCAGTGGGGTGGGTGGGGTTGCGGGGGAAGTGCCCCTGAACCACTTACGAAGAGACAACCACCCACTGGAACCCCATCTCACTCTTGTCTTCCACTGGACCTTGACAGCTATGCGACATTTGAAATTTGTCGGTGATACGGTTAGTCAATAATTGTACTATAGTGCCACATGGTGGTGATACACTTGAAATTTGGCGGTGATACGGTTAGTCAATAATTGTACTACAGTACCACATGGCGGTGATACGGTTAGTCAATAATTGTACTACAGTGCCACATGGCGGTGATACGTTTAGTCAATGATTGTACTATAGTGCCACATGGCGGTGATACGGTTAGTCTATACTTGTACTACAGTGCCACACACTGCAGAAGAAAACTTTTAGCTGTACAATATAGTGGCATACACTGCATCAGACCATGTTCACATTGCATTCGATTAAAAAATAGTTTGGCGCTTCTTCGCCGATATAAAAACTACATATAAACGATGACACACAATTAATACGTCTGTATAAAAAAGGTTAATTAGTGTCCAATCATCTGACATACATACACACTTCTAGCCAATCATTAAGTTGGCGATTAATTAGGAATCCATTACTTTATCTTATTTTATGGAAACTGAGTCATTATGTCAGTTAATTGCTTAGACAGGATACATATAAAAATCAATTTTCTTAACACTGAACAAAGTTCGTTTGGTAAACGTGTAAGCAATGGTCAATGTTTTTTCTTTAAGATAGTATAATTTACATCACTGGAAGCGCTATTATGATTTGTTTGAATGGCGTTTTACGTCATTTTAGTACAGTTTATGCTATATATATGGCAGAATATCACATTTTCGTGGTTAGAACCAGTACAATCCGTAAGAATCGACACTTTCTCACTTACAACGTGAGCTCCCAGTGGTATCCGAAACCGGAGCGGTGAAAGGTGAGCAGGTTTACAACGCAACGTCGTTAGCCCCTCTACCACTGAGGCACATGGAACTGCTATTATTTTATATAAATCAAAACTATGCAAAAGAAAAAAAACGATCCATATTAAAATGAAATTAATTATATCTATAATATACTATAAATTAATATAAATATTATTAATATTAATATAAATTAACTTTGAATAAATTGCCGATCCTTGCCCGTTGGCCAAGGTCCACAAACACGCCTTACACTGAGTCATAACAGCAGTCCACGGTATCGACTTCTCATATATTAGCCTTCCAGATGCAATTAAAAGTCGCGGCCTCATTGGTGACTTCAGTGCACGTGGCATGATCTTGACGGTAGATGTCTCAATCTCCTCCCTCTGTGCATGTACTAGTCAGATGCACGACAGTAGAAGAAGGATGGCTTTTGACATCGTGTAGTCTAAAACAATAAAGACGAATATAGCCCAAAGCTACACAATTTGGCAACAAAAACATATGGTAAAACGTATGAAAGGAGATATTTGGAAATCGTCGAGCACGATAAATACAAAACATATTGCAGTCTCGGTTTGATTGCTCTCTAGCCCCGGGTTGAGCAGATCTCAATATTTAAAGTGCCAATAGTACAGAAATTTAAGACATCCTGAGGATGGTATGCACATAAATTGAGCATTGAACCTTCAATGAGGTATTGTCACACTCTTCCATGGCCACCGGCGTATGGTCACAGTTTCTAACAAAACGCCTTGCCATCAACGAGAAAACAATGGGCGAAATAAACAAAATGGAATTTAGCTTGGAGCAGAGGTTATAAAGCCTCCGTATCACAGTTAACAGTCAAAATACTAAAATAAAAAGCAGACAACATATCCTAAGGATGATTAAACAAACCTCAGAACCTTTAAAGTCTGGAGTAGTGGAACCACCTATTCAAAATGCAAGTAACCAAAAGTAAATGAGAATATACCACCCATATTTGTAAATATCGGGCTCAACGATCTCCAAAGTAAGTCACTATACAATTTCTTTACAGAAATTGCAATATTTAACCGATATATTTAGCTACGCCGCTACCCTGGTACCGTGACAAAATTGCCGAACGAATGGGTAGATACTTTCAATGAACAATTATATTTCATCAGCAATTAAAACAAAACATATATTTTACTTCCAAAACCGTTATTTTTATTATTAATATTCAATTCCAATTATTAGTAACAATACAAGTAACTTGTACATAAAATTATGCTTTGCATCTTTAATAATGATTCAGCTAGTAAAGTGAACTAACTTTATCTTTCAACAACAGTTATAACTCTGAACATAAGGCGGTAATTAAACAAAGCAGCAGCAATACACTACCCAATTCCGAGTCAATAAGCGACCCAAAATATCATTTCTAACATCTGTTTGTTCATATGTTAACGCTACTTGCACTACAAAACATATTTAGCGTTTAATCGCACGGGCGCACAAATGCACGTACGACGCACGCACGCGCACACACATATAAATCTCTCTCTCTCTCTCTCTCTCTCTCTCTCTCTCTCTCTCTCTCTCTCTCTCTGTCTGTCGGTCGGTCTGTCTCTCTCTCTCTCTCTCTCTATTAAGGTATAGAATGCGCAGCAGTTATTGTGAAACGACGTAATATTCGCAATAAAATCAAGAAACGTGTAATCAGTGTAATATTCTGTTCCATTGATTAATCTTATTGCGTAAATCTTAAGAAGTGAGACTTGAGGAAACTGCATCAAATGCTTAAATTGACCTTTAAAAACATTTAACATTGTTACTTTAAAGTTGTTACATCTTACAATCTCATATTGACCAACTGTGTTCCCATGCTACACTTTTGACTTCTATAACTATTTTGTGTATCACGTCTAAGCTTTTACATTTTCGTCTTCCCGTTTTAAATATAGTTGAATGGATTACTCGTACTGATTGAGTTAAACAGTATAAATGTTAATTAATATAAATGAAATGCAAACACTTATTTTCACTGTTACACCCCTCGTATATTACAGGTTTTGAAACTTACGTTTCTTGTATTTAATGCACATACTATAATAAAGCAATTGGCATCCCTCTCCGATATGTAAACCTCGGTAGACAAGCAATCGTCTCTCAGTATGATGTTTAGACCAATCCCAAGGGTTCAATCACCATTTAATATATATCTAAAACAAATTCGAATTCTGCATTGTATTATACATGTAGAAAGAAAATCATTGCAATCAGCGATATGTTTTTAATTAGTTTGACATAAATTGAGAATTATCATTAGCACTAACCTCGGTTTTATGTCACACAAAAGGGAAAAGACTTGTTAAATATTCCGCTAAGAAATCCAGCTTTACTTCCCTGGATTATTTAGCACGTTAAACTGTTTTAGAATATTTCTCTATTGTTTAGAAACGATTCATGAACTTTTCAATAGCAGCCAAATCATTGTTAAAAGAATGCTAACATGGAAATGCAATTATTAAACCTTTTTTTTACAATATCATATTAAGAATTATTTTCTAATGGGTACTTTTATTACATAGCCCTGTTCCATGTAATACGGAAGCTGCATGCGGCCATATCGTGTTTTCTATTGTTCATATCCTAAGTCGAAATAAAATGAAATAAATTGAGGTTTTGTGTCCCGTGACCACATTATATTGTTATACATGGACAGCGACCACAGAGGAAATGAGATGGTAAATAAAGTTTTCCGTTAGATGTTTCAAGTCGAAAGTCGGAACCACGACAGTAAGACAAAAATATAGTAAGCCCCTAAACAAATTTGACGGATTTTCGCCCTGCCACACCGAAGTGGAAAACAATATGTTAAAGTCTCAAGACGAAGTTTAATCGTAAACTCGTCTCATTGAGTACTCTATGCCATGTTTTACACTATATTGTGTTAGATGTCCACCGAAACCCTGTAGTTTATATTCATTCCCTCTTCTCAGGTTCTTTTTTACATGTAATACATATCGAATATTAGTTATTTTTTTCTTGGTTTTTGTCGTTCTATCGACTGTTTTGCTGGACGGTCGTGACTTCTTCAAATGTTGCCTTAGCAATACGAAAACTAGCAAACATGATATTTATGGCCGCATCCGGCTTCCATATAGTTCTGAATAGCGTTATAACAAACGAATGCACATTACTTGAATTCAAATATTAACATGTCAAATGCGTATAGAACAATTTAATACTAGATTTCATTTTTAATTGAAAGCGCAAATAAATATTACCTTTGGTATAGCTTCTAAACTCATGGACAGGATTGCTATTCCAACTCAAGACTCTTCTATTTATAGCAAAACAATGATACGTCCGTCTCTAAAGATTACCAATCAAAACGAATTACCAAAAACAACAACTCATCTTTCCAGGTAAACAATCTTTTATTGTAAACATAAATATTTTTCTCAGGATTAAGAATGTTTGAAGTAAATATTTTTCTCAAGATTAAGAATGTTTGAAGTAAAGACGTAGAATATATAACAACATGTTTATTAAACTATGTTTTTAAAAAACGGGGTGAGAATTGTATAGTAGCCCAAAATCCTGCCTGGACATGTAACGGATCGTGGCAGTTGTAAACATATACAAATTTGGACATGCGGTTAAACAGTATTTAATGTTTCTTTCGCCTCAGAACTGTCAATGGCAAAAAGGCCGCTGGAGGTTTAAACCAGGTTCTAGGGTACACCAAACCTCACTGTTATCCTACTGTCATCCCAATAAAACGGGACAGTGTAAATAAATAAAACCCCGCCAGGTTATATTCTCTTACAAACAAGGCAGCATTAGTAGGCAATATAAGTACAGCACATAGATGCATCAATCCTCACTTTTACCAAATTGTAATACCGGTAGATGAAAACATTCCAGCCAGGCTACATTTTCTAACAAACACATATATGATCATGTATATATGAATATATATAACAAGGACTAGAAAGTAAGTATAAGCTTAAAGTCGAACAGGAAAGGTAGGTCTCACAAAGCACAGTCAACCAAAAACATGCATTAAAACAAACAACAATTACAATGTAAATTAGCAATCCACAATGCAAGTACTCACTGATTTGACAGAAGCCAGAGACAAGAGAACAAACCGTTAAGTCAAGACAATATTTAAGACAAACATCAAACGCCACCGTCCTTTGAGAATTTAGGTAAACGTCATTTTAGTGTCCTCAATCTGTTCGGTCATACAAAATCAAAGCGCAAGCCGCCGTCTAAAAAAATGAGTGACGTGCAAATCACTGTATGTTTTAAAAGAAACAGAGACAACTATTGGCATATCGACTTATTGTATACCTAATAATTTCTAGAGATTTTCATATAGAATAATTGTGTTTTGCTAAAAAGAAAAATATCGAGTTTTGATTGGTCAATGTGCAGTAGATATGAGCCCAAGAGTATGTCTCGCGACGGAAATATTTGGCGATGTATCCATTGTGACTCATACCTTTAATACATAAAAACAAAATGGAGGGAATTGCGCTTCTGGTTCGTTGTAGGAATTGCCGACTGTTGCTTCTAACCGCTTATTTACGCTTTTCTTTGAGGTTAACGTCTGACGTAATAGTAAGTAGTGTTATTTGCAAATTTAAAGCTAATAAAACACCAACACTTTGATAAAGGACCATTTTAAATAATAATAAAAAAAAATACTATGACAGTGATGGCCCATAATTGGAAAAACAGTTTATTCTAATTAATTTATTTTTTCATTTTATTGCACAAATAGGTCTTAAATGAACTTATTTAATATCATAAGCTTTTATATGGCAAAAAACTAACTTTTTTTGTTATTAAATTCATTTTATTTCAAATATTAAAAGATTTTACTGTATTAATATTATTATTTTCTTTATAGAATATTCAAAACTGCATTTCATTTGTAAGATTATCAGTGTATGTTAGTCGTCCTTGAATGCTGCTTTTACTGTTCGATTTTCATATCTACTTTTATAAATCGTTTAATACAGTAAATCTGAAATGTCAGAATTCATATGTTCTGTTCCGCGTAAAATATTTCTTATGTAGAATGAATCATACTGGCGTAAAGCTGTGGTATTGAAAAACAGAAAACAACGTTCAGAAATATAGTTTACAACAGAAGTTGCAGCAACTCTGCAATTCTGCAGGTGATAAGGTTCTAGGCACATTCTCCATATTTTATCTCGATGTACATGTGGAGGATGAGCCTGACATGGTCATTCTTGTTAAGCGCCATATAACCTTTCATGTGTTGGTGCGCCTTAAAACCTCAATTCAGTTCAATTCAATTCAATTAACATATAGCTGTGACTTTTTTTTTATCAAAAAGAGTTTTATCTAGTGTCGTATTTTCTGACACCAATGTTTTGAGCACAAAACTCGGACTCAATTTTTCAAGTATCGAATTTGTATATTAACATCAAAGGCCCCGTTTTATTAAACATCTTACGAAAAGTCTCAAATTTTAAAATTGTTTAAACTTCTGCACCTAAGCATTCAATGTAGACAAGTATGTGTGCATTATAGTGCAGAAATATCAAATGTATAAGACGGAACAGACAAGTCATAATACAATACTTGACACAGTTTGTTGTTAAGATATGATAAAACTGTCAATATATTTAATGAACAACAAGGATGTTTACCAAATAGATAAAGAACAATCTTTGTGACGTAATGCTTGTACTGACTAACTCAATGACAGAGAGTAATGTTATCGGGAGACATTCCAACATTGATAACTTGATACGAATTCTATTCATTAAGTATTTTAAAAAACCATGTTTGATTGCTTTTTGATAAATATTACGGTATTTTCGTAACATTTGCTACACGTATATATCTATCAGGCCTTCTCTTGTGGTTACCTTTATACTATAAATATGTTCATGTTTAAAATATGCATTTGTTTTTCAAAGACTAGTACATGAACATAGTGACTGAAATATGATATTTCTTATGCTGAAATAATTGATGTTTCCGGGGGAAAAAGATTGATATTTTAATTCATGTTTTGTTTCCAACGCATAGTTTAAAGAAACTAACTCGCCAAATAATGGGAAAAATTACATTACAAAACCGTTTATCAAAACTCTTTCCAGTTCTTTAGGTCGTATAATAATATATATGTACCGAATTGTTCAATGTTTCTTAAAACACTCGTGATTGAATATGCGTAAAATGAATTATGAGTTGTTAACTCTTAATTCGACGCTCCAGTTTTGGGGTTTAGGCTGGCTGGTTAAAGCCGGTTATATTGTGTCTATAGAGTTTGAATTCTCAAAATATGTAAGTTATATATATATACCTTGTCGCCAGTAAAATTTGGCTGTTGTTGGTGGGATAGCTTCTTTAACAATTTCTTCGCTTATCAAGGTATTGGTCTACATGTGTTTTATTAAAGTAATGAGTTTATTACTTTCTGCTATCATATGAAAATAAGGTATATCGATATTGCGTCTTCCTTATAAAACATCGAATATAGAACAACAAAATCGATCTGATGTTTGTGTATTCGTGAGATTTAATACACATTCATATTTAGAAAACAATATTACTCTCACCTACCAAACAAGCCTTAATAAACTCAATTTAAAAACATATGCTTTGGCATTTGACATTCTTCATTTTTACATGTCGCCCCGTGTGGTTCCCACGCAAGAATAACGCCACTTTATCCAGGCAGAGGGATAAACTCCCCTGAAGTCAGGTTCATGTTGTATTTTTGGAATGTTCATTAAAGGTCTTCATCGTCATCCCTGTATTGTTGGAGGTGCTACTTTGGTGTTGGCAGAAAACAATGAGATTTGCTCCAGCGAAAACAAATGGAGTGTTAACAATATAATTTACACCAAGTCTGCAGTTCTACAAGTGAGATGGCTGTAGGCCCATTCTGCATACTTTTATCGCGAAGTAAATTGAGGGTGGGCTTGAAATGTTCATACCGTTTGACGCCATATATGAGTTTTGTATTGGTGCGCCGGAAAACCCAATTCAACTCAAGCCTCAAGGACATATTCTATAGTTAGTCAATGCTCCTAAAGTAGATATAAAACTCGAACAGGAAAAGTAGCATTCAAGGACGACAGTCAACCACAAACACACACAGAAACAAAAACAAATAGTTAAAGATGAATAAAAGGCAAAATAAGACATCACAAACACAAAAGGGTTGACAATAGGGGTCCGCATTGGAACGGTCAGTGGCAAAAATTGGCCCCTTGGGTTCACTGTTTGCTCAGTATACAAGCATCTATCTAGTTGATCCGAAAAGCGACAAACACATACTATAATCATATAACTGGATATTTTAATTTAAGTAATACGTTATTAATGAATATTTTCTAACCCATTTTTGGTAAAGTAGTATACACATAACGTAAAGTTGGATTTAGGCAAGGTGATAAAAAATATATCTTAAATGTGTAAGAGTGTCTCTCCCGTCATTTAATCTGGTTGTGTTCTACATAGTGAGAGTTGAAATGTAAAATAGTTTGTACGTTACATTTTGCCTCGGTATTTTGATCGTTTAAGTGATTGCATATATGGTAACGCAAAAGCGCAACCGTTAGATAAAACAATACCATTGCAAGGTCGATATTTAAACGTGCATGTTCTTTAATCCTATGCTAACGCATTTCAGAGATAAACGCAAATAAGCAAAAAACGTATTTATAAAAGTCGAACAAGAAATGTAGCATTCAAGGACCAAGTAAACAGCGTTGGATAATACGTAATAATATACATCGATGTTATTGTACACATCTGAATCAGCATTTGCATGTAGTATGTGCTTTTCTTCTTACCTAACATGACCACCTGATTAGGTTACTTTCTGCAAGATAAACTTATTTTTATTAAAGCGAATGTTTAATATTTAAGACCAATTACTAATATAAATATGGTGATACCAAAAGTATTAAAAGAAAACCTATGATATTCCGGACATTAAGTACGAGGGGTATTCGTTATAAGTGTTGTCAATTGTAGTGTTATTTCTAGAAAAACTACAAAATTTCAATAACATTCTTTATATTCCTTTAGAGTACTCTGCATTAGTTTGTATGCCACGTTTTAAGCGTTTTAGCCACATCTGGAATAATGTTTGATACTGGAGTTTAGGTACACCCCTTAGCCACTGGACAATTGCTGACCCAAGGGATTTTCAATCAGAATATTTTCTTCCTAAACTATTTTTGTTCAGTAGTGGCTAAAGAAAGAAATAACATGGGGCAAGGTCAGGCGAGTAAGGTGCATGCGGGAGTACAGTGACTTTTTCCTGTTACAATTCCGTAGTCACAGTAGCCGCTTTGTGTACTGGAGCGTTGTCGTGTAGCCGAACCGTGTGATGGAGTCCAGTCTCGGGGCTTCGCTTCTGGAAGTATCTTTAAGCTTTTTCAAACCTTTGTCTTTGTATAACTTGGTATAGGCCCTTTTATCATTGGTATGGCGTCTTGTACAGCTGGTCCATGTATTGTGAAGAAAATTGCGTAACGAACTTTACGGACATTGTCGTTTCTCTTCGAAATGCATGGTCTCTTGATTCTTTAGTGACGCAGTTATTGTTTGAGACTTCCATGTTTGAATAAGAAAATGAATCCATGTCTCGTCCCTAGTAACAATTCTCGCACACTTTCTTCGAGCAACTTATTTCGATAACATTTTCAGTATCTGGCGTGCTTTTTTCACAAGAGTCTTATTTTTCTCCTCAACCAGTGAATGGGATATGCAGCGAGCCGTAAATGTCCTCAAAATCAAAGGTTTTCCAAAAATGAGAGGCACCTTTCCTAGCTAGGTTCCTGACTGTACACTGATCATCTTCGGTCGAAAGCGTTTTGAAAAGCAAATCTCCAGACTTGTTGCTTTTGCTAACTGGACGTCAAGATTTTGTAGCATCTTTGACAGAATCTTGCCCGGCCTTGAATGTAGACACCCAGTAGTTTCAGAAGATGTCCCCATAAACTTGGACAATTTTATTGTAAATATATTTTGACCTGAAACGGAGATTACAACAAGCTATTATATAGCCCCGAATTTCTATTGAATTTACAGGGTGATTACAAACCATAATTATAAACAGTGGTCAAGGACTAGCCTATTAAAAAGGCCGCTGGGGTTAAAACCAGGTTCTAGGGTGGTCTAACACACATTTCTAGAGTTAAAATTACAATGGTACTATTTTAAATCAGCTGAAAATGATTATAGATAACTTGCAAACTAATTAAACAACAGGTCGTCATTGCTGTATAGTTCAGATTTGTATTTAAGCAACCTGCGTCCTTCTGCATTCATTAACGTGACATAGTATGCATGGATCGCTGCGATCTTTAGAGAAAGTTGTCAACTTTAATATATAAAGCATTGACAGAGAGGGTCCTTAGTTGAGTAGTTTATTATTAATATTCTCTCATCATCATCACTATCATCAGTCAACATGCCTCTTCGAGATTTATCATCATTCCGGCACTGGCTGCGGCAATGGCCAAGATGTGTGCATGTCACTTCCTCTGATATGCAAGAGCACTTCTGTGACATCATCATCATTATCTTTATCATCATTCCGGCACTTTCTGCCGCAATTGCCAATGTAACACTGTATGTCACCAGGGCATTAATAATTAACAAGTCCAGACTTTTAAACACACGTTTTAATAATCTTTAAAACTACCCCATTTCTGATCCGTATAGTGTTTATTAATTCTAACAGATGTTACTCATCAAATCTCTACATTCTCAGACAATATCTAAAAACCTCCGACTCTCACAGACTCTCTCCTGCTACTTAAACATGCCAATATATACCTGCATGCACGTGCCATAATATTATCGGATTTCGACACATTTATTCATTTGGATCAACGCTATACTCCGCCTACCCTGTATACCTGAGTAAGCTAATATAATATCTGCTATTTGAGAGGCAAATCCCAAATTTAGAATAATGGTCATTTACTATTAACTGTGATATACTTCTACTACTTGTTATTAAAATATTATTATTACTTATAGAAGGGTATGGTAGTGTTACAAATTCCTTCCATATTTAATTTGAAATGTTATAATGAAATTTTAACAGTTCTAATCAAGTTCTTTGACTAAAATGTAAGATTAAATGTTTGTGCCATTAGTCACTGTATAACACATAAATAAATCCAGTAACACATTGAATAAAGTAAATGTAATAGCTACGGCACAAATGTAAGTCACAATAATCGCTGCAAAGCGTCTATGTATATGACCACGTCCACTGCCATCGTTGTCCCGGTATCGTCATGGATTGTCCAGTTGGGCTCCACCAAACGTTACACCATCAGCCATCAGAAGAACGTGTTCCATGGCATCGTCACATTTGTTTGTCGTACCATGTTAGATAACCGCAAGTCCCTTTAAAGTTGTATGCAGAGAGTTTATTAATCGATCTACTCTGTAGAATATCAGCATGTAAATTCCTATGGGTAATTCCGAACACCTGTTGCTGATAACGACTGGTACCGTAATTCCAATTATCTATAGGTAAACGATTAGCGTCTATTAGCGTCTAGCAGTAGCTCTCCTGTAACTCAACTAATTGACTGCATCAAAGATATAGGTGTACTGTTTTCCAAAAAACAATTCCTATTAATTTCCGATAGGGTCATATTTACACACATAGGTGCAAATACTTGAATATTGTAAAAGTTATGTATGGGGTAGCATTCGGACTAAACCACTGTTAGTCCATCTAAATTACACATGTTCTATTTACAACAAGTCTGGATTCAGTTTTTGACTGACGTCACCGGTTTACATAAACTAGTTTTATAAGTATATATATTAGTATACATTGTTCACAATTACATAATGTCTCGTATTACACGTGTGTCTACATTTCTACATATATCGATATATCCGGATATTTACACAGATACCGTGTCGTGAAGATCAGACGGTATGTTATGTCCATTGGCTTATCACGTGATGAAAGGATTGCTGACCCCTTTTCAGCAAAACATGCTGCCCGGAATCTGAGCCGGCATCTAAACCTCTCGGTCTTCTCTGAGAGTTCACCGTATACTCACACAGAACTTTTGGCAGAACAGAGTTTTTTATATTTTTATCCCCAGTGACCAGAGCTTTTAACTCAATTGTCCCAAATAAAAAATCCCCAATTTTGAAAGGTTGAGTTTTCAATTCCCCAATATGGTGTTGCATTGGAATTACTGTATTGTTATTTGGAAGCTTAAGAGGTCAGGGTTCACTGTTCAATCTGCTTTATGTCTGCATGACGTATTAGTACTTAATACTCCTAAAGTATTACTCTCAGCTTTTTCTGAACCATACAGAAATATGATTCCTTAATTAAAATTTAAATCTGAAGCCTAAAGCAAACCACTAATTGCTTTGATGGCTGTTGCCACCTTCCTCATTTTCTCACTCTGTGTCTGTCTGTCGGATTCTTTTCGTGAGAAACGCTTCTTGCGTGAGATAACAGAAATTTCATTTCCCTTTTTATCTGGCTCATCTGAACTAATTGACATGTTATCCGACTCTGATTCCCTCATTTTGGTGGCACCTGATGAAAATGAGATGGGTGTTTTTTTTCCATTTTAACAATCTCCTTATCATCTGACGAAAAAGAAGGAGGTGTCAAATGAGGAACATTGGTGTCAGAATTAGAGTTTTCATGATCTGAGTTATGTTGTGCAGGAATGCGTTTACGTAATTCCAACAAAGGGATGTCAGATTCATCGTCAGAATTATTACGTTCTTGGCGGTAACGTTTGACTAATTGAGCTAATGGCAGTTCATCGTCATCATTACTGTCAGATATATCTGAGGTGGGGTTTGAAGTATGATCGCTTATCAGTGGAACTACATAATTAGCTTTCCTAATTGGATGACTTAACTTATCTGTTGGCATCTGCCATTCATCCACATTAGCTAAACGTAGGTGGTGTGCGTGTACCTTAGTGACAGACCCATCGAGCTGGCTTTTGATAATGTATATGACAGGTGTGGTTTGTTTGATAATGCGATAATAAGGACGCCATGTTGATTCTAATTTGCTCTTTCGAGTGTGGTTTTTATAATAGACGGGGTCCCCAACTTCAAAATGGACTAGCTTAGTATTTTTGTTTGCATATTTGGCTTGTCGGCGTTTTGCATCTTTAAGATTTTGATGAACTAAGAGAAATGATTTATGTTGTTGTTCCAACGCGATGTTATGCATATCCTCACCCGCATATTTTCTGCGTGGTTTGAGAATTGTGTCTATCGGCAACACGACATCCCTATTGTATAATAGAAAGAATGGTGAACATTTCAACGACTCACTGACATTAAAGCGAATTGCAGCCAAAGCTTGATTCAAATACACATCCCATGTATTTAAATTATCCTTCAATTTCTTTGCTAAAATATCACCTAACACGCGGTGGTATCGTTCTATTTTATTACTCTGGGGATGGTAATAGGACGTAGTAATATGATGAATGTTCAAAGTAGCCAGGGTCTCTTTAACAGTTCTATTTATAAATTCGCCGCCATTGTCTGAGACGAGAGCCATCGATGACCCGTATCTTGGAAATATTTCATCAATTATCAAATGTGCGATTGTCGCACCGCTCTTATCGGGCACGGGAAATGCTTCGGGAAAGCTAGAAAATAGGTCGATAAAACTTACGATGTACTTGTTACCAGACAGTGATGTTGGATATGGGCCAGAAACGTCTACAGCTACCTTTGCAAAAAGCGTACGGAAGAATATCGGTTTCTTGTAATAGAGGTTTGATCTTTTGCAAGTTTCTGGTTTGACAGGTAACACAACTAGAGACATAATTTAGCAGTTCTTTAAACATGTTTGGCCAATAATACTTCTGTTTAATTGTGTCATATGTCTTGTCAACACCCATATGACCGTTAGAGTCATGATATTGCTGAATTACCTCTGGTCTTAAGTGACTTGGGAGATAAAGATGTAAGATAGGATATGAATCAGCGTTTGAGATATAGTACAATATATCATCGTGAATAACATGCCTATTTGCTAAGGTAGGTGTTAATTTGTCATTTCGAAGTCCAGCCTTGATTTCGACTAAAATTTCATCTTTTTCCTGTTCAGTTACCATGTCTATGCTAGGTTCGATCTTAGGTTTCTGCAAATAATCTTCAAGATTAACATTGCACTTAACATACCTTCTTGGCTCAAACCTATTCGAAATCAGTGCATTAATATGAGAGGTGTTATCATTGATGTCAGGGTCATAACCCTCGACATCCTCGGGTACAGCATCTAAGGGAAACCGAGATAACGTATCTGCGACACTGTTGTTCACCCCTGGGATGAACTCTAATTTGCAGTCATAGCCGGCAATACCGATTTTCTTATTTTGCATAGGGGAATCTAACAGATATTTCAATGGAAGGTGATCTGACCTAATTATGAAGGTCGCCCCATGTCAAAAATGATCTAACTTCTGCAAAGCGTAATGGATCGCAAAAGCTTCTTTCTCGATAGTAAACCAACGACATTGGGTATCACTCAACTTGTGAGACAAAAAGTGAATGGGTTTTTCATTTTTTATACCAGGAACAGCCTCAGTTGGTTCATCAACTGGCTGTGTCAAGCAAGCTCCTATGCAATTGTTACTTGCATCCGTATAAAGGATATAAAGTATACCTGGGTCAGGGTAACCTAACATTGGTAATAGAGCTAAACTGTTCTTCAAACTTTCAAAAGCCTCTTGACAGTTAGCGTCCCACTTAAATTTAGCATATTTTCTTGTGAGAATTATGATTGGTTGTGCTATTTCGGAAAACTTTGGAATAAATCGACGATAATAACTGCACATACCAATAAAGCTGCGTACCTCTTTTACACAGGTAGGCGCAGGTAACGATTTTATGACTTCCACTTTCTTTGGATTAGGTTTAATTCCGTCTTTATTGATAACAAAGCCTAAATATTCAGTCTCAGCTTTTAGAAAATTACATTTCTTTAACTTCAATTTTAAACGATGTTGCCTTAACCGTTGAAATACCTTTTCAATGTGAGCCAAATGTTCTTCAAGTGTAGAACTGAATATCAAGATGTCATCAAGATAAGCAGTTGTGTAACTGTCTAACCCAGCAAGAACATGTGACATAAGTTCTTGAAATACAGCTGGTGCATTGGTTATCCCAAAAGGCATGACATTGAACTGAAATAGCCCTCTATGACAATCAAAAGCTGTCTTTTCAATATCATCTTCGTTCATGGCCACTTGCCAATAACCTGATTTGAGGTCTAGTAATGAGAAGTATTTAGCTTTCCCTAAAAGGGCCAATAGGTCATCTACTAATGGTAAAGGGTAGGCGTTTGATTTTGTAATTTTATTTAAGGCCCTAAAATCTACACAAAATCGTTTAGACCCATCGTTTTTATCTACAATGACCACAGGGAAACTCCAAGGAGATTTTGATCTGGAAATAATATTTGCATCTAACATTTCTTCTATTGCCTGATCAACTATTTTTTCGGTTGTTTAGTGGTGTTCTGTAGGGTCTTAATTCAATTGGTTTATGTTCGCCTGTGTCAATTTTCATTTTGACTGTTTCAGTGTGACTTAAATCAGTATCTTTCTGTGCAAACAGATCAGCATTTTGTTTTAGTATTTTAACTAATTTTGCCTTAAATTCGGGAGGATCATCAACGCTATCAAATTCACTTTGATCCTTAAGATCACCATTTTGATCCTTAGTTACACTAGAAATTTGTTGATTTTGAATTAATTCTATTTTAGCTACCGCGCAACCTTTCCTTAAAGCCCCATTCCATACCGGATGACTAAAATATAACCATATATTACTGGAAAGAGAATGACTCAAGCATGCACGAATTTGACATATTACTTAAAAAAAATGTCTTAGTAACGAGAAACTGGAAAAAGTAAAAAAGAAGCTGTTTCTATTAATAGCGGAAATGCTCATAATTATTCATGAGATGACGTCATTTCAACGGCCTCATTTCCACGAAAGTCGGTGCCCGGATCAGTAATAAACAAACATGGCGATACTAAAATGGTTCGGGAAGGCAAATCACCGGCAAATCCTAGGTAACATTAATCGTAGCGTTTACACGCGTTTGGTTGAGTCAGAAAATAGCGATGTCTGTTTAAATCGACTAACTGTTGCACTCTGAAATCGGTAGTGTCATCCATATTCCCACTATCGCCCACACTTGCGATGAAAATCACACAGGGGCACCTGAAGGGCAAATGAACACATACGAGTAAATCTTACTCCAAGTTAGATCTTGTGGCGTATTAAACTACAAATACAGTTGTGTGGAGTGGCAGATGAAGTTTTTGTTTTAATTCAATATAATTTTTGATTTATAACGTGTTTGGTTTGCTTGCCACTGACAATGTCAGACATTTTTGTACTTTTGACAACATTTGTCGGCCAATTTGTATTCACTGTGCCTGTAGCCATACAATTTCGAGATACAAGCAAATTGTTGGTCGGCCACATGGGCGGATTCAGGGGGACGACCGCGACCCTAAAATGGATAAAGTTTTTTTTTTTTACGTTTTTGGTTGTCAATTGCTTTTCAAATGTAAAGAGGTTAATCACACAGAATTCATGTTCATTACAGGTCTTCATCATCCTCCCTGTATTGTTTCAAGTATAATTTAACTGGTGGCAAAAAACAATGATCATGGTTCCAGCAAGAAATGTGATGTTAGAGGAGTGCGTGATTTAGTGGTAGATTGTCAGACTTAAAATCAAAAGGTTGTGGGTTTGATCCTCCTCATACCCAGGAAACCTGTACATAATCGAAAGAGGGTGTTGCAGTATCAGTAGATATATAGTAACAGAAACTAACCCGCCAAATAACGGAAAAATTATGGAAATGTTCAAAACTCTGTTCAGGTCGTATAATTTTAAATGTATATGTGCCGATTAAAAGTATAGGTTTATTGACGTTTTTTTAAAATACCTGTGATTGAATAATTGCTGCATATGCATAAAATGAATTATCAGTTGGTAACTTAATTCGACACACCAGTTTCGCAGTTTTCCCTGCGATTTTCCCTGACTGGTTAAAGCCGTTTATTTTGTGTCTATCATGTCTATAGAGTTTAGGTTTATATCTCGAACTATGCAAGTTATATATATACCTCGTTGTCAGTAGGCTTAGAAACGGTGTACATCTGTTCTTAAATTTGGCTGTTGTTTGCGGGATAGATACTTTTAACAGAATTTGTAGGTGAGAAGGTTCATTAGCTCTGCGCAATTTTTTTTATCTCGGTGTACATTGACGGTGGGCCTGCAATGTTAATTCCTGATGACGCCATATATAACCTTTTAGTCTTCGTGCGCCGCCAAACCGAATTTAGCAATTTGCATGATGCCCTTTTTTGAGTCCTATGATGGAGGACATATTGGAAGATACAAAGCAATGTGATTAGAACCAAGGCATTAAGGGAGAGAAAAAAAAGGTTCGTTTCTGGTCTTCGAACCGTCTCTATTTTTTAGGTTCTGATCCTAAACTTTTTTGGGGGTCCCAATTTTTTTTTAATTATAAATAAAAAGATTGTTTAATTGTTTTAAGGTGTGTCAGTTTTATAGTGGACCATCCATATTATGTTCAAGAAACATGCTTTTAATGTTCTTGATGTGTTTTAGTATAGTGAGGAATAATTAAAAAAAAAATCCTACTTACCCTAATTTTTTGGGAATAAGACCAGAAACAGACAGGGTTTTTTTTGCCTATGAAAAAAAATCTCCATATTCAAAATTTGTAGTGGTAAAATTTAATTTCAGCTTAGTTATTTCACGAAATGCCTGGGAACATCCGGAGCAAGTTCGACAGTAATATTATATATATTACACACTAATACTCGACTGGAAATGTTGAACATAAACACACTGTGTTTTTCAGATCATACAAATTCTACTTATAACTATAGTATATCTATTTATCAAATGACACAGATTTTATGTAGTTTAATAAAATAATTTAATATTTTTTATTTTGGCCATCACGTTGTAATTATTTATATTTAAAATTGTTTTATATATAACCGGTGAACTATCACATTTTCAGAGTTCAATTGAAAACAATATTTCATTAGCCGAAAAGGAATTTCACGAGCCCATAAGGCGAGCGAATGTATTGTTTTTTATAACTGAACGAGTGAGGCCAAAAAAAAAATAGATGTGTTTCTGAATGCCCGATCAACACTTTTTTTAAGGGGCCGACCCAAAAACGTTTAAAGGGTTACACAGCAATCTTGATTTTTGAAAAAAAACTCACGGTGTTAGTTTTTCAATCACAACTTGCATAAAATTGGTTCAGTCATTAATTATAAGAATAGTTTAAAGCAATTTGTTTTTGCATAGTATTAAATGTTAATTATATTGCATCAATAATATATTTAAACCTGTGGTAGAATAAGATGAAAGCAAGGAAACTCACAATTTTATTTAATTATATATGCAAACAGGTTTTAAATTAAAATGATAAGGCCAAACAAAAAAATACCTCTGTTTCCGGTGGCCTGACCGACCCCATTTTTAAGGGGCCGACCCTAAAACTTTTTATGAAAAAAATAATAATTTCAGTGTTTGATTATTGATTCAAAATTGCCATGTGTCACTTTAATCCAAATTGAATTTTTTTTCTCTGATTTCTTCTGGACAATGAATTATAACGTGGCTTACAGCATGGGATTGGGAGTAAAACATAACACCATTCTATGTCTTCGGTAATTCACTGGGCACAGGTGGTATAGGTATACAAATTAATAACAAATTACACAGCAAAAGTGTAATATATTTAAATACTGAAAAGGTAATCCCTTGGAAACAACAAAAACAAACAAGAGAGAAAAGTAGCAGACTCGGTTTTATTGAGTGTGTTCATGAGAGGTAATTATAAGATTCAACACTGTCACCTCTCATGCCTCCTAGCACCGGCTTAAAGATGAATTTGTGTAGTATTATAAATTAACAAATTTAACTCATCATTTGAACATTTCTTGATAGTCTCGGAGAGAAACATATATATTTAACAAGAAATATCATTGTAAGTGATAAATGCCCCCGAAGTGTCCTTTGACCTCTAAGTATGACCTTGACCCCGAAAATATTAAAACGCTACTAATTAAGTAGTATGATGTGCATGATGTAGATACTACTACTTTTATCACTGTGTGACTGCACGGGGAAGTGAGATAAATCTGAATTGTATGGTTGCACAGCTATTGCCAGATAATTGATAAATACATTTACCGTCTCCATAATTGAAAACAATGTTTATGGCCACAATAGCTCGGTCAATTTCGATAACCAACGCTCTTGCTCAAGAAACACCAGAGTAAATGGCCCTTTGATTTTTGAAAATTAAAGATTTTTGCAGTTTCAGCTCAATATATAACTTTAACATTGATAATTTGATCTTGATGAAACTTATCTTTATCAAGTTCGATGACCAGCCACATTGCACCCATAATGCAAGAGTTATGGTCCTTTCATTTTTGATTTAAGCGGATTCTGTTCTATAACTTTAACATTTATAATCAGATCTTGATTGATGAAACTTGAGGATATGGGCATAATGTCTGTCAAGCTCGATAACAAGCCACATTGCACCTATAATGCGGAGTTGTGACCCTTTGATTTTTTGAAAAATTACGAATTTTAATGGTTTCCGCTGAATAACTTACATTTATATTCAGATCTTGATGAAACTTGTTGCATAGTCAAGGTAAATTTGTACATGCCGATGATGGTCATATAAATGCTGTATGTAAAACGTGTGTATATTGTGTCAATTTGGCACTCTTGCTTTTTTTGTGAAGTACTACTGAAGTACTATTTTTAACAATAACCTGGTATGGTATTGACATTATATTAAAAGAAATGTTTCTTTAAATTGTATGTGCATGAAACGTTGCTTGTGTGGAGTTTGTACATATATGTTGCATGTGTATTATTATAAATAATGATTACTCTGAAATTAATGTTGAAAAAAAAATAATTATGTCATCGAATTTAACGGAGCAAGTATTTCCCGCTTTTTAATATGTATAATTTCACCAGTAAAATGTAATGTGGTCATCGTGTATTAAACGAATTGAATTGAATTGGGGTTTTAAGGCGCACCAACACATGAAAAGGTTATATGGCTGGCGCCTAACAGGCATGGACATGCCAGGCTCATCTTCCATGAACATCGAGATAAAATACGGAAAATGGGCCTAGAACCTTCTCATCCTGAACTGCAGAGTTGCTGCAAATTATATCGTAGAAACTCCATTTACGCTGGAGCCACATTATTGTTTTTCTGCCACTGCTCTTTTGATGCGAGCGAGATAGCACCTGAAACAATGCAGGGATCATGATGAAGACCTTTTATGAACATGAACAAAATATGATAAAATGTACATGAATTTGGGGGGATTCTACCCCTCTGCCTACCCCCTCCAAAGGGATCTGCAGTGGCCCTATTCTTTGCCCGGTGACCAAACGGGGGCCCCCGGAAACGAGTGAATCAGTGCACTAGGAAACTAATCATTTTGGCGGAAAAACTATGTGGCACCACCAAGTTCAGAAACCAGCTACTGCTTCCATCTTCAACTGATCATTGGGGGATGTTTTCAGAATACACTCTGCAGTATAGACTTGTTAGATAAAGATATATAATATATGTACGAGTCCTTTAGCTATGTGCACGAAATACCGTTAATATTATATGAAAAGGGCGATATTGGATTTTCATATTTAAAATTAGTTTCAAAGGCTATTTGTGAAAGTGGCTGTAGTACAACCATTTTAATTCATGATTTATTTTTCAGGAATGCATTCGTCACTCTACAGCTGATTGGGCAATTTCGCTTGACTGAAAACCAAACCTGTAATACGTCAGAGCAAAAGAAGAAAATATAAATAGGCTTTGCAGCAGGCATTGTAAGCTACTCTGGAGAATTCTTTGTCAAGAAGAAGAATATAGATGCCAGTTTGTCTGAAACAGACAGCAACTAGAACTATCACTGAAGGTGATAAATACACCTTCAAATGTGTACCCCCACGACAATATGTGCATCAACACTTAATACTGATGCTTCTGGGAAAGTTTGGTTAAACTCCATCATGGAGAAATAGCACAAACAACATCTTTCTGGGTAAATATTCAAGGGGCCAGAACTGCAATCATAAAAACGAAACCCCATGACGATATGCGCATCTGCACTTAATACTGATGCTTCTCACGAAGGACTATATCTGTAAAAAATCATGGAACCTGAAGGAGATGACGACATGTGCATCTCCACTTCATACTGATTCTTCTCACAAAGTTTGGTAAAAACCCATGAAGGGGTTATGGAGAATAGCGCAAACAAGATTTTTGAGTGAAAATATTCAAAGGGTCATAACTCTGTTAAAAACAATGAACCGGAACGAAACGATGATAAGCGAATCTCCACTTCATATTGAAGCTTATCACAAAGTTTTGATAAGATCTATCAAGGGGTGATGGAGAAATAGCAGGAACAATGTTTGTATGAAAATATTCAAAGGGACATAACTCCATCAAAATTCAACGAACTGGAACGAGACCAGGATATGTACATCTCCACTTCATAATGACATTTCTCACAAAGCGTGTTGAAAATTCACCAAGAGTTTATGGAGAAAACGTACGGACAACATTTTTATGTGAAAATATTTAAAGGGCCATTTCTCTGTCAGAATCATTCAACTGGAACAAGAATAAGCTAAGTGCATCTCCACTTCATAATAACGCTTCTCACAAAGTTTGGTGAAAATCTATGGTGATTATGAAGAAATAGCGCAGACAGAATTTTTGTCTAAAAATATTGGAAGGACTACAACACGGTGAACATTCATCGAACAAGAACAGTTTGATTATGTGCACATCTCTACTTCATACTCGCAAGTTTCGTGAAAATTCATCTAGTGGGTAATGGGGTATATAGAAATAGCGCGTATTTTAAACAGACTGACAGACCAACCGACAGACGTTATTTGCGGAGTTATAAAAAAGATCCCTTACTAGTTAGGTTCTAGTTATGCTGGATCACCATCACAAGGAACATGTTCAACTATTTGACCTGTATTACTGTATAAATGCAATGTATCCATGACTGACAGAATTAATAAATTACTCCAATGGTATTTAGGAAACATTTGTTCTGAAATCAGCTCAATGCATGCGTCTTCCAAATCGTCATCAAATTTACAAGTATGGGTACTTGGAGCGACTCCTCTTCTTTTTTTGTCAATCAAGTGTATATGCAGTCTGTTGTACTTTTGTAAAGAATTTTCGGAATTTACGAAAGGAAAGTCTAAGCTGTCCGCTCAAGAAATGGAGGAAACGGAAACAAAAGAAATGGTCGATCTTGGCAAGCACTTTGAGAAGGTTATTGATCTATTGCAAACCAACACCATTTACCCTTTGCTTACATAAAAACTGAAGTATTGTGACCATATATATTCTACTGTGTTTTGACAAAACTGAAATTATTTAACATATTAAACACTGCTTTTATATTGCACATATATATTTAATATAACTTAAAAGTTATTTATTTGAGCAATTGTTCTTTTCAGCTCTACTGTTCAAAGATCAGCAGAGCTTATGCCGTGGTGCGTTGTCTGTAAACTTTTTGTTGTAGCGACTACTCTTCTGAAAATACTGGTTGGATTTTCATGAAACTTTACAGAAAAGTTGCCCATGAACTCTAGTTGATCCTAGCCAAAATTCATGTTGATGTGAAATCAAAGATGGCCACCAAAGCCAAAAATAATTTTCAAATAACTTTGCACAACTGCTCATCACAACAAGACGACGTGTCGCGCACAAAAACCAGGTCCGTGGCTCCAAAGTCAATGTCACACTTAGAGGTCAAAGGTCAAAATCCGTTCGTCTGTACACTCGTGTCCGCTTCATAACTCTGACAATAATGGATGGATTTTCAAATAACTTCGCACAATTGCTCACCACAACAAGACGACGTGTCGCGCATAATATTCAGGTCCGTGGCTCCAAGGTCAAGGTCACACTTAGAGATCAAAGGTCAAAATCCGTTCGTCTGTACACTCGTGTCCGCTTCATAACTCTGACAGTAATGGATGGATTTTGAAATAATTTGCACAACCACAAAACGCACAAAATCCAGGTCCGTGGCTCCAAGGTCAAGGTCACACTTAGAGATCAAAGTTCAAAATCCGTTCGTCTATACAATCGTCTCCGCTTCATAACTCTGACAATAATGGATGGATTTTCAAATAACTTCGCACAATTGCTCACCACAAGGGAACGTGTCGCGAAAAAAAATTTTTTTTTTTTTTTGATTTTTTTTTAAAATTTTATTTGATTTGATTTTAATTGTTTGATTGATTTTTTTTTTTGATTTTTTTTTAAAATATATCTGTTGGTTTCATATTGCTCCAAGGTCAAGGTCACACTTACAGGTCTGTCAATTACTGTGACATTTCTTGATTATTATTTTTTTGGTGTTAACGCCGTGTTAGCAGGAAGCATTGCTGTGCCTATTGCATTTTTTTGCGGTTCATTGAATTTTGATGGGAGTTACGGCCCCTTGACATTTTTATGCCCCCGAAGGGTGGCAAATAGTAATCGCACTGTGTCCGTTCGTCTGTACACTCGTGTCAGCTTCATAACTCTGACAATAATGGATGGATTTTCCAATAACTTTGCACAACCACAAAACGCACAAAATCCAGATCCGTGGCTCCAAGGTCAAGGTCACACTTAGAGATCAAAGTTCAAAATCCGTTCGTCTATACAATCGTCTCCGCTTCATAACTCTGACAAGAATGGATGGATTTTCAAATAACTTCGCACAATTGCTCACCACAAGGGAACGTGTCGCGAATTTTTTTATTTTTTTTTTTATTTTTTTTTTAAATTTTATTTGATTTGATTTTTATTGTTTGGTTGATTTTTTTTTTTAAAATATTTCTGTTGGTTTCATATTGCTCCAAGGTCAAGGTCACACTTACAGGTCTGTCAATTACTGTGACATTTCTTGATTTGATTTTTTTTTGGTGTTAACGCCGTGTTAGCAGGAAGCATTGCTGTGCCTATTGCATTTTTTTGCGGTTCATTGAATTTTGATGGGAGTTACGGCCCCTTGACATTTTTATGCCCCAAAGGGTGGCAAATAGTAATCGCACTGTGTCCGTTCGTCTGTACACTCGTGTCAGCTTCATAACTCTGACAATAATGGATGGATTTTCCAATAACTTTGCACAACCACAAAACGCACAAAATCCAGGTCCGTGGCTCCAAGGTCAAGTTCACACTTAGGGATCAAAGTTCAAAATCCGTTAGTCTATACAATTGTCTCCGCTTCACAACTCGGACAATAATCAACGGATTTTCAAACAACTTTGCACAAGTGATCACCACAACAAGACGTCGTGTCGCGGGAAACAAACAATTTTTTTTATTTTTTTATTTAAATTTTTATATTTAATTTTTTTTTTATTATTTTTTTTTTTTATTTTTTTTTTTATTGTTTGTTTGATATTTTTTCCAAATTATTTTTAAAAATATCTGTTGGTTTCATATTGCTCCAAGGTCAAGGTCACATTTACAGGTCACTTCGGGGTCATTTGTCACTTACTGTGACATTTCTTGTTGAAAACTATAGTTATATCTTTATATATTTACATTAATTTTTAATTAATCCTTCATTCATCAGTTTTTGCGCACAGTATGACATATTTATGTGTTGACGTGCCGTAAAACACCATTCATTCATTCATTCATTGAAAACTATAAGTGCTATTGACTTTTTCTAAAATGATCAGCATGACGATGTCAAAAATCATTTTGATTTGACATTAAACATGGCTGCCAGTGGCCATCTTTGTTTACACAGAGTTATATAGTAAACATGTAGCGACTACTCCTCTAAAACTATTTGACAGACTTTCATGAATTTCACAGGAATATTGCTCTTGATGTCTAGTTGATCCTAGCAAAATTTCAGGTCAGCCGGAAATTCAAGATGGCCGCCACGGCTAAAAATAGATTTTTAAAAAACAACTACTTCTTGAAAATGAAATGAACTGGGGTTTTAAGGCGCTTCAACACATGAAAGGTTATATGGCGCCTAACAGGAATGAACATGCCAGGCTCATCCTCCATGTACACCGAGATAAAATATGGAGCACGGGCCTAGACTTCTTCTTGAAAACTATAAGTGATATTGATATGGGACTTTTTCTAAAATGATCAGCATGACATGATGTTGGTCCTTGTTGAAAATCATTTTGATTCGACATTAAACATGGCTGCCAGTGGCCATCTTTGTTTACATAGAGTTATGTAGTAAATACTTGTAGCTACTACTCCTCTGAAACTACATGACGGATTTTCATGAAATATCACTGGAATATTGCTCTTGATATCTAGTTGATCCTAGCAAAATTTCAGATCGGTCGAAAATTGAAGGTGGAATTAGATTACTAACAATAGATTTTTAACAAGTTTTTAGCAACTACTTCTTGAAAACTCTTTTTGACAATTGTTTTGATTCAACATTTAACATGGTTGCCAGCGGCCATCTTTGTTTACATGGTTATATATAAAAACTTGAAACGATTACTTTGAAACTACTTGACAGATTTTCATGAAACACAGGAATGCTGATCTAGCTTTCAGAACCACCCAGTAGAGATTCAAGGTCATTGACCCGTTTTTATTGCTTACGTTATTTTAAAAAATCGCTTTTACACCTTCGTTTTGCATTCAATCTTTGCTAAACTAAACCATAGTGTTAATATCGGTGAAGGCTCATAAATTTAAACAAAAGGGCCAAAATGTCCCTGAATCAATCACTGATGGTCTTTGTCAAGACGTAAAAACTGTCGAACATACTGATAATTTCATAACACATATAGATCATTCAGTCAATGGTGATAAATACTGATAAAGGTGATCCTTTGGGAGCAACAAACACAATTAAGAGAATAAAGCAGCATACTCGGTTTTATTGAGTCTGTTCATGAGAAGTAATGAAAGAAGCAACACATCTCACGCCCCCTAGCACCGGCTTAAGCGGTATTCCACTTCAAAGCCACCCATATTGGGCTCGTTGGTCCCAAAGGACCAGTGAAAATAACACTACTGATTCGTAGCACGGGGAGACACCTTACAGCCGCCACACTGCACTAAACGAACGCAAGTGTGAATGTTAATAAATCCTGATAAAGGTGATCCTTTGGGAGCAACAAACACAATTAAGAGAATAAAGCAGCTATGAGCCATCACAAAAAACATATATATCCCCCGCCCGCCTTCAAACGTTCAGGGCCAGCAAGTGTATATATGGTTATATAGTGGGGATCCCAACCGTTTCTATGTTATGACCTAGGAGCCCCATGGGTGGGGCTGGACTCCTGGGTCAAAGCTGGTTGGATGGCTGTATCCTTCTGTTCATGCCCATTAAGTGTATATATGGTGCTATGGGTTGGATCTGAACGGTTTTTAAGCTATGACCCAGGAGTGTGGATGGATCCTAGGGCCGATCCTGGTTGGATAGTTGTATCTGTCAGCTCATACCTAGTATGTGTATTATGTATATATGGCTTTAGGGTGTGGATCTCAACAGTTTCCAGTTATGACTCAAGGGTTATGTCCCCAGTGATGGGAATAGACCCCGATTCTGGTTGGATAGGTGCATCTACTCGTTCATTCGCAGTTAGTGTATCACTGCAGTTTCAGAGAAGAAAATCTTTGAATGTTTTTCCTTATAGTTTATGGAAACAAGAGCGCCGCTTAATGATACATTATACGCCCGTGTCAGGTCAATCTCATTGACCTTTGACCTACTGACCCCAAAAGCAATAGGGTTTCACCTCTCACCAAGGACAATGTACATAAGTGTAGGTTTTAGTTTTAAAGTTATCGTGCAGAAAGCGTATTTTCATTTATGTTAAGGTCACACTGTGACCTTGACCATTGACCTACCGTCTCCAAAAACAATAGTATTCCTTCTCTCAACAAGGACAATGTACGTATGAAGTTGTATCGTTGTAGGTGTTACAGTTTTGAAGCTATTGTGAGGAAAGAGTAGTTCCATATAAGTGACCATGACCTTTGACCTACCTGCCCCCAAAACAATCTAGTTCTTCCTATCATATAGTGCAATGTACCTTTGAGGTTTTATGAGGTAGGTGTTATGGGTTTGAAGTTATTGTGCTGAAAGCATATTTTCATATAAGGTCACTGACCTTTGACCTACTGGCCCCAAATGTAATAGGGTTCCTTCACTCACCTAGGGCAATGTACCTAGATGAAGATTTATGAGAGTAAGTGTAATGTGGTTTTGAAGTTATTGTGCAAAATGCATATTTCCATATAAGGCCACTTTGACCAACTGGCCCCAAAAACAATAGAGTTCCTCCTCTCACCTGGCGCAATGTACCTATGAAGTTTTATGAGTGTAGGTGTTATGGTTTTGAAGTGATAGTGCGGAATGCATATTTCCATATAAGACGACTGTGACTTTGACCTACATGTATTGGCCCCCAAAACAATAGGGTTCTTCCTCTCACCTTGGGCAATGTTTCATGAATGTGGGTTTCATTATGCATAATAGTTTAATACATCCCGTTTTTCAAACAGTCGTAAACAAATTTGACCCCTGAGGTGGGACTAAATTTGACCCCATGGTCTTGATTTGAACAAACTTGATAGAGGACCATAAGCTTATAGCAAAGGCAAAATATTACACCTCTGGCTCTTGCAGTTTCAGAGAAGCAGATTAAGTTTTTCCCTATATAAGTCATGTAAAACGTGGCGTCACCATTTGGACAAACTTGGTAGAGGACCATAAGCTGATGCTACATGTAATATATGAGAGTGCGTTGCGGTTTCAGAGATGAAGTCTTTTCCAATACAAGTCTATGAAAAAACATGCAAAATGGCCTTCCCCGGGGGTCCAAAGTTTGTATATATGGAGATTTTAAACGATGACGACGGACGAAGAGTGATACCAATAGCACACTTGGGCTCAGGTGAGCTTAAAATTAAAATTGATGTATATGTCCATTTAAATGTAAAAACAGCATAATAATAAAATGCTTTATTTATAAATAGAACATTTATAAATGAATACATGTAGAACACGTTAAGCAGTAGCAGGAGGCCCACTATGGCATGCTGGCGCTCTACTGGCTACTATGGCTCTTATTTGGCTGAATCAGTGATTATTGTCCTTGTTCACACTTACATTGATATAAAGTGTGAGAACAAGTAAGTTTGGTAAAAAAATCAGATCAACAAAAGGGCCTATATCCCTCTACTGACTCGACAAATTTGGTGAAATTAAAGGGAAATGAAAAGCTTAAAGGGAATGTAGCGACACAGCCCAGGTGTTTTTTTTACAAATAGGGAAAGGCGCCCAGGCCCTTCAAGGGGGAAAAAACGCGCGATAGGGGGAAAATTTTCTTGCGGTAATTTTGTCAGTTGTGTGACATCGCTGATAAAAGTTCACAAAATATACCGGAAACCACAACAGTTACTTTACTTGTTATTAGTCATTGTCGTAAAGTTTTCTACAATAAACAATTGCGAAGCGTCGAAGGCGATTTATTGTTTTTTTGTCCATGATTTTTTTTTTTTTTAAAAATAGGGGAAAAATGTAGGTTTCCCAGATAGGGGAATACGCCGGTATCCGGCGTCAGTTATATAGTAAAAAAAAACCTGCAGCCAAACCATCATTATTATTGAGAGTTCTGAAATACTTGAATAAGGGTGAAAATCGGATGATAAACAAAGAAGATTTGATCATTTGAAGTTTCTGTTGAAGCGGATATGGAAGCGGCCATTTTGAGAGCTATGACATCACGGTTCTAAATGACCATATATGGAATATTTATGTGACCCTTTAAATTGTGAAGTTAACCCATCTCCTGTTTTTTTATTCCCTCAGACCTGCAAATATATCCAGTGTATGGAACCATCAGGTAAACATTTCTATCTCAGAGTCAATTGTAACAGTAATTTTTGTCTTGTAAAATGACATTTATGAGAAATAGTATGCCTGATCTATATGAAAATTCATATTGACTCTTTCAACATTGTGCATTGTTCTTCTGGGACAAACTCATTGTGAAAAGTTATGTATGCAGTAAGGAATGTGAGTGGAACCAGGAACCGGCTTTCATGGTCTTTAGTATGCATCAGTTAAGTGATGATGAACCTCTGCCGCAAGTGAAGATGAACCTCTGCCGCCTGGGACTTGCACAAGCTCAATATTGGTGTACAATGCAAGACATCAAGATAGCTTTTTGAATTAGTTCCTGGAGGTCTTCCCATCACAAGTTGGACTGCTCCTTTCTTGATGTTTGAATTCACAGACGACTCGTAAACAATTGATGCACATTCCTTTTGTGGCCATAATAAAGATTGAAGAATAATGCTTCAAATGTTATGTACCGGTATTTGTAATTTGTTAGAAGACTACGGCATCAATGTCAACACCATAGGCTAGCATATTGTTATTCAAACACGACTATTTATTTTCACTAATCCAATTTGAAGTATGATCGATGTTGCTTTTGCTGAATATTTTAGCCTAATATCTGCTACTTACTTACTTAATCCTCTTCGTCCCTGATGGGACATAAGGCATCAACGATTTGCCTCCACTTGGCTCGGTCGCTTGCAGCATGTTGCGCCTCGCCCCATGTCAAACCTATCTCCTTCAGCTCAGTTAGTATGGTGCGTCTCCATGTTATTTTAGGGCGTCCTTGTTTTCTTCTGCCTGGTGGTGTCCATCTCAATGCAGTCTTTGGGATACGGTCCTGGTCCATTCTAAGAACGTGTCCAAGCCAACGGATGCGGCGGCGTTTGATCTCAGTGACCACGTTTTGGCTCTTTGTCCTCTTGTACAGTTCTTCATTGGTGATTTTCATGGGCCAGAATATTCTGCATATCCTCCTCAGGCAACCATTGTGGAAGACGCTAATCTTCTTCATGTCGCCCTTGGTAACTCGCCAGCATTCTGAGCTATACAGCAGGACTGGTTTGACAAAGCTGTTGTATAGTCGTAACTTTGTATTGGTGCTGTACTGCCTAGATTTCCAGATTGTCTTTAATCTGCCAAATGCTCCTCTGGCTTTTCCAAGCCTTGCTTGTATATCTTTTTGTGCGGCATTGTCTTTACTGATGAGGCTTCCGAGATACGTAAAATTTTGGACATATTCAAGTGGCTCATTGTTGACTGTGATTGGTTCAGTAGGGTTGGTGTTAATGCACATAACTTTGGTCTTTGACGGGTTGGTGTTAAGGCCCACCTGCATTGCAAAGCTATTCAGCCTGTTGGTCTTTTCTTGAAGATGGTTGAATTTTGTAGAGACTACAGCAAGGTCATCGGCAAAGTCGAGGTCTTCGAGCTGGGAGAAGGGGGTCCACTGGATGCCTCTGGGTTTATCTGCTGTTGTTTTTCGCATGATCCAGTCGGTGGTGACCAGGAAGAGGATCGGGGAGATGATACAGCCCTGCCGCACACCAGACTTCACAGGGAACCATTCTGACAGTTGTCCGTCTACAATGACGCTGCATTCAAACTTCCTGTAGAACAGCTTCATCAGCGCAACCATTTTCAGTGGAACTCCATAGGATGACATGATTTTCCATAGGGTATCTCGGTGTACGCTGTCGAATGCTTTCTTGAAGTCTATGAAGTTGATGTACAGAGGGGTGGTCCATTCGATGCACTGCTCTATGATGTTTCTTAGTGTAAAGATTTGGTCTGTGCATCCTCTTCCTCTCCTGAATCCTGCTTGTTCTTGTCTAAGTTTGCGATCAATTTCTTTATCAATTCTGCGTAGAAGAACTCTACAGAAGACTTTGGATGGGACTGAGAGCAGTGTGATGCCACGCCAGTTGTCACAATTCTGGAGGTCGCCCTTCTTGGGAAGCTTCACAATAAGGCCTTTGTTCCAATCATCGGGGATGGTCTCATTTTGCCAGATATTTCTAAAGAGGTCTGTGAGAACCTTGCTTGAGGTGTCAATATCAGCCTTCAGCATCTCAGCATGGATGGAATCGACTCCAGCAGCTTTTCCATTTTTCATGGCTTTGATAGAGAGCCTAACTTCTTCCTCTGATGGGGGACCGGTATTGATATCAAGTATATCATCTGTTGCAAGGGGGTCAACAGGGTTATCTGGTTCTGGGCGATTTAGTACTTCATGGAAGTGTTGTACCCATCTCTCAGCTTTCTCTTGTTCGGTAGTGAGGTTGTTGCCATTTTTGTCTTTAACAGGCATGGACTGGTTTGACATTGTACCAGTGAGTTGCTTGGTGATCTTGTATACAACGCTCATCTCACCTCTTGCGGCAGCATGCTCAGCTTCTCCTGCTAATTCCTCTGCAAAGGCCCTCTTGTCATTCCTGGCACTTCTCTTGACCTCTTTGTCCTTGGCTTTGTATGCTTCCAGAGCTCTTTCTTGAAGTCTTGGTGACTTTGTGGCCAGTAGCTTGGCTTTCAGCACTTTACGTTCATCTATCTTCTGCCAGGTGCCAGGTGTTATCCACTGTTTTTCCTTTCTCTTCCTATAGCCCAGGACACTGGTACCTGTCTCTTGGAAGGTCTTCTTGATGCCTTCCCATTTGGCGTTAGTGCTTAAATCGCTATCCTCCTCAGCCAGGACAGCAAACCGGTTTCTTAGCTCGATGGTGAATTCCTTGGCGATCTCAGGGTATTTCAGCTTGACAATATCTAGGTGTTTTCTGAGCTGCTTTTGATGGACTGCTTTCCGTAGTTTGAGTTTGATGGAGGCCATAAGAAGGTAGTGGTCACTGCTCACATCGGCACCACGGTAAACTCGGACATCTCGAAGGGACCTACGCCATTTCCCATTTATTATGATATGATCTATCTGGTTGATGGTGGTATTGTTGGGTGATGTCCAAGTAAGTTTATGAATGTCTTTATGTGGGAAGATGGTACCCCCAATCACACAGTTATTGTCAAGGCAAAAGTCAGCAAGACGTTCACCATTGTCATTCATCACGCCACAGCCATGTTGCCCCATAGCTCTTTCCCTCTCGGCATTGTCAGCCCCGACCTTGGCATTCAGATCACCCATGATCAAGAGCATGTCATGTTGAGGGACTTTGGAGACTGTCTGCTGTAATTGCTCATACCAGTCATTTTTGTCCTCTTCCTCTGCTTCATTAGTTGGTGCATAACACTGTATTATGGTCAGTTTGCAGTGCTTGGAGTTGAAGCGTGCTCTGATCATCCTCTCGCCAAGTGGTTCCCATTCTAGCAAAGTGTTTACTTTCTCTTTGGTGACTATAAGGGCTACTCCATTTATGTGCTTGCTGTCATGCCCGCTACTAAAGCTGTGTTAAATGTATCCATGTCCAGCCAGATATATATTGATACTGTACTCCATTTGGCACCCATCAAACAACTGGAGAAAACAAATGAATATTATTACTCATAAATCTGTAATCTACCTGTATATACGAGGGGCATCCCAAAAGTATTGAGACTTTTGCTCTTATTCAAAGGTCGTTGGGAATACAACATTAAAAAACCCAAGAAATATAGTTTCATTTTTTGTGCACCAGATTACCAAGAATCATGATAATTGTACATATAATGTTGAAAATATTCAAATCTGTGCAAGGAGTACTATGCTGAAGCGGGGACGGTCATAGCGACGTCACGACGTCGTGAACTGCAACAATGACCTCAAACACGTTCAACTCTTTTCATCATATTGTAATGATGCACGTCCTTCACTAAAACGCTTGCGCCACCTGAACACGAGTGCACGAGATACAGTTGACTTCATAGACGATCTGTTAATTATTTTCAATGTTTGGGTAGGTGTCTGCCCAAGTTCACAACAAAATTTGATTACTGCACGACTTGCATGCGGATCTGTTGACGTCAATTTCTTCGGATCTTTAAGTTTGCTGCTACTCGTTGTTTACCGACTGTTTACTAACGGAAACGGATATGACGTCAAAATTTACTGAGCGTGTGCGTGTGACGTCGTCTAACACACAGACTAAAGCGCATAAAAATTGGACGTCTATATTCACTGGTAATATCACTATTTCTTAAGCAACTCAAGAGATCGTTTAGACCCTCCCCGCATCATCATTATATGGTTGCTATAGCGACGACAAAACTTGTGTTTCGTACCATCAGTAATACTGTCACTTTCGGAAATAGAAGATAATATATGAAACTGCATTGGTGCCAAATATCTTTTTAAATGAATAGATAATAAAAATGTTATAGCAAAAGTCTCAATATTTCTGGGATGCCCCTCGTATACATGATATATAAGACTTTTAATAAAATAACATGCAACAAAGTAAATGTATCAGAACAAGTATGTAACAAGAACATGCTATATATACATGAAGACTTGTCCAGATTATGAATTGTCTTCTTTATAGTTTGACTTACGTTTTTTATCCAGTGCTCATTACAAGGACTGGTCTATCAAGACCGAAGTTTACTAACAGTAAGATGGACTATATTATAGTGAAACAAACTCTCTACCTCTTTAAAGGGACTGGCTGAAAACTTTCCAATCTTAAAAGAAATATATATATAAAAGTAAGACTTTCCATATAGTTTGTACATGTATGTTAAAATCAATGCTAAATTCAACACATTATCGATATTAATTTATATCAAGGCTAAATCATATTAAAAAACATTCCCCTAAATAGCAAAAACACACACTTTTTTGTTGTTGTCAATTCCGTCAGCCTTGCGCTTCTTTTCTGCAAAATCAACAAGCCTAGGCCTTATCAAAATTTTCGGATTGAAAAAAGAGGTCTAAGAGGGCCTTTGGACGCTCTACTGGCTAATATGGCTCTGAAGCGAGTTACTATTGTCTTAAAGAGGAAAAATATAGATTTTTTAACTAAATCAAGAGCCATAACTCTGCCATTACTGGTCCAATCTGGCTGGTTTTCGAACTTGGCCGCTAGAGATAATAATAATAATAAAAAATGAAATAAAAAAGTATCAATAAATAAATAAAATTAAAAAAAATATAAAAATAATAAAAGAAAAAAAAATTCAACAAATCTGGTAAAGTTTGGTAAAGATCAGATGAAAAATGAAGGCCCTATCGCTCAACGAGGCAAAATATAGCATATTTAACGAAATCAAGGGCCATAACACCGCTTTTACTGGTGGTTACTGATGGTTTTCGAACTTATCCGAGCTTTTATTGACATTAACAATCTGGTAAAATTTGGTAAAGATCGGATGAAAAATGAAGGCCCTATCGTCTTAACGATGCAAAATATAGCATTTTTAATTAAATAAAGGGCAATTACTCTGCTGTTACTAATCCGATCTAGCTGGTTTTCGAACTTGTCCGAGCTTTCAATGACATTAACAATCTGTTAAAGTCTGTTAAAGATCACATGAAAATGAAGGCCCTATCATCTTAACGAGGCAAAATATAGCATTTTATTTTAACTAAATCAAGGGCCATAACTCCGTTGGGCCTGTCTCATTTTGCAGACGAGGAGCCCGTCGGGCCTGTCTAAAAAAAACAAATCCCCCCCCAAAAAATAAAAAAATCCCCCAAAAAATCAATTTTACTGGATCTCAAGCTCAAGTTCCTCAAGACAAAATACTCCCATGTGTATTGTGAACTGTGAAAACACTTGCAATAAAGTAATTAAAATGTGTTATACACACATTGAAACAATAAGAAGTTTGAATATTTTGCCTGGCTTCGTGTCGGCAGCGTCACAACTTTGAGGTCGACAATTGTTGACATAAAACTCATTATTCTGCTATTAGGGTTGTGTTTTCTTTCCTTTGTGATAAGAAATACCGTTTTTGTCATTAAAAACACACTAATGCATGAAAAAAATCGTTATTGATGGTATTTCGATTGAATGTTTGTGAAATGTTCGGGTCGTAAAAGTGCGGTGTCATAGTAGTTCGGATGGTACATATTTTCGGATATATATATATATATTTTTTTTTTTTTTTTTTTTTTTACATAATCAAATAAGAAAAACTGTCCTTTACAAAAACATGTTGGTGGATTTTTTTTTTATATATACTGTATATGTATAAATACAGATATAAAGTATATTTCTATTCATTATTTAAGGTGTAAGGAGTTCCTGGAATCCTACTTTTAAATGAATTCTAGTCTAGGCTCCTAATTCTTTACTTGGAGAAAGTGGTGACAAAAAGAAAAAATATAGCCAGAGGAGGCTCTGATAGTCTCATAAAACCTGATTAAAAATTTGGCTCCAAGTTTAGCTCCAGTTTCACCAAGTTGGCTCTGATTATTATCGTTTGGCAAAAGTGCTAGTACTCTCCTTTGCATTGGTTATAAATTACTATGTAATATTCTATTCTAACATATTTTAAACGAAATGGTAAATAAGTCCGCTGACCAGGGAGCATAAAGTGGTAGCAAAAAGAAAAATATAGTCAGAGGAGGTTCTGAGCTTGATTAATACATACGTAACAAAATTAATGTGTGCTATAAAAGTGAATAAAGACACATTTACAATAAGAAAAAAATATTGGACCTTTCCATTTTAAATCAGGGCCTGTCCATTTCAAATCAGGGCCTGTCCATTTCAAATCGGGGCCTGTCCATTTTCAGAAGCAACAAGCCCTGGGCCTGTCTCTTAAAATAATTTTCTTTGAGCACTGCTGGTCTGAGCTTTTATTAATATTAACAACCTGTTAAAGTTTGGTAAAGATCGGATGAAAAATGAAGGCCCTATCGTCTTGACTAGACAACTTAGCATCCCATAAGCTAAAAAGCACGACAGTGTGGTCATATTTTAGGTACCACACATACCGTATTGTTTCTAATTAGCGCCCCCGGGGGCGTGACATTTTCTGAAAAGGGAGGGGGCGGGTGCGCTTATTAGAACGCTTTTTGTAAGCCAGTACACATTTTAATTTCCTTATATAATGCTAAAAATAAGCGAGACAAAGTCCCTGTAGTTTACTAAGTCGAAAACGTCACTATTGGAAATCATACGTTAGTCTGTTAAACCAGACTTTGTTTTGACTGCTAGGTAGTGTCACACGCTGTAACTGACACTTTGATTGACAGGTAAAATAGATAGTTTCATCGTTTCTAAGGTTGTTTCTAAGGCATCCTCGTGGTATGACGTAATACTTTACACATTTTCTAACTCGTTTAATTCCAGTTCATTTTATTATTTACCTTAAACATATGGATACGTCTGGTCGGGAAAAAAAGCAAGCGGGCATTCTCCACGTCAATTAAACTGAAATTAAATTCATAAGTGTTTGTATACTGTTTCTTGGATATTAACCACTTTTACACATCAAGATTTATTTATTTTAAAAGTTAGTGGGGGGGGGGGGGGGCGCTAATTAGAAACAATACGGTATATAAATGGATGGTAAAACACAGTATATTTTATTATAAGTATTACATTTGAACATTTACCTCTTTGTGACAGAAACACATCAATGTTTGACTGAGATTCCCAAGTGATGAAAATATTGCTGATCATGTTGTCTTGTTCTATCTAGGCCAGCGACTGATTCAGAAATGGGCTGATATTCTCTTTTTGAACACGAAATGTATTATGGTGGTGGATGCTGGCTGACATTATTTCCCTGTAACAAATAAGACAAGTCTTACCGACAAGAACATCATTTTCAAGTATAATAGTCGACAAAAAATATTCAACAAGAATTATTTTATTAGCATGAAGGACTTGAATGAATGAATGGGGTTTTACGGCACGTTGACATATAAATGGGTCATATGGTGCGCAGAAGAAGAAATGAAGCAGTAACGGAGGTGTGAACTTAGTGGCACTGGTGAGGCTTGAACCCAGGTTCCATGAATTTCAAGTCCACTACACTATCCACTGGCCATGTCAGCGCCCTACTTGTGAACGATGATCACAGTGGTTTCTATATTTTTGGAAAATAACCCATACCGTCACAATTGGGAACTTCTGCGGATGGTAGGACTCCAGTTCAGATTAAAGTCACATGTTTTCCCTGGGTTCCATTCACAAGAAGATCGTTCATAATAATGCTCTTATCCATGCAACTGAGAGTAATTTAAATTTTAATCATCAATTTGCAGTACTTAGTAATTTATGTAAAATAAATGATCTACTTGTACTTCTTTTGAACAATTTTAAGATGACCATATTTAAAAGATATTTTGTTCACCGTCACTGTCTTTATTAAATTTACGAACAGCTTCTGTAATGTTCTCAATGGAATACATGCTTGTAACCGGCGTTCATATAAAAATAAACTACAAAGTGAACGCTACGTAGCTACGACTCAAGGGTCAACTAGTTTCATAATTAATATGTAACTACTGAATTATGCTCAGACTAAGCAGGTATTTAACCCGTGGAAGCAACTCGAAGAAACTTTTCCCACACCCGGGCAATACCCAGGCTCAGATGTTCTGAGAGTTTGCCATGTCAGCGCCCTACTTGTGATAATAGTCGATCTAAGTGCGGACAGCCCAGCAATATATATTTGCTAAAATTGATTTTATAAATAAAATTAATTTTGTAATCAAATACCGTTTTTCACACTATTTTCCTATATTATGAACAAAGCAAGTTGAAATATTGACCTAAAATATATTTATAACCAAAATATTAAACTTAGCCAGATTTCAGCTATAAATTTGTGTGGTGGAAGTGGTTACTGTAATCGAAAGGGGAAGTTACCACTGCGGGGAGTTTGAACAGATAGTCTGTCTCAGCTTAATAAGCCAACTTGCTGACACCAGACTCTCTATTACAGTCCTGAGCATTCTGAATATTAAAGGGACACACGGCAATCTTGAAGTGTTTATCAAGAACTGAAATCAATGTCTTAATGTTTTCATTTTCTTATTCTACCACAGGTTTAAATATAATTATTGGTGAAATATAATCAACTGATTATAATAAATATGCAAAAACAATTTCATTTAGTCTATTCTTAAAATTTATGATTGAAATGCTAGTTATCGGTATGTAGAATAACTAATGACATGCTGTGAGTTTTAAAAATCAAAATTGTCGTGTGTCCCTTTAAAGCCCTGGGTGGCATTAAACTTTTGTTTTACGAAAGAAAATAACGACACCATTCGTTCCAAGGTAAAAAAAACACTTTGGTGAACCCTTCTGCATTGTCAGAATATTTAAAACACTCTATTAAATCATTTTAGAATGGTTTTATCACTAGAATTTTGTGTTTCTGGATTTCAAGAACACTCAATGTCCAGTAAAACTTCAGTGTATTCTGAGACTGTAATGAGTTTAAATTCATTGGCCCAATTTTTATCATTGAACTTCAACAACCAGAATGCTTCATTCATATTTTCATTTCGTTGTTTCATTCATGACCACTTCTGATATAATGACATCACACCCTGGTATTATAACATCACGTCATGCTATTATGATGCAACTCAGTGAGTTCTCAGAACTGAATGAGCCTTTTAATTGCTGTGAGAAACAGATTAAGACTGTTTTTATCACTCATTGAGCAATGAGTTTATTGAATCACAAAATTCTAAAAATAAAATAATTCTAAAATGATTTAATAGACTGTTAAAACAGTGGAACTTGCCAGTGACACCTACACATTATCATAAATAAAAAAAACATACAAGTTTCCCAACAAACACTGACCACCAATTGGATCAGTCCTTTTAAAGTGCCACTTACCTACTGAATTGGGTTTTAAGGCGCACCAACACATGAAAAGGTTATATGGCACCTAACAGGCATGAACATGCCAGGCTCATCCTCCATGTACATCGAGATAAAATATGGTAAATGGGCCTAGAACCTTCTCACCCTGAACTGCAGAGTTGCTGCAAATTTATTGTAGAAACTCCATTTACGCTGGAGCCACGTTTATTGTTTTCCTGCCACTGCTCTTTTGATGTGAGCGAGATGGCACCTGAAACAGTGCAGGGATCATGACGAAGACCTTTAATGAACATGAACAAAAAATGATGAAATGAACATGAAATTGGGGGATTCTACCCCTCTGCCTATCCCTCCAAAGTGATCTGCAGTGGCCCTATTCTTTGTCCCGTGATCAAACGGGGTGCTTACCATGGTGGGTCCTGTTCTGGTTGGTTTAATGCTCTCCATGGCTGTTCAGCAAGTACTGACAATGGCAACAATGGCGTGTCTTCGGGGGTCTGACTCTCTATTTCCTAATCGCTCGCCTGGCCACATGATTGGACTGTAAAGTACTGAAAACAGCTGCAACTACCCGCAGTAGTGGTATATTCACCAAACCAATTCCTAAATAAAAAATAATAATAATTTAAGATTATTACAGGTTTTTTTTAGAGAAAATTGGGAAAAGGGTTAAGCTGTCAAAACTGAGGTAAAATATTGTGATTTTTCGCTATTTTCCAAAGGGAAAATGCTTATTAAAATGTATGCTTTAGGTATAATAGCAATCATGTGTTGAATTTTGCAATGATTTTAACATACAAGCAATGGAAAAGTGATATTTCGTATAATATTTTATTGTTTTAGAATGGGTTCGAGGGGTAGACCCCACCCCACAAATTCATGTTCATTTTATATATAACCATTTTTAGCTCTACTGGACGAAGGGATGCCGTGTTGTCCGTCATTAACTTTTGTCTCGTTAAGACGATAGGGCCTTCATTTTTTATCCGATCTTTACCAAACTTTAACAGGTTGTTAATATCAATAAAAGCTCAGAGAAAAGTTTGAAAAACAGCCAGAACGGACCAGTAACAGCGGAGTTATGGCCCTTTTAGTTAAAAATGCTCTATTGCTATATTTTGCCTCGTTAAGACGATAGGGCCTTAATTTTTCATCCTATCTTTACCAAACTTTATCACATTAATATCAATGAAAGGTCGGACAAGTTTGCAGCATTACTCTGCAGTTCTGCAGGTGTGAAGGTTCCAGGCCCATTCTCCATATTTTAACTCGATGTAAATAGAGGATGAGCCTGGCATGTTCATTCCTGTTAGGCGACATATCACCTTTCATGTGTTGGTGCGCCTTAAAACCCAATTCAATTATATTTAGATTGTGGATTTGTTTACCCAGAATTGGGAAAATATAGAGTTTTTTTTGCAAATGGGAAGAGGCCGAATATTGGCCATAATCAGCTTAAAAAAGCCCAGCATTCTAAAAAAATTCTGTGACAGTATCAAGGGGTAGGCTTAGTGTATTAAAATACACGTTTAATGCTCTTTTGAATTTTTTCATATTGGCGAGCATCAACATATGCAGTTACATAGAATGTCAGAATAATAATAAAAAAAACTGCACAGGAGCTAATTTATTAGCCAGGCTCATCCTCCATGTACATCGAGATAAAATATGGACTGGAGAACGGGCCTAGAACCTTCTCACCCGTCCCTGAATTGCAGAGTTGCTGTAAATTCTATTGTAGACACTCCATTTACACTGGAGCCACGTTATAGTTTTTTTGCCAGTGCTCTAGTGATATGAGCGAGATGGCACCTGAAATAATGCAGGGGTCATGATGAAAATCTTTAATGAGCATGAACAAAAAATGATAAAATGAACATGAATTTGGTGGGAGTTCTACCCCTCTGTCTTCCCCTCCAACGGGATCTGCAGTGGCCCTATTCTTTGCCCCATAACCAAAAGGGGCTCCCGGAACCACACGGTGCTGCATCAGATTGCCGAAAATAACAGAAACATAATTTTGGAATGTAAACCAGTTATCTAGACAAATGACGAGTAGATTTAAATTGTGCCTTGGTGACTTTTTTTTTAATTTTGATATCTTTGATATGTATGTAATTTGTTTGTATAGTCTGTTTGCCCGTAGAAAAACAGCACTAAACACGGGCGCCGCGTAGCTGACTTAAAATGCACAAATAGGCCCGACAAAAAATGGGGGTCTGGTCCGGGGCATGCTCCCAGAGCTTTTTTATTTTTAATTTGCTATACTGTATTGCTGGTAATGACATATATCTGACAGAACACTTGTGTGGTATTTGAAGAAATATTTGTAGACACATTTGAGAATTAAAATTTGACAAAGTTGAATTACCTACACTCTAAAACAAAATAATAAACAAATAATGACCCTTAGCCTCGCACCCTCCTTAAAAGATTCGATTTCCATTGTGTGTTGGGGTGTGGGAGGTGCGTCTAGTATGAACATACAAACTAATTCTTTTTTTGTTGATGTTCTTAGGAAGTTCGCACTGCATACAAGTGCCCCCCTGCGGTGCCCCATTTAAGAAATCAAATATTTTGTTCCAAATTCCGTAGCATGATACACTACTTGTGTTTCGTTACCGTTCTAGTCCTAAAGATTAAACCCTTTAAAACGATAAGTAAGAAGGCTTTAATCAAAATTACTAACCATCAATGTGCATGATCCATCGATAACGTGATGCATTCCATCTGAAATAGCACATACACTTCTCAAAACTGCTAACTACACCGCTCACGTTTTGGGTTATATATATCGATGGGTTGAATGTTTTTCAATAAAATAAAAAGGAAATACCAATTCAATCATTTTTACATCATTTCATTTTATTTTTTTCATGGGCAATGCTAGAACTAAACCACAATAAGCAATTACAAACGACCCATGTAAACACTAAAGTCACACTTTTATGAACAAGAAATGAAAAGTGTGACTTTAGTGTTTACATGGGTCGTTTGTAATTGCTTATTGTGGTTTAGTTCTAGCATTGCCCATGAAAAAAATAAAATGAAATGATGTAAAAATGATTGAATTGGTATTTCCTTTTTATTTTATTGAAAAACATTCAACCCATCGATATATATAACCCAAAACGTAGCGGTGTAGTTAGCAGTTTTGAGAAGTGTACGTCCGACTCCAGTCCACGACGCTCTGTTTCTAAGTCCAAGAGTCTCACTAATCACGTCATATTCACTGGTACTAGTCTAGGATTATTTTGGATCATTGCTTCCAGTTAATTACTGCTCAAAATAACATCGTAATTGTTGTGGATCTTGCGAACACCTGCTAAAATAATCCTTTTTGTCACTGTTATGCGTTTCGTGATCCGCCATTTGTTGTTGAACTACGAAACCGTTAACTGCGCATGCGCACTGTTTAAACCAACCTACTTTTATTAAAATTTGCATTTAATCTGTCCAACACTTCCGTCGGACCGACGGAAGTTGGAATTCCCAGGGATTTCCCGCTTATTTCTCTATTAAACTACCGATTTTAGTAAAATATTTTTTCGATTCTTTAATAACTTATATAGAGCAACAGATTTACAAATTTTGAAATTTTTGAAAAAAAAAAGTTCATAATTATGGACAGAGGCTTTAAGGTAAATATTTTATTTGTGGTGTTTGTTATCACAATAGGAACAATTTTATCTCTTTTTACTTTCGAAACTGAATTTGCAACTAATAAACCTGGCTCATAGCTAAGAAAACCACGTTCAACTGCTGAAACTTGGTAAGTTTGACCATTTGTTTGAAAATTAGGACTTTTTCTAACTCGACAATTATAAACTACGCTCGTTTGAGGTGGAAGTTTAGTTTTAGATTTCAATCGAATTATCGATGAAATGCGAATATCTTCCTGAATTGGTACATATTTACCAGCGACCCTAATACACCCAAGGTCATAATAAATACGAACACCATTATTAAGTAATCAGTCTTTTCCTATTATTATTCTCCCCTGACTACGTAAAAGTTATGATTCATTTTGATACCACCTTTCTCGAAAATGATTTCTGTGCTCCCATCGCAAGTAAGAGGACCTCCGGTAACAGACTGTAAGTAAGCTTTGCGAGTTGTATCTAATTTTGGTTTTAGTTTAAATTTGTCCTAAACGTCTCGATTAATTAGTGACACGTCACTTCCGGTGTCAATTAACGCCCAAAGTTTTTGTTTCTGGATCCTTAACAAACAAGAATTTGGGTTTGATGTTAATGCAATATTAAATGTGGGTTTGCTTCTATTTCTCCTCCCACCGGCTTCTACATGAGAGGAGCGGAATCGTTTAACTGACCCCTAGCCAGTCTACCTTGCTGTCCGTTCGACCAATTTGTCTCATTTCGACATTCACTGGCAAAGTGACCTATTTCTTGGCATTGCCAGCACACTAACCGTGTACGGTCGATCGGCCTACGACGGGGTTTATTTTCAGTAATAGCATCTACTTCCCGTTTTTTCTTTCGACACTCGTCCACAACATGACCATTCTTATGACAATAAGAACATTTTTGCCTCCTTAAATGGTCAACTTCCATAGGCTGCTCATGTGTCGGTTCATTATTCTGGTAATGATGACCTGTCCTTAACTGAAACCTCTTTCTAAGGTTCTGTTCTGCTGTTGCAGTAGCAATTGCATCTTGCAACGTGTTTGGGTTGATTCGCATGACTCGAAGTTTCATTCCATCGTCATGGAGACCATCGATAAAATACCCTATCAATTGTCTATCCCTAACATCTTGGGCCTGCCCTGCAAAGGCGTCATCACCTAAGGCAATAAGACGTTCGGCATATACCTGAATTGTTTCATTACGTTTTTGAAGGACTTTGCGTAGTAACAAAAGTGCATGTTGTGGGTCAACAACTTCAGCGAAACGAGCATGAAGTTCTGCTTTAACTTGTGCCCATGTGTGGGTAGGGTTTGCATCCATATATCTTTTCAAGAAATCACTAACGGGACCCTTACTTGCCTGATAAGCAACCAATTTAATACTGTCATGTGCCATGCCAACTAACAAAGAGTATTTCTCAATACTTTTTATCCAATCCTTAAATAATTTGCTTTCCCCCTCAAATGGTGTAATGACTTTGGCTACACCCTGAGCCCCCATGATTGTTGTTAACCCCGTAAGCTGGTCACCCATTACCCTAAACATATTCGCAAACTCTGCCTGTTCAGCCATATTTGTTAGAGTAATACAGTAAAGCTACTCACGTTGGTCGATAATGCCTCCAGTTCTTCTTGCACGTATTGCACAATTGTCACCAACCGTCAACAAAGTTAATTTATGATCGACTATTGTCCACACACATGTTCAAAATCTGCCCACAACACCAAGTTCGCAATGTTAATTATGTCGAATTAACACATAATCCTGATCACGATAGCACTAAAGAAGTCCTGTAACACTCTATGTTACCAGGATATTAATAAATAACAAGTCCAGACTTTTAAACACACGTTTTAATAATCTTTAAAACTACCCCATTTCTGATCCGTATAGTGTTTATTAATTCTAACAGATGTTACTCATCAAATCTCTACATTCTCAGACAATATCTAACAACCTCCGACTGTCACAGACTCTCACAGACTCTCTCCTGCTACTTAAACATGCCAATATATACCTGCATGCACGTGCCATAATATTATTGGATTTCGACACATTTATTCAATTGGATCAACGCTATACTCCGCCTACCCTGTATACCTGAGTAAGCTAATATAATATCTGCTATTTGAGAGGCAAATCCCAAATTGTAGAATAATGGTCATTTACTATTAACTGTGATATACTTCTACTACTTGTTATTAAAATATTATTATTACTTATAAAAGGGTATGGTAGTGTTACACCAAGATCTGTGCATTCCACGTGACCTGTCAGCTTTTGCCAGCCATAGTAATGACATTTGCATACGTAAAACGTCAATCAGCTGATAAGGTATACGTATTTGTACAAAACAGATGTCTTTTGTAAAAGTAAAATAAATCATTTAAACATTGAAGTATATCGAACGATTAGTAACATAAATTTATATTTTACAGTGCACGTATTTGCAACACACATCTGTTACATGAATTACTATATAAAGTTGCGTTACCGCTGTATCAGTTATCTAGAGGGACCTCCATCTACCGTAACTCCTGTATAAACACTGGTGAAAAGTAAGTTCAATTTTCAATTTATTTTATTTTAATATTAATCTATTCTATACAAACATATCAATAGTAAACGGTGCTTGATGATACGTGTCTGGCAAACCGATGTACACCGCTAAATAAGCACTTGCATTTATTATGTGCATTTGCTCTCACTAAACATGCATACTTGGTTATGTTATTTTCTGCAAGATGAACATTTTTTTTTTTTTAAAGGGTTTAAAATTAGAGAAAATAATGAACACAAACAATTTTTTACGTTATACAATCAATTACTAATATAAATGTTGTGATAACAAAACCATAACCAAACTATTCAAAGGAAGCCTATGATATTCTAACAGATGTCCATACCTGTCTCAGTAAATGTTTGACCTAGATAAAAATGCATATTACTATTTATTTTTCAACATAATTATAAGTATTAATCTGGAGAGGCTAAGTCGCTGGTTCAGTAAGCCACGGTTTCTAAATGCGATCACAATAACGACCATGTTTTATATATGTAAGGTCATTAGCATCGGCAAAACACGTGTTACAACAGCTAACGTGTTTATTTATCTGAGGCCAGTTGTTCAAAGAAATGTTAAATTTAACACTACGTTAAGGTAACGGGCCGTTAAATTCTTAAGATAGCGTAAGATAACGCTACGTTAAAAATGTGTTATTCAGTTTGTTTTAACGCTGGAATTAAAATACGGTGGTGTTAAAAATTAATTCTAGAGTTAAGCAATAGTTTTACATGTTAACGCCAGTGTTAGGTTTTAACATTGGGTTACTATGTATTTCCCAGAATGCACTTCTCTTACTCATTACTTCCAGAGTAAATAAAATGGCTTAAGTTAGAAATTTTGAACAAAAAAAAGGAAGAGAAATACTAATTTTAGTAGGGATGAGGTACTTAAATTAGAAGAAATTGTGACAAAGGAAGAAAACCTTAAATTGATTACAGCTAAGTTCAGTTCTGTCACAAGTAACAAAATGAAAAATGACTTATGGGAGGAAATTGCTAGTGAGGTCAGTGCACTGGGGGTTTGTGCCAGGACTGCCACTGATTGCTCCAACAAATGGCAGAACCTTAAGAGAGAGGCCAAGGAGGCCATGACAGAAGAAAAGTTGGAGCAGAGAACGACTGGTGGAGGTCCTAAGAAAATTTGCCTGAGTCAACAACAAACTAGGATCGTAAATGTTATGGGAGGAACCGCCTCATTTTCCGGAATTACATGAGGTCTAGACAGTGATGAGACATGTAAGCCGCAATTTTATTTTACTTTGAATATTTAATTTGATGGAGATTACCTGCATTTTCCCTTTTTTTTATTTAAAATTAATTCCAAAAATGAGTAAGATTATGGTAACATGTTGTTAATGCACTTATATGATGTTCTCTCTTTTTCAAACTGCACAGATTTGCGCAAATAAACAATATTTAGAAGTCGCCAGCCGTCAGATTGTAAACAGAGCAAGTAATTCTATTTATAGTAACAAGGAATCCCTCTCCAATACAAACACAAGTGTATGTGAAAATCATTCTTCTGCTTTTGTCGCAATCAATAAAATGTGAGAAACTTACCTATGAATATCCACAAAACAAACTTCATTCATAATATTTTGCCATGTCGCTTAAATCATTAACAAAAGTTGAAGCAAATTTGAATTAATCTTTACAAATACTCGAGTATTTCACGAAGAGTTATGTTGAAAAATGCAATATCAAGAGGCATAATCTGAGTCAGCAATCAAACTCGACCAAAAAAGTAAAGTATAGTTTCTGTGTGTCAATTTAAAGGGACACATGACGATCTTAACTAGGCATAACTTGGAGACGTTTTTAGAACTGGTTGCAGATTATGATTAAAAAAAAATCACAAACAATCACTAAAATGCAAAACAACGTTTTCAAATCCGAAATAACTAAATCCATGAAATAATGAGTTTTGTTCTTAAGGGGTTATTGTTCACTTTTCTATAATCCCATTGAGATTGCATTTTAGGAAAAGAAAAAAAAAGAGAAGTGTTTACCATGGAACACTGGTGTCGCTGCCGTTTTCTTTCATGTTATCAAGTATAATATAACTATACAGTTTGAATTCTATGATTTAAATCGTATGGATATATTTTAATCGTGAGGATATATTTTAAATCTTAGGGATATACTTTAAATCAAGAGGATTTATTTAAATAGTGCCAGTTTATTTAAATCATGTCAATTTATTTAAATATGGTGGAGTCTATTATGTTAAATAGTGAAAAAAAACACCTGTTTTTGAGCTAAATAATTTTGTTACACACGGCACCCTACATAGAACAAGTTGGAATATGTTGTCACTACATGTATTCATTTTGAACAAAAATGACTAAAATAAATCTGATCTTATCATCATAAATGGGGTGTCGTGATGAATATTATACAAAATTCATACTGTAAATTCAACTTCTAAGCCCTATCTTACAAAGCTGACAAAGCAATACAATAAAAAATCCTATCCTGACTTGTGTAAAAAGCAAATCCTCATGTATATGGAAATATCAAGTGTTGTCTCTTACTCTCTTTCCACATTACTCACATTTTATGGAGATGTCAACCGCTGTCATTTCTGCATTACTCCCATTTTCATGGAGATGTCGACCGCTGTCATTCCTGCATTACTCCCATTTTCATGGAGATGTCAAGCGCTGTCATTTCTGCATTACTTCCATTTTCATGGAGATGTCGAGCGCTGTCATTTTAACATTACTCCCATTTTCATGGAGATGTCGAGCGCTGTCATTTCTGCATTACTCCCATTTTCATGGAGATGTCGAGCGCTGTCATTTCTGCATTACTCCCATTTTCATGGAGATGTCGAGCGCTGTCATTTCTGCATTACTCCCATTTTCATGGAGATGTCGACCGCTGTCATTTCTGCATTACTCCCATGTTCATGGAGATGTCGAGCGCTGTCATTTCTGCATTACTCCCATTTTCATGGAGATGTCGAGCGCAGTCATTCAGGCATGACTCTCATTTTCATGGAGATGTCGAGCACTGTAATTCCTGCATTACTCCAATTTTCATGGAGATGTCGAGCACTGTCATTCCTGCATTACTCCAATTTTCATGGAGATGTCGACCACTGTAATTCCTGCATTACTCCCATTTTCATGGAGATGTCGAGCGCAGTCATTTCTGCATTACTTCCATTTTCATGGAGATGTCGACTGCTGTCATTTCTGCATTACTCCCATTTTCATGGAGATGTCGAGTGCTGTCATTTCTGCATTACTCCCATTTTTATGGAGATGTTGACCGCTGTCATTTCTGCATTACTCCCATTTTAATGGAGATATCGACCGTTTTCATTTCTGCATTACTCCCATTTTCATGGAGATATTGACCGCTGTCATTTCTGCATTACTCCCATTTTCTTTGAGATGTCGAGCACTGTCATTCCTGCATTACTCCTATTTTCATGGAGATGTCGAACGCCGACATTTCTGCATTACTCCCATTTTCATGGAGATGTCGAGCGCCGTCATTTCTGCATTACTCCCATGTTCATGAAAATGTCGAGCGCTGTCATTTCTGCATCACTCCCATTATGGAGATGTCGAGCGCTGTCATTGCGCATTACTCTCACTTTTACAGATGTCTAGCGCTGTTATTCCTGCATTACAGTCATTTCATAGAGAGAGCTCATTTCTACATTACTCTCATTTTTATGGAGATGTAAGTCTCCAGTTTAACATTTGTTATTGTGTAACTTTGAATAATTATTTCAGATGGATACAACTATATGGCAAATCTTTCTCGTGAATGTGCCGAAGAACCCAAGGCAGATGAAACACAATGTGACAGTCCTGCTATAGCATGTGGCACCAGTAATCTTAAGCCGACATCTGTGATGAAGCTGAAGGAGCATATGAAGTAACAATCTTAATCTAATCCATTTTAAGCTTGACTATTCGAAGTATAAGAGAGCTTATTTAAGCTGTGTTTACAAGTCTATATCTTTTACATTTCTCATCCTAGCACAACCAAATTTGGTCATGAGCTTCCTTACAGCATTATCTGAAGTACTAAATTGGTTCCTGTAACCCCTGGGTTCCCGTGGAACCCAAATTCTGACTCGATATACTCGCTACTCTTACTCGCTATATAATTTATTATTCTCTGAAAAATCGAATAGTCGAGCTGCGCTGTTCTCCGACAGCTCTTGTTTATTGTTACGTACTGGCTTGGCACTGTGGATTGTGTGGTAGACTTGAAACCAGAGGACCCAGTTCAAGCCTTACCGTGTCACTGAGTTTATTTGGTGCGCTCGATGAGCTACATCCGTCTGATGGGGACGTAAACCGGGTGGTCAGGTTGTATTATTTACCAGTTTTATCGTACAAAGGGAGAGTATAAAGTCACCACTTTGCCTGTCCGTCCGACTGTCCGTCGGATTTTTGTCCTGAGCATAACTCGAAAACGACTTATGGAACTACGTGTCACTTTTGGTTAAGTAGCGAGTAAGAAAAGCGAGGTTCAAGTTACAAAAAAACTCTCTATATACAATAAGCTGAAACACTGCCCCGCGTTTGTTTGCCCACTGTCGGAGGCATATCTGAATGTGTTAGGTCGCTGTCACAATATAATCTCATATGTTTTACGTTTCATTTCATTTATTTGTTCTTTATATTTTGTAATTGGTGAATCATAAATTATGGTGAAATTAACGTCATATACAGTACAGTAAGCATCATTCATTTGTCATTGATAACGAAATACAAATAAAATTGAATAATTTAATAAGTTAACTGGCATGTGTTTGTTTATTTGTATGGTGTTTTACGTCTTTTTCAACACATGTACGATTCATATGACGGTCAAGTTTTTTATGGTGGAGGCAGGCCACCCACTATTCCTGGGTATAAGAACCAGTACTGTAAACCTTCCGTCAACCGTAAGAATCGACACTTCCTCACTTACAAATCGAGCTTCCAGTTGGATTCGAACCCGCAGCTGTGAGATGCGAGAAGAGTAACAACGCGTGTGTTTTGTCACTCGCAACTCGAAAAAATAAATCCTCAATGGAACTGCAATGAAACATCACACAATGTTTAAAGGGACACATGGCGTTCTTGATTTTTCAAAAAATCACGGCATCCCGTTAGTTTTTCTACTTCCATTTGTTCAACCATTAGTATTAATTGTAAGAATAGTTTAAAGCGACTTGCTTTTGCATGTTGTTAACTGTTGATTATTTTGCACCAATAATATATTAAGACATTATGGTTGAATAAGATGAAAACAAGGAAACTCACACTCTTATTTAATTATATGCTATTAGGTTTAAAGTCAAAATGATACTGGATAAATGAACCGAGGCGCTAATTTCAATGTTTGTTAATACTTCAATATTGCCGCGTGCCCCTTTAAAGGCAATGACAGGAATTTTAGAGTGCAAGAACCATAACTCTATCTTCGTTAAAATTCAGAGTTAATTGCCACACCCCGCTTGACAAAAATCCATGGATCTGCATATGAGAAAACTCAAACTTAATTTAGCGAGCCTAATTAATGTAGATCCATCAAAATAAAAGTAAAATAGAAAGCAAAAAGAAAAATAAGAGTAATATAATCAGGGAAGTAGTAAAACTTACTGAGAGTAATACTTACTCCCTGATATAATCGAAAAGTGACTTCTGCTCCGAAAATAAATTGTAAGCGTACCGATGCGTTAAACAATATTTAACTAATACAATTTGTTTTCCAGGAAATCAGCAGAAAAATCGTTGAAGCGAGTAACACAAGAGGATTTGGCAGCGGTGCAAAAAAGATACTTTGAAGGCGAAATTGAAAAACAGGCATTAGAAAAACAAAAACTACAGCTGCAAATTAAATTGTTACAGAGAATGGACACAAATAATGACACCATCTTGGCACAAGAGCTGTTTTCTGCACTTCATTTCTTGTCCCAGTGAAGCTATAGTTTATTTAATAAAGAAAAGTACATTTTGAATAAAATAACTGATATTTTTAACTTTGTATTTATTTTGTATCATGAAATTTATGTAATATATAGTATTATAAATAATACCAAATGGGATTGATCATTCCACATGAAATCATAAGCATGTTTGAAATGTTTTTCATCTTTGCGAAGATCATCAGGTGAGCGATTCAGGACTATTTGGCCCTCTTGTGTTGGTGCGCCGTAATAGAAATAAAAACAGTAATGGTGAGATGCTAGAAAGTTTCAGATTCAGCGTCTTTCCTTTCCCGGTTACGGGTGCGCTTGAAAGGAAACGTGTTTCACGCTTGATATTACCCCCCTTCGAGTACAATTAGTTCTGTGTCTCCCGCCACAGTAAGATTCCATTTTGTGAACGTTGACTTTGGGAGTTGTGAAATACCACAGCCTCTAAGTAGGGAGGGTTGTAAAAGAAAACAGGTTATGGTGTAATACAATATATAAATTATAACCAACTATAATGCATGATAAAGTAAATTGTATAACCAACTATAATGCATGATAAAAGTATACTGAACGGATATAATTAACATTGTCAGTTCATATACTAGTAATCAGTGTAGTGATCATACATTCAAACATAACAACAAACTTCAACATGTTTTATTTTCAGTTTTTCAAAATGTATGCTAAATGGGCCGAGTCACAAGTTCGACATTAATTCAGTTAAGTCCCTTTCCAATACAACTGCTATGCAAATTTTATTGCCGTGTACGTGCAAATTTACATAAATTTGAGGGGGTGAAACTCTTTATAATATTATATCCATTTCTACAAAAAAAAGTTAACACAATACTGGCTGAATGTCACAATATGTACTATGATTAGCCTCAATATATATGTTTACATATAGTAGGCCTATGTGACACGTAATATAGGTGAGACACTTTACGAAAAATATGCGTTTACAATATGGTCTCGGACACTCATTCCATCACGCCTGTTCCCGTCATAGTCATCCTCGTCGATCTCATCGTCATCTTCATCCTCATCAACATCGGGCTCTCTTAAAATCAGTGCAATGTTGTGCAATATGGCACATGCAGTGGGAATTCTGCAAACTTTCCTAGGTTTCATTCTCACCTGAAAATGGTGTAAGGAATGGATAAATATAAACTTTGCAACTTTGTGGGTATCAATTCAAATACTTATTCGAGCATTCTCTTACATGCTCAAAGGATTTCGACATGTTATATTGCGGTGCAACCTTTTAACGATTTTGACATGTTATATATAGCGTTGTACAAAGCTATATAACATGTCAAAATCGTTAAAAATTCTTTGAGCACACTAGAGAAGGCTCGGTTTATCCAAATATCAATAAAACCATCAGAATGGGAATTCCGGATCATACATGTATGTCCATGTAACTGTAGATAAAATATCAAACAATTTCGATGCACGCCCTCAGTATAAAACTTTATACTTTTTTCGCTCGCTCGACGCATAATGACTAATGAGTGGTTTAATTAACACATTGTTAAATCCTTTTATTTGAAAACGGACTTTTTTTATTCATACATGTATGTCCATGTTACGGTAAATAAAATATCAAACAATTTTGATGCACGCCCTCAGTATAAAAAAAAATTTCGACGCATCATGGCTAATGAGTGGTTTAATTAACACATTGTTAAATCCTTTTATTTGAAAATGGACTTTTTTTTATTCATACATGTTTATCCATGTTACTGTAGATAAAATATCAAACAATTTCGATGCACGCCCTCAGTAAAAAAAAATTCGTCCGCTTCGCTCGCTCGACGCATAATAACTAATGAGTGGTTTAATTAACACATTGTTAAATTCTTTTATTTAAAAACAGACTTTTTTTATTCATACATGTATGTCCATGTTACTGTAGATAAAATATCAAACAATTTTGATGCACGCCCTCAGTATATTTATTTTTTTTGCTCGCTCGACGTTAAATGCTTTTATTTGAAAACGGACTTTTTTACCCTATCAATGCACTACCGCAACCTTTTTTTGAGGCTAAAAACAGACCCGAAAATTGACCCCCCCCCCCAACACACACACACACCCCCCTCCAGCCTCCCCCCACCCACCCACCCAAAGCTGAAATCCTGGATCCGCCCCTGTAAACTTATCATTAATTATTTCCTAATAATTAATGATAAAGTAATTAATGATAAAGATGGTAATTTTCATACTGATTGATTATTTTAAGCAATTAACAGATTAACAAACATTCAGTGTTTATAGATAACTTTATTTCCAAATTTCAATAGGCTTAAAATCCCGTGAGGATACAATATACAGTTACATAAAACATGGCAACAGTGTAGGATTTTACAAACAAGAAACTTTTGTTAATCTGAGACAGTCACAGCAAAATGCACGTATACTGGCACGCACGCATGCACTCACTCAATCACTTATGCACTCCCGCGCACAACAATTTCTATCATTTGTTAAGTGGACTTAAGCATTGAGAAGGCGTATTACTACATAATATAAATAAATACTGAACCTTACATTTCATAACAAATTCGGTAAAATAAATTACCTATATTTACTAATTTCCATATAATGTTTCGTTTCGTAATTTAAATGCTTTTAAAACAAAGATACAAAGCTTGTGAATATATACTTTATTTTGTGAATTTAGTAATTCCAAAAATTTCATCATGTTTGGCCTCTTGTAAAAATATTGTGGAATGTATTGCTTTCTTAAGACAGTATAGGTTTGGCATTCCAACACAAAATGAAATTCATCGACAAGTTTATTACAAAATAAACATAATCTATCAATAACAGGAATTCTGTTTGGTTTAACCCATCTTCCCGCCTCAATTTGCAACCTATGAGATGACACCCGTAATTTGGTAAGTGCTTGACACATTTTGAAAATATTTATATTATCAAGATATGGTTGAAACTGAAAAGATGCAAAGCTCCTATAAAACACTGCTCTGGTGGAGATATCTAATCGACTATGCCAATTTTGAGCCGTTGCTTTAATACTGCAAGAAATAAATTACAATTACCAACACTTTGTTGTAACCATACATCATAAAACCCAAGAGAGGACAAAAAGTGTTTCAACTGTGACACCCAGTTTTTTTTGCGAGGATATATTTCACAGTCATTTAACATCATGTTATACACTATTTTTATATATTTACGTTCATGTACGCTCATGATTTTTAACCAATATTTAACAATTATAAAATATCTTCTTGTAATAAATGATGTTCTACCAAATTCCCCATATATAAAATCATTTTGTGTTGTCTTTTTAACACCCAAAATATTTTTGCAGAACTGTAAATGCACTCTTTCAATTGATATAGCTTGTACGAATCCCCACACCTCACTTCCGTAATTTAAAATTGGAGTTATCAATGTATCAAACAAATCTAATTTATGTTTTGGTGATACAAATGTAAATTTATACAAATACCTATTCATTTTTTAAAAATAGCTTTTTGTGCTTGACCAGCAAGGGTAGTTTCTGCCTCTGATGAAGATCCTCCCGTAGAGAAAACTATACCTAAGTATGTAAACTTGCTAACTTTATCTAATGAAACGCCATCATAATTAAAAACTAAATTGTGTGGTAATATTCCACCTTTTCTAAACACCATTACTTTGGTTTTAGTGCAATTCACTTTTAATCTCCATTCTTTACAATAATTAGATAATATATTAAGTCCATCTTGTAACTCTACTGCAGTATTAGCAAACAAAACTATGTCGTCTGCATATAAAAGCATAAACATCTTAAACATATTAATATCAAGACCTTCAAGACCACTATGAATGAATTCATCTTCTATGTCATTTAAACACATGGAAAACAACAATGGGGATAGACACTCCCCTTGCCTAACGCCAATAACACAATAAAATTCATCGATCAATTGGTTACAATATTTGACTTTAGACTTAACACATGAATACATCGATTTAATAATATCAAGAATCTTTCCCCGAATACCGAACTTAGTTAATTTATACCATATATTATCACGCACAACATAATCAAAGGCTTTAGTAAAATCGACAAATGCACAATACAATTTCTTTCCCTGGTTTAAAATATGTGTTTATATACTAAATGTGCACGGAAACACTTCTATAGATAGCGTGTTTTCTTTACACGTGCGGTCAGTCGGTCAGTCGTGATGCAAATTAAGTATAATGATAGCAGCGGGACACCTTAATGTAATAATAAAAACTCAAATAAAACAAACAATAATACATATTTTATTTATCTAACATAAGCAATATATAAAGGTGTGGGGCCGAGATGACTATATAGAAATTCTATGTAGGGGTCGAGCTGACCAAATGGGAGCCGACATAACTAGGGGCCGAGATGACTGAGGGCCGAGTTGCGCATCATCGGAACCACTAAATAGAAATTTAAGTAAGAAAACAAAAGCATTTGAAAATATACCACCGATATCTAAATATAAGAATCGGGCTCAGCGATCCCCAAAGATGGAATGAATAACAGTCCTGATTGCAAGCACGGGGAGACGTTTTCTTGCCGCCACACTGCACAAGCCAAGTCAAGTCGCAGCCAGGTCATCCTGATTTTCTGAGCAAACAAGTTTCATACCGAAGTTAACATGTGGCGCAGACATATGTACATATGAGTGAAACTGCAGCACATTATAAAGGTTTTCATTTGTATTTAGACTGACACCAAATACCCATTCAAGGTCGCCTCCAGCCCCTGTAAAAGTTAACATTTGCTTAGAAAATTTAGAAATGTGAGTAGTAATATATAGACTTTTAGTCTAAAAAGTAAGTCATATTTATTATGGAGTAAATGAACAAAGTATGTCTAGGTGACGGTCATTCACATTGCTGATCAACTTAAATGTACACTAGTTATTGTTACTCTGGAATACCATGCTGTCGGCAAATGAAATTATACTGACGTAAGTCCAGCCGGTGATTATTTGTCAAGCCGCTTTAGCAAAAGCGAGACATAGGTGTACGTCCGTCCATAAGTATATCCGTAAGTTAAAATCTTAAAAAATTTCAGCAATGTCTTTAAAACTATAAGTGATACTACTTTCAAATTTGGTCAGGGGTGCATAAGGTTATACACGACCATGACGTTTTGTAATAATAAGGTCAAACTCCTGTCATTTATTTTTTTAATATATGTGTCGCATGCTTCCGGCAGCTCGACTTGCCAGTTGCGGTCTTCTAGTTTCATTTTTTTAAGTCCTAAGTATGGTCAGGACCCGTCTATATTACGTATATCTACAGTTCCTGATATGGCCAATTCAGGGATCGATATTCTCGACCTTCCGTATGCGAGGCAGATGTTATACCACTACATCGTCGCCGCGGTCTTCTTAAAGTAAACTTAACCTAACTATGATGCTCGTATGGAAATGGACACGTTATTGATTAAATAGTACCTATGACTAGACGCCTACCTCTAAATGTAACACATGAAACCTTCTCTTCCATGTGACAACAGTTCTTTCAATAGTGACCCGCGTCCTTGTATGCGCCCTCTGGTACCTCTCCCTTGCAGGCGTATCTGTCAGTAGGTATGGCGTCAATAGAAAAGGTCTACACGGGTATCTGTTAAAATGTCATGATTTAATATGAATAGAGTCTAATAAAATATGTTTCATGGTTAAAACAGCAACTCAGTCATATTCATTATCAACTGCAGGCTCTATTTCGATTATTCCAATTATTCTCAACAGCGAGCAGGCATAAACATATAATCCATCTGAGAATTTATGAAAATTCATGTAAAACAAATCCTTTTTTTTATGTTTAGCTTTTCAACTGTTTGTTTTAAAGTTGCGCTACCCCTCCCCTACCCCACTCCCCCATATCCCACCCACCCACCACGTAAAGTGTGAATAATTATGAAAATTCAAGAAAAAATAGCGTTTACTTGTTTTTTCAACTTTAAAACAAGTTTGTTTCTCACTCACGCCCTGCCCCTCCCCCTCCCCACCCACCACCCCGACCGGATATCCTGTATCTGCAGAAATAGGGATTTTAAGATGTTTACAAATACTTACCCACTATCTCCAAGAATGACCCCATCCGACAAAGTTCTGTGAGTCTGTTCCAACTTCTGTCTTAGTCCTGACGTCCTAAATATATGGCTATCATGTGAGGATCCCGGCCAACTTGCACACATACTTGTGAACTTTCCTGAAAAGAATATAAATGATATAACAGTTACTTTAGGTCCAATAGTACTATTTATTTGTTTGGACTAACATTCCTTAAATATATATATAAAAAAAAAATTGCGGGGACTGGGGATGGGGATTTTTTTTTAAATAATGATGAGCGAAAACAAGAAAAAGATGTTTCATTGTGTACGATATGGTTGGGTTTCAACAAGACCAAACTCACACAAATAAGTGTCAAATATGTAACATAAAATACTGTTTGTTTTTATTATATGCTCGAGTATATTTTATTTTTATCTTAATGTACTTTAATGTAGGTGTGTGTGTGGGGGGGGGGGGGGGGTGGTGGTGGCGTGTGTGTGTTGAGGGGGGGGGGGTTCTGTGACCTCCTTTCTGAAATTATAGAGGTGGGGGCTGGTCTGAAATCCATAATATCATATATATGTCTATACCAGTACAAATTATACTTCACACTGAACAGAAACTATTCACTACTTCAACTTCGTACATTTTATCAGTGATGTAAATATAATTTAAAACATTGAATGCAAATGAATGAATAGGGTATTGACTATTGACCTTAATTTAGTATGAATCACGATGTTGCACACAATGATGAGGCTGAACTGGTACAGTTATGCTAATGGTACTGCGTGGATGTAATGGAAACGTAACTCGTAAGAATCTTTTTTTTCACAAGTTGGTTCAAGTAGGTGGGGTGATGTAAACAAACAACAAACATACCTTCATCGTCGCAATCCGCCTGAACGTTGATATTGAGGTACCCTTTCCTGTTTACATCTTCAGAAGATGCTTGAATCCGGATATGGGTGCCATCAATGCAGCCAACTACATTTGGGAATCGTTGCTTTAAGAAAAAACCTCTTTTTATCTTTCGCTTTTCCTCTTCAATGCTGGACCATGAAACAAAATCCTTGAAATGCTTTAGCAGGGCATCAGTCACATTATCAACAGCATTATCAACAGCATGGCTAAATGTCCCTTTGTTAAATCCCATGGTGTCGCCTATTACTTGCAAAAAATTCCCCGATGCGTAAAATCGAAGCGCCACAAGTATTTAATCTCTAACTGAGAGAGCATGCCCTCTTAATGTATGTCGCTGCAAGTCCTCACCGAGCAGTTCTTCCAAGAAATGTATTCCATCAGGCCCAAATCTATACCTTGCACGAATCTCTTTATCCGTCAAACCATCTAAATGGCTGGATTTTCCGTAAATGGGCTCCTTACGAATATTTGCTGCAAATAAGGCGGCCGTCTTGGATACAGATAACGCTTGCGTTAAACATTTAATCATGGTAAACAACCACAATTAAATATTGGCGTTTAATTAGATAAATAACGCTCTGTTAAAACTAACATTGTTTTGAACAACAGATTTAACGCTCTGTTAACATTAGCGTAGCGTTATTTAAAGCTTATTTAACGTAGCGTTAGATTTAACGCTGTTTGAACAACTGGCCCCTGATGTCGAACAAATACAAATTTCCGAATTTCCCGACCAAAATCGACGAGGCAGTTACAACATGTAATTTTAATTGTACATCAACAAATATATTTTTCTGTCATGGAAAATTAATTCACAAATAATATTACAACAGTTCAATAAGATATATGCAGGCGATATGAAATCAATTATAAGCAAACATATATACAATGAAAGATGAAAACGAACAAAATGATACAGCTATTAAAGTGAACACTTTCTATAAATATAAGCTTAGTTAAAGAACATTGTTAGCAATAGCTTAATATGAATACTTACCATGTTCTAAATAGCATGTGGCTCTTATCGAAACGAAATACAAGAACACATTATTTATATCGCAACTACCATTATTTCTTTTTACACTGGCTTTCAGAAACACAAATGCAATTTCCTGTAAACGCCGAGTTATAAGAAGTCCATAATTTATATAAATGGTGAACCTAGTTTAGCATAAATAACTCCAGATTATTTTTAGTATATAGTATATTGTGCAATTCAAAATTGCATGCACCGAGCAAAATGTGAACTTGTTCTTATTTATTTATTTATTTATTTATTTATTTATTCTCTTTATTTCCTCTTTTACAATAATAATTAATTAACGCACTAAATTTACCTTTTTTTAATACCTGTCAATTTCTCTTCACAAGTCAGTGCAGCTGGTTTATGATAATACGAACTACGCACACCCATAGCCTACACTATTCTCATGCCCAAATCGGGCGTTTACTTCTCCATATACCAAATAATAAATTGGAATTAAAATATAACCACACCATTTATTTTTAAATCCAGATTTCATCATGTTTGCAAAGGTTTATCTGGCTATTCTGGTGATCGCATTGGTGAGCTATGAAGCATCAGCTTTACGTAAGTAACCGTACTTCTGCGTGTGTGCTTTGGGGGTGGGGATGCGAGCGTGCATGCGAGTGTGCGTTTACATGTGCGTATGCGTTTGTGTATGTGCCGGTAGGGATAGATTACGTTCTCAGTTACGGTTCCTCAATATCGACGAAGGTAAAATAACATTTGACGTTTTGTCAATTGCAATAAATTGACGACATTGACATTAAGTGGAATCAAAGAATAACAATTTAATTATTGTTAATAAATGTTAAATCAGCAAATTAGTAAGGATAAGTTTTGATGACATGAATACTTATCTTATACAGATTAAAGTTTTGAAAAGTCGAAATTGTTACCAGACAGAGAGTGTATATAAACTATGTTGTATTATACGTTATAATGGGAGACTAATTTTGAAGAAAAAAATCTTTAAATATTTCAAGTATATATTTAGATATTCCATAGATTATAATGGCTACACATAGAAAACCCAAAGTGCTCATTAAACTAAATATGCAACTTAATGCGACTTTTCGGAAAGAGAGACAGAATTCGTAAATATTTGTTCTTAAAGTATTCTCAAATATTTTGGAAAATATATACAAATATTGATTATTTATAATTTGTTTCTCCTTTAAAGGAGCTGAACGCGATCTGAAATTGTAATTGGTAACAATACAAATACAAGAAAATATCTGCATAATGTGGTTCAGTTTTATATGAAATGGGAACATGCATTAAATAAATACTGAAAAGGTGATCCCTTGGAAGTTGTTTAATCATACGTAGTATTACTTATGGGGTTCATATTATTACCAGTTGTACATATTACTAAAAGAATTGTAGTAAAGCTAAAAACAAAAATTTAAAGCATCATATGAAGTATGATATTAATGATTTTTTTCTCAAAAACTAGCAGAGGGGTTTGCACCAGGTTTTAGGATGCACCAATCCGCACACTTACCCTACTGTCATTCCAATAAAACGGGACAGTGTAAATAAAGAAATCCCCTCCACGAACTATTCTCTAACCAACAAGGCAGCATTAATAGGCAATAAAAGTAAAACACAAAGATGCTCGTGTATATATAAATACAACATTCAATAGCCTAGAAAACCACAAAGAAGGTACTCAGTGACTGCAAAAGCCAGACCAACAAGAAAATGAATCATTGAGGGCAAGACAAGACAAGAATGCAGACAAACATCAAACGTCACCGTCCTTTTGCGCTTTATGTAGAGGTCATCATAGAGTCTATAGCCTTACCGGTCATCGCACAATTAAAGAGGGAGCAAAGAGAGAGAGTGGCGAACTATCAATGGGTCCACCACCAAGCATGAAGTGCGTTGCAAAATGATAGGTTATAACCTCTTTTGATGAACCTTTTAACAAGTTTAGCAAAGATAGTATGAAAGTGATCATGACCAAGGATCTTACAAAGTTTGTAAATCACGTCACCATAGAAGTCAGGTTGTCATAGTCCTTGTCTCAGAAGAGTTCTTAAATTACTTTTATATTTGGAAAGAAGAAAAGGGTTACGATAATAAAATTTTGCAGGTTTTTACGAAGTTTATTGTAACGGTAGCCCTGATTGAGTAGCTTTTTAGTTATACAAAGATTACGAATATAAAAGTCCTCAACTTGAGTACAAGCTCTAAAAATACGAATAAGTTGAGACACATAGACCCCATAAGATGTTGATTGGGGAACATCGCCATCCAAATGGGGATAATTAATAATATCAAAATTAAAATCATCTCTCTTGTCATAGATTTTGCTAATTATTTCACCATTTTCAATAGAGAGATGTAAATCGAGAAAGGAAGTGTTAGTATCAGTACTATTAGCTTTGTTAAGTTGAAGTTCTTTAGGATATATATTATTAACCATAGTAGAAAAGAAAAGGGTTGTCAATGTTCAATATGTTATCCAGATACCGAGAGGTGTCATTAAAGGCTTCAATAACATCTGTCTGGGTATCTGGGGATAGACTCACGATGAAATCTCTTTAATAGCTATATAAAAACAAATCTTCGACAAGTGGTCCACAGTTCGTACCTATACGGATACCAACAATTTGTCCATAAACGGTAGTTCCATACCTGACGAAAATAGTATCTTATAGGAAGACGAGTGCTTCACAAACTTCTTGGTAATGATCACTTGCATACTATATTTGTTAAACTTGTTATAAGGTTTATCAAAAGAGGTTATGACCCTATCATGTTGTCTTATTAGGCCTTTTATTCATCTTTAAAGTTGTTCTTTGTTTCTGTTTGTGATTGTGGTTGACTGTCGTCCCTGAATGCTACTTTGCCTGTTCGATTTGTATATCTCCTTTTGATGTTGAGAGATGAGAGAGTATAACATCTTGTTATAATTTGTTTATATTATGATCATTCTCTCGCAAATTGTGTAACATATAAATAAACATACATGTTAGATAAGAAATAAAATATTTCATAGGATTTATATTGTGAGAGATAAAAGCCTGAAATTTGGTACCTGAACAACTTCGAAACTGCATTCGGTCCTTGATATAGATATTCGTAAGCTCCGCTCACCAGGTATATATCTAGAACAACATATCTCCGCTGGAAATGTTTTATTTCTTACATATATTATTTATTTCATATATATAAATAAAACATTTGAACCGAAACACGCGAAAACGACCCTTCAGATAACATTTTGACATTTTATGTTGTTTTTTTGATGTTGATGAAACACGGTGATTTTCTCTTTAAAAATATATTTATTTTATGTTGATATCTTAATTAAAAATGATTTTATCTGAATTGTAATCACGAATAATTTTGACGTCTTGGACGACGTCGTTGATTAAATAACAATAACACCAATAAACAATTACCATTTTCTATAGCAGCCACTATTTATATTAAGAAAACACATTCCCTATGATAAAATAATTAGGTAAAACATGGAAGTGACGAGAAATTTGCTTAGAAATTAATTGATTACCGGCCGACGTCATAAATTGTTACTTTATCATACTCTTTTTTAATGTCCGAAGGGATGTTTTCGTGTGTCGCGGTCCCTTTATGAACACTATAAAGGGATAAAGGGACACACGGCCAATTTTATATTGCTTTAAAATCAAAATGTTTTCACGTAATTCAAAACAAAAGTAATAACCCAAAATAGATTGAAATAATGAGTAATTTCGATTATTCTTTACTATTTTGCCTTAGCTATATAAATAGTATAGTGCAATATAATCAACAATAAGTATTATCTTGAAATCGAATTCTTTCAACTATTTAGATAATTAATAGTATAGTATACCACATTCTTACTATCGCCCTCTCATGAATGTAATATTTATTTTACTATATCAAAATCCCCTCGGCCCAAAATAAGGTTCATTTTCAGTACAGATTTCACTTTGCCTTAAATATTTTCTTTTCAAAAACAACTTTTTTTTCCAAACATTGCTATGAAAGTTATACCATTGAATAGGACATAACGTAACAAAGAAAACGAGTGGTAGTTTATTGAAATCGGTAATTAAACGAACTTTAGCAGTTACGAAGCGTTAAAAATAGCAATTTCACCATACTGAGCCAAAGATGTCGCCGATGAACGCGCACCAAAGCATGCGCTGTTTTACAATCACCCTGAGATTTACTATCACCCTTTAATATCACCCTCGTGTAAGATAGTGAGAAATTACACATTGTTGTCTATGGGAATTTAATGGACGTTTCATGTGAGGTATAATAATACTATTTATCAAATAAATGCACGTTGTGTAGAACAAAATGCGGGACGCCAGGAGTTTAAACAAAGGTTAGGATTGCCATGTATCCCTTTAACTTTCAAGATAGCCGACTCTGACATATCCTCTCATTAACAGCCTCGAGACAATTAAATCTTCCACGTTGTTCTCTTGTTTGTGTTCGTTTCATCCGAAGGTTACAATTTTCAGTGTTAAATGAAGTCTCCGTTTCTTTTGCTGTATATTTCAGTTACCAAGAGTACTTGCGACACCGACAGGTGTGATCAGGCGTACAAGGCCGCATACACATCCGTGTATGGTGTATGTTATTCCGAAACGTGCAGGTATTACAGGTAGGCATATAGCACAGCTTAAATGGCCTTAAATAGACTAATTCACTCGTAATACATGTAAATATACTAAACCCTTTCATGTTATAACGCGACTGAATTTGTTATTTCTTAAGGCAGTTGAAGTATTTTATAGTCATTTTATATGTTTTTTTCTGCATAAGAGATTTTCTTTAAACGTTTGATACAGTAAGTCTGTTATATATATAGACAGAAAATGCAAAAATAATGGTATGTCACCATAATTGTTAAAATATTAAAAAATAATGTGTAATGCCACCATCATGTCAATCTGTCCAAACAGTTGAACAAGTCCTTGAAATAGCTAAATAAGACATTTTTGAAATCTAATCATTTATTCATTGGTCACAATTCTGCTAAAATTGTATTAAAGTAAAGAAAATTTAATTATAATAACATTTAAAGCTCATCTTTATGTAAAACCTATATTTTTTTACAAAATCTGTTCAGACCATTACCACAATTTATGCACAAATTAGCCCATAATGATACAATTTCCTTTTTTGTGTATGTTCCCAATAAGAGAATTTGTTTAAACCACAATTTATGCACAAATTAGCCCATAATGATATAATTGCCTTTTGTTTTGTATGTTCCCAATAAGAGAATTTGTTTAAACTTTCTAAGCACATAGTTTAACATACATAAAAAGAAAATGTGCAATATAAATGTTAGGTCCCCATGTTTGTTTAGAACTCTTTTTTGAAACCCTACCCCTTTGCTAAAAGGCCAAGTTTTGTATGAAATTATATAGAAATGGTATATTTTCCTTTTTTGTTAAGTTCCTAATAACAGAATTTGTTCAAACTTCCTAGGCACTTATTTGAACATATAGTAAGACAATATATGCAATTAAAATTATAGGTCACCATGCATATTGAGATTTAATATTGATTTTTGGAACACTATCATTATGCTTAAATTTTTAACTTTGTTTGAATTTTTACAAAATGCTATATTTTTCCTATTTTATGTATGTTTCTAATAATAGGCATTGATATCAATAAAGACAATACAAAACAAAAAACAAACAAAAAATATAAAATAAAATAAAAATAAATAATTAAAAAAAATAAAAAAGGCGAACAATACAACTAGACATCAAGATCAACATTCGTGTAAATTTTTAGGAATGTCCATCTAATAGTTTTAGAAGAGAAGTCGTCCAAAATGATGCGCATGAAAAACTGTCTGTTGTCACTGTGAGAAGACTGAGTAAACAGGCTGACCTGCAGCGGATCTAGGATATTGTTTCGTTTTATTGTCAGTGAATGAGACGTGATTGATATAAACGCATCTAAGTGTTTGGTCTGAGTAAGATATTTGTTTTTAATGTCATTGAATGAGAAGCGATTGATAGAAACGCATCTAAGTGTTTGGTCCGAGTTAGAGATATATTTTTTATTGTCATTGAATGAGAAGCGATTGATAGAAACGCATCTAAGTGTTTGGTCCGAGTTAGAGATATATTTTTTATTGTCATTGAATGAGAAGTGATTGATACAAACGCATCTAAGTGTTTGGTCCGAGTTGTCAATGTTCAATATGTTATCCAGATACCGAGAGGTGTCATTAAAGGCTTCAATAACATCTGTCTGGGTATCTGGGGATAGACTCACGATGAAATCTCTTTAATAGCTATATAAAAACAAATCTTCGACAAGTGGTCCACAGTTCGTACCTATACGGATACCAACAATTTGTCCATAAACGGTAGTTCCATACCTGACGAAAATAGTATCTTATAGGAAGACGAGTGCTTCACAAACTTCTTGGTAATGATCACTTGCATACTATATTTGTTAAACTTGTTATAAGGTTTATCAAAAGAGGTTATGACCCTATCATGTTGTCTTATTAGGCCTTTTATTCATCTTTAAAGTTGTTCTTTGTTTCTGTTTGTGATTGTGGTTGACTGTCGTCCCTGAATGCTACTTTGCCTGTTCGATTTGTATATCTCCTTTTGATGTTGAGAGATGAGAGAGTATAACATCTTGTTATAATTTGTTTATATTATGATCATTCTCTCGCAAATTGTGTAACATATAAATAAACATACATGTTAGATAAGAAATAAAATATTTCATAGGATTTATATTGTGAGAGATAAAAGCCTGAAATTTGGTACCTGAACAACTTCGAAACTGCATTCGGTCCTTGATATAGATATTCGTAAGCTCCGCTCACCAGGTATATATCTAGAACAACATATCTCCGCTGGAAATGTTTTATTTCTTACATATATTATTTATTTCATATATATAAATAAAACATTTGAACCGAAACACGCGAAAACGACCCTTCAGATAACATTTTGACATTTTATGTTGTTTTTTTGATGTTGATGAAACACGGTGATTTTCTCTTTAAAAATATATTTATTTTATGTTGATATCTTAATTAAAAATGATTTTATCTGAATTGTAATCACGAATAATTTTGACGTCTTGGACGACGTCGTTGATTAAATAACAATAACACCAATAAACAATTACCATTTTCTATAGCAGCCACTATTTATATTAAGAAAACACATTCCCTATGATAAAATAATTAGGTAAAACATGGAAGTGACGAGAAATTTGCTTAGAAATTAATTGATTACCGGCCGACGTCATAAATTGTTACTTTATCATACTCTTTTTTAATGTCCGAAGGGATGTTTTCGTGTGTCGCGGTCCCTTTATGAACACTATAAAGGGATAAAGGGACACACGGCCAATTTTATATTGCTTTAAAATCAAAATGTTTTCACGTAATTCAAAACAAAAGTAATAACCCAAAATAGATTGAAATAATGAGTAATTTCGATTATTCTTTACTATTTTGCCTTAGCTATATAAATAGTATAGTGCAATATAATCAACAATAAGTATTATCTTGAAATCGAATTCTTTCAACTATTTAGATAATTAATAGTATAGTATACCACATTCTTACTATCGCCCTCTCATGAATGTAATATTTATTTTACTATATCAAAATCCCCTCGGCCCAAAAATAAGATTCATTTTCAGTACAGATTTCACTTTGCCTTAAAAGCAGCGGATCTAGGATATTGTTTCGTTTTATTGTCAGTGAATGAGACGTGATTGATATAAACGAATCTAAGTGTTTGGTCTGAGTAAGATATTTGTTTTTATTGTCATTGAATGAGAAGTGACTGATACAAACGCATCTAAGTGTTTGGTCCGAGTTAGAGATTATTTTGTTTATTGTCATTGAATGAGAAGTGATTGATAGAAACGCATCTAAGTGTTTGGTCCGAGTTAGAGATTATATTGTTTATTGTCATTGAATGAGAAGTGATTGATAGAAACGCATCTAAGTGTTTGGTCCGAGTTAGAGATTATTTTGTTTATTGTCATTGAATGAGAAGTGATTGATAGAAATGCATCTAAGTGTTTGGTCCGAGTTAGAGATTATTTTGTTTATTGTCAGTGAATGAGTAGTGAAAGATAAAAACGCATCTAAGTGTTTGGTCCGAGTTCGATATTTGTTTTGTTGTATTGTCCGTGAATGAGAAGTGATTGATAATAACGCATCTAAGTGTTTGGTCCGAGTTCGATATTTGTTTTGTTGTATTGTCCGTGAATGAGAAGTGATTGATAGTAACTCATCTAAGTTTTTGGTCCGAGTTAGCGATTTGTTTTGTTGTATTATCAATGAATGAGAAATGATTGCTTTTGAGAAGGGTTTGGAATTGATATTAACATTTTTAATTTTCCGGTTGTTCAGAGGCAGATTTTGATACTCTTGTTAAGCTAATTAAGTAAGATCTTATGCTTCGTACCATAAGACGACAATAGTCTATTCTGGAGAAGAGTTAAAGAAACGAAGGCTGAAATAGAATTGCATTGGTCAATATTGTTATAAGTAAACTATATTAGAAACGTATATCGAAACATTTAAAAAATATTTCCGATCTTATTAGTCTTGTGGATGAGACTTAAAAACCGATGTCACCTCATAGAAGCAATGCACGACAAACCACGCACCCAAAATAGTCCATACTTTATGGAAATCCCTTGGTTAAAATCTGGAGGAATGTGCACCTTCGAATTACACGACCGCACATTAGGCACATGCGAACACTTAGTACTTGTTATTTTACAGCACCAAGAGGGGATATGGGTAATACGGAAATGTCGTTAACATATCTAAATGGGCTGATGATTTCTGTTATGCAAAGTGCTTTATGTATTTATATATTTGTTTATTTGTTTGCGTATTGTTATTTTTCAGAAATTGTTATTGTTATTTTTCGGAAATTCCCCTTGATTAATAAACTGGAGGACTTCGAATTACACGACCGCACATTAGGCACACTGGATATTTGTTTGCGAACACTTAGTACTTGTTATTTAACAGCACCAAGAGGGGCATATGGGTAATACAGAAATGTCGTTAACATATCTAAATGGGTTCAGATTGTCTGTTATGCAAAGAACTTTATATATTTATATATTTGTTTTTAAATTGTTTATTTTTTTGCTTATTGTTATTTTACAGATTGCCAGACGGTCTTGTCTTACTGCCGTTAAAGATCACGTTAAACTATATTGTGATAAAACTTATGAAAACTCTGGGATTAATTTATTTTGGTCTATAAAAAAATCAGGAGACGTTCTTGATAACATTTTCAATAAAGGTCAAGTTTCATCAATAAGTACTTATGACTTCTCTACACTATATACAACCTTACCACATCATCTTATTAAAGACAATCTAATTTCTCTTATTCAAAAAACATTCGCTAGAGAAAATACTACATTTTTGGCATGCAATAATATTAAAGCGTTATTCACTAACGGCAGTTTAGACAATTATACTATGTGGACTTGCTATGAAGTTTGTGAAGCACTCATCTTCCTATTAGATACTATTTTCGTCAGATATGGTACCACCGTTTATAGACAAATTGTTGGTATCCCTATGGGTACAAACTGTGCACCATTTGTCGCAGATTTGTTTTTATTTTGCTATGAAAGGGATTTCATGTTGATTCTTTCACCAGATACCCAGGCAGATGTTATTGAAGCTTTTAATGACACCTCTCGGTATCTGGATGACATACTGAACATTAACAACCCTTTCTTTCCAACTATGGTTCATAATATTTATCCTAAAAAACTTCAGCTTAATAAAGCTAATGTATCTGATAATAACACTTCTTTTCTTGATTTAGATCTCTCGATTGAAAATGGTGAAATAATTAGCAAAATCTATGACAAGAGAGATGATTTTAATTTTGACATTGTTAATTACCCCCACTTGGATGGGGATGTTCTCCTAGCAACTTCTTATGGGATGTATGTGTCTCAACTTATTCGTTTTTCAAGAGCTTGTACTCGAGTTGAGGACTTTAATATTCGAAATCTTTGTGTAACTAAAAAGCTACTCACGCAGGGTTACCGTTACCATAAACTTCGTAAAACCTTTGCAAAATTTTATTATCGTAACCCTGATCTTCTTTCCAAATATAAAAGTAATTTAAGGACTCTTCTGCGACAAGGACTATCACAACCTGACTTCTATGGTGATGTGATTTCAAACTTCGTAAGATTCTTGGTCATGATCACTTTCATACTATCTTTGTTAAACTTGTTAACAAGTTTATCAAAAGAGGTTATGACCCTATCATTTTGCAACGTACTGCATCTTGGTTGTGGACCCTTTTACAGTTCGTCACTATGCTTTCCTCTTAATTGTACGATGACCGGACAGGCTGTGGACCCTATGATGACGCCTATCTAAAGCCCATTCGGACGGTGGCGTTTGATGTTTGTCTATCATCTTTCCTGCCGTGCCCTTAATGGTTTATTCTCTTGTTGCTCTGGCTTCTGCCAAGTCATTGAGTACCTTCATTGTGGCTTTCTAGGCTATTGTTTTTTGCATTATATTTACACGAGCATATTTGTGTTTGACTTATATTGCCTATTGATGCTGCCTTGTTGGTTAGAGATTAAATCATGACGGGGATTTCTTTATTTACACTGTCCTGTTTTAATGGGTTGACAGTAGGGTAAGTGTGAGGTTTGGTGCACCCTAGAACCGGTTTAAACCCCCAGTGGCCTACTCTGCCATTGACCGTTCCAAGGCGTTAGCCCTATTGTCAACCCTTTTGTGTTTGTGATGTCGTTTGCCTTTTTTATTACTTTTGCCTTTTTGTTTGTCTGTTTGCGTGTTTGTTTTTGTGTTTTGTGGTTGACTGTCGTCCTTGAATGCTGCTTTCCCTGTCCGATATTTTTATCCTTCTTTACATTGACAGACTAGCTAGGACGGTTTTGAGAGTGCATTAAAAATATGTCGCTGCACATTTTAGGGACTATCAGACTGAGAGCTAAGAGATATTGTGTTGGTTTTTGTTAATTACAATTAATAGTATGACATTATTTGTTTAAGTGAACTTGATATCTAAAAAATCAGAAATTTATTAAATTATCTCATATCGTTAATTCCGAAATAGTCGCACGAAAAGAGTAAAAAGTGAATAGGATGTTGAAATACTATGTAACTATGTAATAACTATGTAATAAATAAGACAATGTCACACGAGTTAACTCCCTTAACGAAACAAAATTACATGTAGGCTTATTACATGCATGAACCTTTGTCCCTCGGGTTTTTAAGTTTTATGTCGTACCCTAGATGGGGTTTCTCTTGGGCTGTTACTGCTGTGGTTGTTCAATACAATTCTAGATATTTCTGTGTTTCTAATTATGTTTTTCATATATCTTTACATAACATATATGTGTATCGTTTCCGAAATTCTCTGGATGTGTACTTTATTGTCACAGATTTCATTTTGATGGGATGTACTTTTATTTACACTGTCTTGTCAATCTGAGAGCTGAAGACGGGATAATAGCGAGGCTGTGTACGCTTGAAATCGATTTAAGGTAACCAGTAGGCCTTATAGTGTGTAACTGCGTTTGGGTGCTGTGATTTCTGTATGACCTTTTTCTCAATTTTATTGAAAGTCAGGTGACGATTCTTTTGTAAATGATTAAGATTTTCAAAGACGAACGATGTTACCTGTGTACAGATTCGATGTGTACTGCTCCTCGATTTCTATAACAACATAAAGAAACTGGTACACCAAAACGTAGATCTAGGACATCGATTTCTGTTAAAGGGACACATAACCCATTATCAAAATAAGTTGTTCATATCGTTGGGTTATCTCCCTTGTATTATAACAGTTGTTTGAGTGTTTATCATCCTTATTTACTTATAAATCTTCAGTTACATATGTTTATATAATCAAAAATCAAGCTTGTGTTTCTTTATATGTCTTATTTACAGGTTATAATATTATTATATTGTGATTGTTATGCCAGAAATGGCCCATAGTTGGTTTAATAAAAATAGTCTATTCTATTATATTCTATTCGTTGTAATCTTGAAGTGTTTAGCAAGTATTAAAATCAGCATCTCGATTTATTTATCCAGTATCTTTTAAGACGTAGTATTTCGTCACGTTTACGAGTATTTATTAAGGGTGTTATCAGATATTGACGGTTATATTCTTTCTTCAATTACAAATAATTACTGTTGTTTGGGGCACTTGTTTGATTCAAAGGCTTTGCTTCAGTAGCTTGAGTAATTTAAATAATACGTACAGCAATTAATTATCATAAGAACTGATATTTTTAGTGGTAAATATGAATACAACAGTTTTGAAAATCGGTTGAGAAATAAATAGTTTACAGCCTAAATGATTTTTGATGGGGCTTTTCCCATGTAAATTCCTTATTGGTGGGATAGCAGAAAATTAAAAAAAAAAAAAACTTTAATTAGCCTTCATATTTTGCTATAAATCTTTCTGGTCTTAATTTACGAATATCCAACAATTTAAAACCATTTCTGGATAACATTTTAAAAAAAAATCAAATTGTCTATGCAGCAGAATTTCGCAATGAAAATGCTAATCAAAACCAGCTTTCGCACATAATTGTTATATTCCACAACCGATTTTAAAAAGTAAGGTGTTTTTATGTCTGATTCACTGATATACAACTTATTTAGGTACTAGATGAATTTTATATGAAAAGTAAAGACGAACTTTGTCTGAAAAGTAAAAACAACTTTGGCTGAAACAAGCGCCGCAAACAATACGTCTTAAAGGCATCTCGAGCATTTTAGAGTCAGTAATGCAAGATATAATGCCAGAAACGTGTTCTAGGCATACAGGATGTAAATCACTATGGTATTCGTGCCTGGTGTAGTACACCAGTCGAAAGGAGTTCCCAATATATAATCACTAACTTTTTGTTGCGATAAAAGGCATTTTTGAGCATTTAAGGCCTGTTTTCCTGGCTGAAATGACTTTATTGATTTGCTTGTGGGAGCTAAGAACCATTTGCATGGTTTTATGATGATTTTATTTATCATCTTGAAAGTTTTGAAAGTAGAACACATGTAAAAGGTGCCGAATGAATGCTGTTTGTTCACGGTGTTAACAAAAATCACAATTTTATTTTCTTATATGCCACATGACCCCTCCTTTTTTTCAACAGTTTTCTAAAAATGGCAAACCGGAAAGCTTGGAAAATATTGTACAGGACTCAATGGGATTTGTTTAACTTCCGGTACACCTTCTAAACAGGTTGTTTGGTTGATTGGTCTTTTACGTCATTTCCAGCACATTGTTAGACAACATATGACGGTCGAGGGAGATCACCAACATTTTCCTGGGTAGAACAAGTACAGTATACCTTCCGCTATCATCAAGTATCGACACTTTCTAACTTACAAGTCCAGTGCGTATCAAACCAATTCGCCGTGGGCAGGTCAAAAGGCATTGCATTTCCATTATTCAGTGTTCTTGTATCCATTATACATGTACATTTCCTGGTTGACCTTTATATCTGCTTTTAGGTCTAATTACCCTAAATCAGCAGGATGTGCTCGCCTGGTGAAGTTCGAAAGTAGTTTCGTATTAAAGAGTGCTAATCTCTTTTTCTTTAAAAACTTTTTAGTGCAGTTTCCTGTTATTTTTTGGCTGTAACTGTATGCTAGACAGTTGTTGATATTTGAAAATAGAGCTCAGCATGTTTTTTACAGTTTTTTATATAAATTTCAGAAGTGAAAGTAGACAGGGTACGAAATTACAAGGGGTAAAAAATAGTAACGTTTAAACAAAGAGGTTCGTAATTAATAACACATTTTGTAATCTTTTGTTTTTCGTTTCGACAAGGGACACATGTTATTATGATAATTACAAGCTTTAATCACCACCATATAGTGTAATTACTATTATTATCATTATTATTTTATTTTTATTTTTGAATTGACTTAAATTCATCTTTGTTGTATGTGTCATATGTGATTTGTAAATATTCTGAATTTTTAAATAGTTAAGTACTGATTTATTTAAGTCATATGTATTGTATGTATGCCATTTATTTGTCTATTTGTATATATTTTGACTTCTTTGACTGTAATATATATGTATAATCTCCTATGCTTGGAGGAAATAAAGATCTACTACAACTACTACTACCTTTTCCTTGTTGATGTTTAAAAGCAGACATGTTTATTTGCATGATAAAGTAAGTTTCCCAGAATTCTAATAAGGTTTGAGTTGTTAACAGGTTGCCAACATTCTAACTTTACTATGGAAGGACAATGGAGACTCATTTACGCTAATATAACCTTTACTTTGGATGTGAAGGGCGGTAAAGGACGGTGCAAATACCTTCTGTACAGTTATATAAAGTAAGGCCTCCGCTACACTATATACAATTATAAAACACATAGAAGGAAGATACATGCATTTACGTAGGGATAGGATTTATTTGTCTACAAGTATTTCATCATCTTTTGTCGCATCAACAATGATAGCCTCAGGCGACATCCGGTAAAAACATTTCACTTTAGCGTTTGGTTTAATTGTGATAAAGTGAAACAAACCGATATTTATTTTCGCAAATGTTTAATAAGTTAGCAGTATAATCTCCAAGATGGTTTAAAGGAAAAAGACTCATGGATACAGCTAGGTATTAAACACAAAGCTCCGAGCAACTTAATCAGATTGAAAACATAATGAAAAATAGAAAAATCAATTTGGGAATAATTAGTAGGATATTCGTGTGGATATTTCAAAAAACATATTAACCTTAGATTTTGTAAAACACGTCAACAAAATAGAATGGATGAGCTTAACAATAAAGTTTTCAATACATTTTTGAGTTTCTTAGAATTTAAGAAATGAAATACTACTTAAAGAGAGAGAGAGAGAGAGAGAGAGAGAGAGAGAGAGAGAGAGATATGTTATTAAATCTAAAGACAAAGACCATGTTCATGTGGTATACAAAGCTAACATATCAACGGATATCAATGGATAACCCCTTATCTCAAAATATCAAACGCCTGGTGCAATATGTAGACAATATAATACAATATATAGTATCATAATAAAGACAATTTGAAAGCCAAACTTATATTTAACTATATGTACACAGGTTTAAAGTCAAAATGAAACTGGATATTAAATAGAGACGCTTGTTTTAATACTTGACAACAACTTCAAGATTACTGTCTGTCCCTTTAAATGAACTAGGCAACATGTGTCGTTCATCTAAACGAATTCGTTAAAACAATATAACTCAAACATCTATGCTGATCTTTATACTCCCAAGATCAACACTTGTTGCCGTAAAGTATAGTAAAACACATGTAAAAACAAAGACATGATTAACAACTGACATTTTCAATTACGTGACAAACGCACAGTATAAAAGCAAGTATGTGTATGGGTTGTGGTGCTTTTCTGCCCTGAGTTTTAAATCATTTGCAGATGATGTAACTATGAGTATGATCGTAGAAGTATGACCACATTCGGCGTAAGGAGTTTGCTTGTAATGGCTGAGGGCATGCCAGATTAGCATCAGGGTTGAACTTGATGTCAATGTCGTTTTGTCCAGGAACATACCACGCGGACCATGAACCACCAAACCACCGTATTTTGTAGGCAATGATAGTTCCCCCAAGGACAATTTCGTCAGTACGGCGGTTGAGGTTAGCCTTCCAGATGCAATTAAAAGTCGCGGCCTCATTATTGACTTCAGTGCACGTGGCATAATATTGACCGTAGATGACGCAATCTCCTCCCCCTGTGCATGTACTAGTCACATGTACCACCGTGCAGATGCACGTCAGTAGAAGAAGGATGGCTTTTGACATCGTGTAGTCTAAAACAATAAAGATTAATATAGTCCATATCTACACAATTAGCAAACAAAAACATATGGTAAAAAGTATGAAAGGAGATATTTGGAAATCGTCGAACACGATAAATACAAAACATATTGCAGTCTCGGTTTGATTGAGACTGTTCATAAACGGTAGTGAAACGTACTTTCAACCGTACACGCTCTCTAGCCTCGGGTTGAACTCAATATTTAAAATGCAAGTAGTACCTTCAATGAGGTATTGTCACACTATTCCATGGCCAGCGGCGTATGGTCACAGTTTCTAACAAAACGCTTTGCCCTAAACGAGAAAACAATGGGCGAAATAAACAAAATGGAATTTAGCTAGAGCAGAGGTTATAAAGCCTCCGTATCACAGGTAAAGGTCAAAAGACTAAATTAAAAAGCAGACAACATATCCTTAGGATGAGTAAACAAAACACAGAACTTTTAAAGTCTGGAGTAGTGGAACCAAAGTAAGTCATTATACAATTACTTTACAGAAATTGCAATATTTAACCGATATATTTAGCCACGCCGCTACCCTGGTACCTTGACACAATTTTCGAAAGAGTGGTAGATACTTTTAATGAACAATTATATTTCATCAACAATAAAAATAAAACATATATTTTACTTTTAAAACCGTTATTATTAATATTCAATTCCAAGTATTTGTAACAAAACAAGTAACTTGTACATTAAAGTATGCTTTGAATATTTAATTGATGATTCTTTCAGATAAATAGGACATATACAGTAGTTATAACTCTGAACATGAGGCAGTATTAAACAAAGCAGCAGCAATACAAGTCCGAGTCAATACAGTACCCAATTCCGAGTCAATAAGAGACCCAAAACACCATTTCTAACATCTGTACTACGAAACATATTTAGCGTTTAATCGCACGGACATACGAATGCACGAACGCACGTGCACTCTCTCTCTCTCTCTCTCTCTCGTTACTGAAAAACAACGTAATTTGTTGCACGAATATTCGCAATAAAATCAAGAAACTTGTGATCAGTGTAATATTCTGTTCCATTGATTAATCTTATTGCGTAAATCTTTAGAATTGAGACTTCGTCTAATGATTCAGTTGCCTAAAAAAGTAACACTGTCACTTTAAAGTTGTTACATCTTACAATATCATATTGACCAACTGTGTTCCCTTGCTACTCTTTTGACTTCTATAATTGTTTTGTGTATCTCATCTAAGATTTTACATTTTTGTCTTCCCATTTTGAATATAGTTTAATGGATGACTAGTACTGATTGAGTTAAACAGTATCAATGTTAATTAAGATAAATGAAATACGCATTGGGAGCACCAAGCCGCCGCGGAGGGATATTTACTTAAAAACGTCACGCGCAAAAAACGTAAACAAACTGCGTTTTGAGCAGATTTCAGGATGGTGGTCAAAATGACACCAGTGATGTAAACTGTATTCAACTGACAATGTACAATGATGACACACATAAACAAATGCATCAATACGTTTGTTACAGAATGAATTTTAAGTTTTTACGTGTTTTGTCGATTCTTTTTTATTAAAAATACGATTTCTAGGCTTTTACAAATTACCGATCGTTTCGAAAATTGATGTGAAATTTTAGCTTTTAATCAAATTGATAATTACAGTTTGTTCTTAAAGCGAGAAAAAAGACGAAAGCATTAAAGTCAAGAAAAAGTCTTCCTCTATAGGCCTGTAAAATTTCATCAAAATTTGGAAAAAGAACTTTTTTCTACCCAAAAAAACGTTTCATGACCGTTCATAAAATTACACACAGAAAAGTGAGACTCTCTTCAACCGTTTGCTTCATACAAAAAATTTCAGAATCATATTTGTATCACTACAATTAAAACATAATTTATACAAGCCATTTCCTTATAAAATAACCATCATTTTCATGGCCTACTTTTAAAAATAAATTTAGGTCTATGTTGTGTTATTGTGAAAATTATTTCAGTCAACAAACATGCGAAAGAGCAAAATGTCAGCTGTTTATCGATCGACTTAAAATTAATAAATTTGTATCTCGATTTGTATGAAGATTTTAACAGCGAGAAAAAAGACAAGAACATGAACGATGAGTTTAATCCTTCCTCTGGCAGTATGTGAATTTTCAAGCGAATTTGAAAAAAGTACTTTTTTCTACCCCAAAAAACGTTTGGTCACTGTTTTACGCAAGCGTTTCGAACGTTGTTTTTGTGTAGTTTTGTTACACGGCATATGGGATACGGCATGCAATACATCGGTCAGCTCTTGTGTGATAAATTACTGAAATTACCTGATATATTGTAGTGAACAGACAGTCGATAAGAGACAAAATATTTAAGCTAACATGATATATTTTAAATTCGATTGTTATTGAAAATATTGCAAAAAAATCAATACCGTGTTTCCTCGAAGACCACATTCCAACACAGAATTGTGACGTCACAATGCTTGTACTCGTATAATCACAGGGTGAAAAGGTGTACGCGGACAATTTTTTAAATCTTCGAAAGGACGTTGTTTTTATTTATTTATTTTGGTCGAAGAGCCCTTTAAAAAAGTATCATTGGCTATTATCCTTTCGACCCATCCATCACCGACCCACCCCCACCCAGCACATTTTTTTAAATAGACAGAATTAATCTAGAATGCGAACTATGATTTTAAATGTATTTTAAAGGCCATTTGGATTGTCGACGCAAATATAATAGGGCTTTATAGATTTGAACAGCGACCGCAGAGGGAAGTAAGCTGGGTGAATAGTCCCATTAGACATGCGATCACCAGGGCTCCAGCTCCTTAGGTTCAACGCCTTTTCCACTGTGTAACCGAGGCCTCTTTTTTGAAAGTCTGTGAAATAGCATCTTTGAAACAATCTGTGTATTAAACCGTGCCAGCGCCTTTACATCTGAGATACCAAGTACACATGATTGGCAATCGACCACTTACATGTATGTGTACCCTGCTGCACCCCCCCCCCCTCCCCCCACCCCCACCGACACCACCCCCACTCTTAGTGAGGTTTGGGGTAAAGGTAAGTACACACATGTACCTGAAAATTCCCCCCCCCGCACACAAACCCCAACACCGCCAGTACCTCCTGCATTGTTATTGCATTTTTGGACTTTTTACATTTTCGATTTCCGAGTTAGGCGTAGGTTGGGGCGTACCGTGCTTACGCAAAGCTACGTACGCCAATGACACCTCCCATCTTTTATGAAACTATATTAGTACCAATCAGTAAGGGATGGGCAGAACCCTGAAGTCTATAGGGTAGATAGGCTCTCGAGGGTAATAACCCTAAACTTAATATCCTTTTGTAGATTTTTCTTTTTCAATAAAATTCGGATTCGGCCGGGTTAGCGATGACCAAGACACTTTCCATTAGTCTCGTCCGTCGGATGGGGACGTAAACCGGGCGGTCCTGTGTATCGGTTTATCCTCCGAGCACGTTAAAGAACCATAGGAATCTATTCGATAACAAGAGTAGGACAGGTTCCCAGATTTCTATGTATTCCTTCCCCTCTCTCTGGGGCGGCTCTAAATAACCTAAATACTGTGTTGATGAGTCGTTAAACAACATTCAATTCAATTAAAACGTATATTGTATCGTGGTCTAGCTTGTGTGTCGTCTCAACATGGGATAAATAAGAGCTATTAACATTATATATTTACTTATATATATTAGGCCAACAAAGAAATATCTGTGTTTCCGGTGGCCCGACCGACCCTATTTTTAAGGGGCCGACCCTAAAACTTTTTATGAAAAAAAAAAAAATGTTCTGAACAATGATTTATCACATTATATAAAGGTAAACCGACATCACAGAGAAACTTTCAGCTGTATCATCAACAGCTGTATCATCAACTTGAATGGGGTTTATGATATAAATACATGTAGAATCTCACAATATCTTGCTCCAAAAAAAAAGAAAAAAAAAATTAAAAAAATGTCTACCTACCGACCCTATTTTTTAGAGCATGCAATAGGAAACACACCTATTTTTTTGTTTGGCCTTACTATATTTAACTTATAAATCGGCTACTGTGCAGCTTCTTCTATTTTTTAATTTTCTAACGTACTTAAAATGTTAAGATGGTCGCCAAAATGAGAAAAGCATGAAAAAAAGCATCATGTATTATAACACACAAGTCTGTCATGTGCTTTAGTCAGCAAGGACATTTATCATTCCTGATTTATTTTAAATGGATTGGAGGCGGTCTGGAAGACTATAGGGTCTATTCAAATACGTAATGCGTTTCATTTTCATAATCAATGTACATAATATTATTCTCTAACCACAACTTTGCCAAAATAAAATTCATAGTTATTGGACATGTCAATAGCATTGAATAATTGCTAAGGAAGAACTTTATACATATTTTCATAGAGTAAGACGAAAATGTGTGTTTCATGAACATAGATAATAGAGGATCTTACATGAGAGCTGACAGAGCTTAAAGTGATCCCTAAGCGTCTGCCATGTCCACTGGCACAGATATATATATATTATAGGGAGGTCAAGTGTAATTTAAATGTTGGATATACTCAGGTTTAATGAATTCATAAGTCTGTGATCATTTGTTTAATAGGCATGTCAAACATATAATACATACTGGTAATGACAGTGAGTGAAATGTATCAATTATTGGTGCAATATTATCAACAGTTTATTAATATAATAATAATTATTAGCTTTGCACTATTCTAGTATTAATATTAATGATTGCAAAAACGTGAATTATGTAGAAAAACTAATGGGACCCTGCGAGTTGTTAGCTTTTCAACAAATCAAGATTGCTGTGTGTCCCTTTAAGGTCCATAATAAATATGTTAATAAAACAAGTTACAACCCTATGCTGTTTTTTTATAAAGTTGTGTCGCAGGTTTTGAACATAGTTCAACATCAACATGTATTCTCCGTTATATGTACGCGTAACAGTCAGTTCAATAAAACTGTGTACTTCAACGTCTCAAATGGAATGATGAGTGTTTTTTTATTGAGTATTAAATAAGCAAAACTACTTTTCACATCACTCTCATTGGCATGGATGACAGCGCTAAATGCATGTGGGAGGAAACCAGCATGCACAGATCCTTGTGAAAAACTTGAGAGTCAATTAGTGTTGAGAACAAGAACTGTAGATGTAGTTCAACATGTTCAAGATAATCCATTCAATTTATTGTTCAATAACTGGATCCATTATAGTTGTATACCGTCAGTGATATTTTTTGGTAGGTTTTACTACCGAATATCGGCGGTTTCCCCTAGAAATAATTTCCCAATTTGCTGCATATTTTCCCAATTAGAATGATACACAAATTTGAAATAGTAAATTAACTCTTAAAGTATAGGGAAAAGTGCTTTCCGTAAGCGTATTTCATTGTAATTTCCGCGAAAACCTATATCGTCGTACAACCAGGTTGGGGTAAAAGCTGTACTGTACTTCGATAAAAATAATCATTGTGCTGAATAGCTAGTTCATTATCTAGAACATTCGCCGCTTTTACCCCCTCTGCACAACAACCTTGTAGTCGCGCGCACCTGCTATCCAATGGGCGTCTCGCTTTTATATTTTGTCACCAGAATCAATCGAACGCTTTAAATTAGCATAGTATTATACGAAACAACGACGAAAGGCGTTCTTTAACCAAGATTTTCTTCGATATCAACAAACTCCATCATGTCATCACATAATTCAAAATATTATGTAAAAAAGTTAAAAAAGGACGCAAAGGGCTTGCAGAGCATAAGCTCTTTGTTTAAAAAGCTGAGCGGGAGTCCGATTCCGATGGTTGGTGATGAACCCGACAAATGTGACTGACAAACAGATTTCGTCAGAACTATCCGCAGGTACTGAAATTTCCCAACCTACGAGTGACAAAAAAAAAGAAAACTGTCTTTTTGAATGACTGAATTACAATAATAACATATTATGAGCAATAAATGCCTTCAAAGTACTTTGTTTTCATGTAGACAATACTGATTATTGAATTCAGAAAATTTCCCAATTTTGTAAAAACGCCGCTAAATTTTCCCAATTGAAAAGGTAGAGGTACCTTTGAAAAAAGGTAAAAAAATCACTGACCGTAACCTTCAGGCTTGTATTGTGAAAATGACAGCATCTTGTCTGAAAAATAAAGAAAATGCAAACACTGAGTATTACAACTTAAATATCTGCTGTACATGAAATACTAAAACTTGATCACTTTTAATAATATACAAAATATGTATTTCATATAGAACCTATACAGGTCAAATAAAATAAAAATTAAACCTGTGTTTACTTATCATTGTCAATAAAAGTGGGCCAGTATATTTATTTGGTATCAAATATTTACTTGTTATCATTTTTTTACTCCATGCATTATATTTAGACCACAAGAACATTAAATAAAGAAAAATCTGACTGGCTGCAGGCTTAAACATATTAAAACAGATTAATATATTACTTTTTTTACCTCAGAATAACTGATTATTATTTTATTCCCAATAAAAAAAGGAGTCAGCAGTGTATTAAGGGAGTTGGTCTGGTTTAATACAGTAAACACAGACCTGTATATTTAATTCGGTCTTAGTCAATATAAAATTTACTGAAAAAGATTACCAAATGTTTTTGTTTTTTTTAATACTGAGAACGTATGTATTGTTTAAGATCCTTTTCATGCTTTAATACTGTCTCTCAGGTCCTTTCAAGATAAGGTTTCCAGGTGTTTTTACTAGATTTATCTAATTATTATTATTTTATTATTTTTTTGGCATTGATGTGAAATGCTTCCACACCATACAAATAAGTTCTGCTTACAAACCTCTATGAAATCCATCTTGTTTTTGTGAGCTCCTCCAACCTCACCTTATCCAACCAAGAGTCGCATTTCAGATCAGAATATGTAAGATGCAGGCATCATGTCTGTGAGACTGATGTCTCCCTATGAAAAAAATAATGACACAGTGTATAAACGCAATTGACAAATTTCATTTGGATCTGAACATTTCGCTGAAATTAAATAATAATTAGATAGATCTATGTATTCAATTCTTATTTCTATGTACTCAATTCTTATTTCTATGTACTGTTACTTAGAAAATGTGTTCATCAGGGCTTTTTTCCACAAAATTGGGAAGAGGCCCAGGCCTGTCCATTTTGGGGGGAAAAGACGAGCTTATTTCTCATTTTGGGAAAGATGTAAGATTTTACCAATTAAGTAAATTTGCCAATACTATGCTTTATCTATATTTTCAGCCAACAGTTATTATAATTACTATTTCGCAGTCAGAACTGACTCCACAGACAAAAACACATTGCAGAATTAATGCTTTTTCTCAAATTCTGAGACACTGCTGCTTTCTGATTGGCAAATATTTCTGCCACATTTGGGGAAAAAACATTCAAGTTCTCAATTAATTTGAGAAAGAGGCCTTTTAGAGGTATCTCTGTTACATAAGGTAAAAAAGCCCTGTTCATGGTACACAGATCACTTTAGCGGAATCAATCACATAAAATAGAACTGGGGTGTATAGTGTATATTTTGTTTTTAATTGAAAACCAAGTGTTGCAGTATTTAGCATTTCATTGAACACATTTTAAGTAGAGTTCGTAGAGAAAATATGCGGGAGGGACGTAGAAGAGACGGGAAGGGTGTTGGGGATAGTGGTGGGGGCAGCAGGGCCTTTTTACCAGTTGTGGGGAAGGGGCCTTTTGCTCTTAATTGGGGGTGGAATACATAAATGGGGAATGAAATTTCCAAGGTAAGTTTAAAAGGTGGGGAAGTCTGCATGCTTTTAAAAGAAATGAGAGTGGGTATGGGGCCTTTTACAGGCCGCTTCAAAGAAGAGTAAAAAGTCCATGGGGAGGGTATGCGTCAGCTGCCTGTGGGTAAATGTAGAGAAGGGGTGGCAGGGATGTGGTTTAGGAATTGCTGTGTCCCATGGCCATGCAGCATATGTGGGGTTTGACACTGGCTATTACAGACATACCATAAGGTGTACCCCTTCAAAGGGTTCAGGGCTCAAGGTCTCCCAGCGGTTTTGGGGAACAAGGGAACATATTTTTGGGGAACAAAGCAAAACATTTTGGGGATCACCGAGTCGTATTGTCAGGGAACCAGGGAACATGGACCACCCCTGGAAGGGCCTCGTGTCTATGGCTACAGGTCTTGTTATACAAACAAGAATGATTCTGAGAGAGGAGTCATATGAATAATTCAATGAAATCAACAACTGTCACGGCTGATCCAGTTATGTTTACTATTTACACAGTTTGTCAACATTAACACCATCGATGTGCTTGGCAAATTTCAAGAAAACACTGCATAAACAAACCAAAAAAGGAGTTGTACATGTACACATTTGAACTCACGTGTTATTTGCCTGCAGAGTTCTAAGACAGTCAACTGTTTCCTTCATTACGTTAGCCTGTGTGTATGTCCAATTGTTTATCCCAGTGTGAACACCCTGCATCAGATATCGCTATCAAAACTCAGTGGATTCAAGGTTTACCAACGTGTAAACACATTCTACGTATTGATGACGTAATCAAAAACTGACATTTTACAAAAAGTGTTCACTCCTGTAAACTAGGTACGCGTAAAATTGATAACTGCGGTCTGAATCGACGTTTTTACAAAAAGAAAATGGCGGCGTTTTGAGATTTTTTTAATGAAATAGTCCGGCAAACACTAAAAAAATAATCCCTGTCGCGGAGTATCAAAATGATCAAAAAAGCTGAATAATTAGTTCCTGGCGTTCCCACTGACGAGCACTCATTTTCACTGTTACATCCCTCTTATATTACAAGCAGTTTTGAAGCTTGATTTTCTTGTTTTTAATGCACGTAATAGAATAAAGCAATTGGCATGTATCGGTAGACAAGCAATCTCTCTCAGTGCGATGTTTAGATCAATCACCAGGGTGCATTCACCATTTAAAATATATCTAAAACAAATTCGAATTCTGCATTGTTTAATACATGTAGAAAGAAAATCATTGCAACCAGTGATATGTTTCTAATTAGTTTGACATTACTTGAGAATTATCATTAGCGCTAACATATGTTTTAGGTCACACAAGAGGGAAAATACTTGTTAAATATTCCGATAATAAATCCAGATTTAGCTCCCTTATTATTTAGCACGTTAAACTGTTTCAAAATAGTTCTCTATTAGAAACGATTCATAAACTTTTCAAAAGCAGCCAAATCATTAATCACTGTTAAAAGGATGCTAACATAAAAATGCAATTATTAAACCTTTTTTTCACAATATCAGATTAAGAATTGTTTTCTAATGGGTACTTTTATTACATAGTCCTATTCCATGTAAAGCTGCACGCGGCCATGTCGTGTTTTCAATTGTTCATGTCCTAAGTCAAAATAAAATTAAATGAATTGAGGTTTTGCGTCCCTTGAACACATTATATTATTATACTTGAACAGCGACCTCAGAGGAAATGAGATGGAAAATAAAGTTTCCCGTTAGACGTTTCAAGTCGAAAGTCGAAAACACGACAGTAAAACAAAAATATGGTAAGCCCCTAAACAAATTTGACGGTTTTCACCCTGCCACAATGAAGTGGAAATGAAGATGTTAAAGCCTCAAGACGAAGTTTAATTGTTAACTCGTCTCATTAAGTACTCCATGCCATGTTTTACATTACGTTTTATTAGATTTCCACCAAACCCTGTAGTATATATTCATTCCGGCTTCACAGGTTCTTTGTTACATGCAATACATATCGAAATTTAGTTCTGGTTTTTCCTCTTTTTGTCGTTCTATCGACTGTTGTGCTGGACAGTCGTGAATTCTTCAAATGTTGCCTTAGCAATGCGAAAACTAGAAAACACCATATGTATGGCCGCTTCCGGCTTCCATATAGTTCTGAATGACGCTATAACAAACAAATGCACAATATTAAAATGTCAAATGCGTTTAGAAAAATTTAATACTAGATTTCATTTTTAATTGAAAGCGTAAATAAATCTTACTTTTGGTATAGCTTCAGCTTCTAAACTCATGAGCAGGATTGCTATTCCAACTCAATACTCTTCTTTTTATAGCAAAACAATGACATTTCCGTCTCTAAAGATCACCAATCAAAAGAAATTACCAAAACAACAACTCATCAGGTAAACAATCTGTTATTGTAAACATAAATGTTTTTCTCAAGATTAAGAATGTTTGAAGTAAAGACGTAGAATATATAAATTTAACAACATGTTTATTAAACTATGTTTTTAAATAATACGATATTAAAACGGCGTGAAAATGTATAGTAGCCCAATATCCTGCCTGGACATGTAACGGATCGTGGCTGTTGTAAACAAATACAATTTTGGACATGCGGTTAAACAGTATTTAATATTTCTTTCGATTAAAAATGCTCACATCTACGGAATCATAGATATATCTGAGTGTTTGAATTCACTAAGAAACAATTATTGGTTTGCAAAAGAAAGTACGCTTCTTTACAAGTTGGTATACAAGTCGAACAGAAAATGTAGCTTTCACAGAACACAGTCAAGCAAACAACGCATTAAAACAAACAGCAAACGCAATGTTAATAATAAACCAGACATGTGTCATTATAAAACCATAGGATTGACAATAGGCCTACCGCCTTGGAACGGTCAATGGCAAATATACCACTGTGGGTTTAAACTAGGTTCTGGAGTACACCATGTAGGCATAAAAGTAGGACATGAATAAAACTTTCACAAACACAAACGGGTTGACAATAGGGCAATGGAACGGTCAATGACAAAAAGGCCGATGGGGTATAAACCAGATTCTAGGGTACACCAAACCTCGCTATTATCCTACTGTCATCCCAATAAAACGGGACAGTGTAAATAAATACATCCCCGCCAGGTTATATTCTCTTACAAACAAGGCAGCATTAATAGGCAATATAAGCACATCACATAGATGCATAACATCTTACTTTTACCAAATTGTAATCCCGGTAAATAAAGAGATTCCCGCCAGGCTACATTTTCTTACCAACATATAGATGATCATGTATATATGAATATATAAAACAAGGTCTAGAAAGTAGGTATACACTTAAAGTCGAACAGGAAAGGTAGCTCTCACAAAACACAGTCAACCAAAACATGCGTGAAAACAAACATCAATTATAATGTTAGTAAGCAAACCACAATGCAAGTACACAGAAGCCAGAGCAGCAAGAGAACAAATCATTAAGTCTATGATAAAACAATATTTTAAGACAAATATCCAACGCCACCGTCCTTTGGGGATTTAGGTCAATGTCATCTTGCGGTCCAGAATCTGTCCAAACTTCGTATAAAATCAAAGCGCAAGCCACCGTCTAAACATGAATGACATGCATATCACTGTATGTTTTAAAAGAAACAGAGATAACTATTGGCATATGGACTTAGTGTATACCTAACAATTTCTAGAGATTTTTGTATGGCATAATTTTGTTGATTGGTCATTGCGCAGTAGATATGATCCCATGTGTATGTCTCGCGATGGAAACATTTGGCGATTTATCCATTTATCAGACGTTATAGTAAGTAGTATTATTTGCAAATTTAAAACCAATTAAACACAAATACTTTGATAAAGGACCATTTTAAATAATAAAAATAAATAATTTCATTACTATAACAGTGATGGCAAATAATTGAAAATAAAGTTTATTCTAGTTGATTTTTTATTTTTATTTTATGGCACAAATAGGTCTTAAATGAACTTATATAATATCATAAGCTTTTATATGATGCACAACAAAGATATTTAGTGAATCAACAATACAAAAAAAAAAATGGTAGAGACTAATAAATATTGCATTCTGTTGACATTTCCCCTAAACAATTTATAACACGTCGGCCGAGCAGAGCGTCAGTCCCTATGCTATATTAGTTGGAAGTACGCGTTTGACTCTTGGATCAATCTTTTTAAAACTTGAGTTTGCTATCATTTCGTCCTACATAACATGATATATTTCCCTCGCAGCTTTATTAAAGGCTGGTTTAGTTGGTGCTACATGTATATATTGTATTGTGTTAAAGTTCTCCGGCCATGTTTTGTTTCGTGAACAGTTTTAAGTTTATTTAAACCGAAATCAATACACAATAATATATATTTACAATTCACACATTGCAATATCTGTGAAAAGCGAGAATAAGATTTTATTTGATGACGTAGAAAACTTGAACAGGTAAATTAATCCACAGGTAAATGTATTTATCAATTATCTGGCAATAGATGTGCAGTTAAACAATTCAGTTTAACCTCATTTCCCCATGCAGTCACGCAGTGGTAAAAGTAGTATCTACGTCATGCAAATAATACATATTTTTACATACAATTTAGTAGCTGTTTTCAATATATAATTCTCTCCAAGACTATCAAGGAATGTGCTTATGATGTTTAAGAGTTAAAGTTGTTAATTGATAATAGTAATAAAAGGGTAGCCATTCATCTTTAATATTCACATGAATTTTTGTTTAGGTATACATCTTATTGGTGCATCAGTTAAATTGGTGTAATAATACACAATAACAGTCTGTATTCGGTAGGATTAAGATCTCCATCTTGCTGTATTTTTGATGCAGAAACGAGATTTGGTCTATAGTCCAGGTGACACTAAGGGAATGGGTAATTCTAAATCAAGAACTTCAATTAACAACAAACTGGTGTATGTAATATCGATCCGTTGAAGAAGATCTTGTTACTTTGTTGTGGCCGCGACTAATCAGGTTTTCTTACGTTATTATATTTAGCAACCATAGGCGCATTCGATTTTTAAAAGCTGTCCGGGTCTGTTGGGAAGAAATATAAAAAGTGGGACAGGGAAAGAAGCATTCAAGGATAAAACACAGAAACAAACACGCAAACAGACAAACGAGAAGGCAAAAGTAATAATAACTGCAAATGACATCACAAACACAAAAGGGTTGACAATAGGGCTACCGCCTTGGAACGGTCAGTGGCAAAGTAGGCCACTGGGGGGGGGGGGTTTAAACCGGTTCAAGGATACACCAAAACCTCACAATTACCCTACTGTCATCCCATTAAACAGGACAGTGTAAATAAAGAAATCATCGCCATGATATAATCCCTTACCAACAAGGCAGCATCAATAGGCAATATACGAGTACACATTCATGAGTAAGTAAACCACAAATATGCTCGTGTAAATATAATACAAAGAAATAGCCTAGAAAGCCACAATGAAGGTACTCAATGACTTGGTAGAAGCCAGAGCAACAAGAGAATAAACCATTAAGGGCACGACAAGAAAGGTCATAGACAAAAATCAAACGCCACCGTCCCAATGGGCTTTAGGTAGGCGTCATCATAGGGTCCACAGCCTGTCCGGTCCTCCTACAGTTAAAGAGAAAAGCATAGTGGCGAACTGTAAATGGGTCCACCACCAAGCATACAGTACGTTTCAAAATGATAGGGTCATAACCTCTTTTGATAAACTTTTTAACAAGTTTAACAAAGATAGTATGAAAATGATCATGACCAAGAATCTTACGAAGTTTATAAATCACATCACCATAGAAGTCAGGTTGTGATAGTCCTTGTCGCAGAAGAGTCCTTAAATTACTTTTATATTTGGAAAGAAGATCAGGGTTACGATAATACAATTTTGCAAAGGTTTTACTAAGTTTATGGTAACGGTAACCCTGATTGAGTAGCTTTTTAATTATACAAAGATTACGAATATTAAAGTCCTCAACTCGAGTACAAGCTCTTGAAAACGAATAAGTTGAGACACATACACCCCATAAAAAGCTTGGGGAACATCCCCATCCAAGCGTGGATAATTAACAATGTCAAAATTAAAATCCTCTCTCTTGTCATAGATTTGGCTAATTATTTCACCATTTTCAATCGAGAGATCTAAATCAAGAAAAGAAGCGTTATTATCAGATATATTACCTTTGTTAAGCTGAAGTTCTTTGGGATAAATATTATTAACCATAGTTGGAAAGAAAGGGTTGTCAATGTTCAATATGTCATCCAGATACCGAGAGGTGTCATTAAAGGCTTCAATAACATCTGCCTGGGTATCTGGTGAAAGACCCAACATTAAATCTCTTTCATAGCAAAATAAAAACAAATCTGCGACATGTGGTGCACAGTTCGTACCGATAGTGATACTAAGAATTTGTCTATAAACGGCGGTTCCATACCTGACGAATATATTATCTAATAGGAAGATAAGTGCTTCACAAACTTCATAGCAAGTCCACATAGTATAATTGTCTAAACTGCCGTTAGTAAAAAACGCTTTAATATTATTACAGGCCAATAATGTATTATTTTCTCTAGCGAATGTTTTTTTAATAAGAGAAATTAGCTTGTCTTTAATAAGGTGATGTAGTAAGGTTGTATATAGTGTAGGGAAGTCGTAAGTGCGTATTGATGAAACTTGACGTTTATTGAACATGTTATCAAGAACGTCTCCTGAATTTTTTATAGACCAAAATAAATTTATACCAGAGTTTTCATAAAGTTTATCACAATATAGTTTAACGTCACAAGTACTTCTCAAATGGTGGTGCCTGACGTCCAGGCATGCCAAGTACTTGTTTGGCGATCTTCGACAAATGTCAACATTTAGGTGACAAGTAATTGTTGACAATCGTCCCAAACTCATTTAGTTTAACATCGATTTTGAAGATTAACACCCACCACTTGATTTAAAATGTTATGAACTGAAGATGCAATATTTGGACCAAGTACAAGTCTAGTCTTTTGACGGTGCGTTCGTCGTTATTAATAAACGTCTACATGGTGACCTTTTGTCAACCTTTCTTTGTTAATAATTTGCATTTTATTTCAAACATTAAAGGATCATGCTGTATTATTATTATTATTTTCTTTAATAGAATATTTAAAATTGAGGTCGTTTTCTGACATCAATATCTTGATCACAAAACTCGGACTGAATTCTTAAGGTATCGAATCTTTATTCAACTACAAATGATAAACATCATTTTTATATATGTTTGGTTTAAAAACCTATTGCATTAATTATCTATTGATTTCTAATTGATACAGTTTGTATTTTCTTGTTATCATTTTCTAGATAGTAATATTTAAAACAAAGTCAGACAAATCTGAGCCTGATTCATTCTTCTCAACAGTTTGGTGTCAGATTGCAACCACTGATGACGTTGTAATTAATTGATGTGTACTTTATGTTTTATTGCATTAGCAACATTGCTTGCATTAAGTGGAAAAAGAAAGATAATAATGTTAGAAAATAAGATATGTTACCTACCTTACCTATCTTTTTAGCTTTTTATTGAAAAAGTAGATATAAAATTCGAACAGGAAAAGTAACATTCAAGGACGACAGTCAACCACAAATACGCACTGAATGACGAACAAAGGGCAAGACATGACATCACGAACACAAAAAGGGTTGACAATAAGGTTACTGCCTTGGAACGGTCAGTGGCAAAAAAGGTCGCTTGAGGGTGTGGGGGAACAGCTTTTAGGGTGCACCAAACCTCACATGTAATTGTTTATGGCCTAAACGTGTATTTTATATCGGTTGGTAAATGTGTCGAGTGTTTTCCAAAAGACGGAACAGACAAGTCGTAATACAATACTTGACACAGTTTGTTGCTAAGATATGATAAAACTGTCAATATATTTAATGAACAACAAGGATGTTTACCATATAGATAAAGTACACCCAAATCTTTGTGACCTGATGCTTGTATTGTCTTAACTTACTCAATGACAGCTTGAGACATTCCAACGTTGATAACTTTCCTTTGATAAGACATTGTTATGTTCGCCTTGACATTGCACTATTTGTACAGTTTTGATTTTGACTAACAAATATCCTGGTGATGTAGTACGAATATTATTCATTAAGTATTTTAATAAAACATGTTTGATTGCTTTTTGATAAATATTACTTTTTAATATCAATAATATTGGCCTTTCCGTAAATAGAAAGATAGAATAGTTGATACATTATTCGCTTCTGGAACATAACTCCAGAACGTTTCATGTATTTTTGTAACATCTAGCAGGCCTTCTTTTGGTAACCTTTATACTATAAATATGTTCATGTTTAAAATATGCATTTGTTTTTCAGACTCTTTGAAAAAATACATGAGCATAGTGACTGAAATATGTATATTTCTTAAACTGAAATAATTGATGTTTTCGAGGAAAAAAGATTAATATTTTGTTTTGTTTCCAACGTATAGTTATAAAGAACCCGCAAAATAACGGAAAACATTACACTACAAAACCGTTTATCAAAACTCTTTACAGTTGTTCAGGTAATATGACAATGTGTATGTACCGATTAAAAGTATAGTTCAATGGTTCTTACACTCGTGATTGAATATGCATAAAATGAATTATGAACTGGTAACTCTTAATTCGACGCTCCAGTTTTGGGGTTTAGTCTGGCTGGTTAAAGCCGGTTTTATTGTGTCTATAGAGTTTGGATTCTCAAAATATTAAGTTATATATATACTTTGTCGTCAGTAGGTTTATAAACGGTGTACATATTTTGTAAAATTTGGCTGTTGTTGGCGGGATAGCTACTTTAACAATTTCTGCGCGCATTAATGTATTGGTCTATATGTGTTTATTAAAGTTATGAGTTTATTACTTTCTGCTATCATATGAAAATAAGGTATATCGATATTGCCTCTTCCTTATCAAACATCGAATATAGAATAACAAAATCGATCTGATGTTTGTGTATTCGTGTGATTTAATACACATTCTTATTCAAAAAACAATATTACTCTCACCTATCAAACAAGCCATAACTGTTTTCTTTTCTCTTTAAATAAACTCAATTTAAGGCATTTGACCTTCATTTTTACATGTCTCCCCGTGTGGTTCCCACGCAAGAATAAGGCCACTGCTTATCCAGGCAGAGGGGTAAACTCCCCTGAAGTCATGTTCATGTTGTATTTTTGGAATGTTCATTAAAGGTCTTCATCATTATCCCTGTATTGTTTTAGGTGCTACTTTGGTGTTGGCAGAAAACAATGAGATTTGTTCCAGCGAAAACAAATGGAGTATTAACAATATAATTTACACCAACTCTTCAGTTCTACAGGCGAGATGGCTGTAGGCCCATTCTGCATAATTATAACGCGATGTAAATGGACGGCGGGCTTGAAATGTTCATTCCGTTTGACGCTATATAAGACTTTTGTATTGGTGCGCCGGAAAACCCAAATCAATTCAACTCAATTTACACTGCGTTAGGACACATTCTATAGTTATTCAATGCTCCAAAAGTAGATATAAAACTCAAACAGAAAAAGTAGCAATCAAGGTCGACAGTCAGCCACAAACACAAACAGACCCTTTAATTTAAGTAATACGTTATTAATGACTATTTTCTAACCCATGTTTGGTAAAGTAGTATACACATAACGTAAAGCTGGATTTAAGCAAGGTGATAAAATATTTATCTTAAAATGTTTAAGAGTGTCTCTCCGTCATTTAATCTGCTAGTGTTCCATTTAGTGGGAGTAATTATTGTAAACTAGTTTATATTACATTTTGCCTCGGTATTTTAATCGTTTAATTGATTGCATATATGGTAACGCAGAAGCGCAGCCGTTAAACAAAACAGTGCCTTTGCAAGGTCGAAATTTTAACGCGAGTGTTCTTTAATCCTATTCTAACGCATTTCAGCGATAAGCGTACTTATAAAACTCAAACAAGAAATGTAGCATTCAAGGACCAAGTAAACAGCGTTGGATAATACGTGCAACTATACATCGATGTACACAGCTATATTAGCATTTGCATGTATTATGTGCTTTTCTTCTTACTTAACATGAATACCGGATTAGGTTACTTTCTGCAATAAATTTATTTTTATTTTTTTATTAAAGCGACATGTTTAATATTTAAGATAAATTACTAATATAAATAATGTGATACCAAAACTATTCAAAGGAAACCTATGATATTCCGGACATTAAGTACGAGGGGTGTTGATTATAAGTTTTGTAAATTTTAGTGTTATTTCTAGAAAAAGAAAACTAAATAATTTCAAAATCATTCTTTATATTCCTTCAGAGTACTCTACATTAGCTTATATGCCACGTTTTAAGCGTTTTAGCCACATTCATTTGGAATATTTTTTGATACTGGAGTTTAGGTACACCCTTTAGCCACTGGCCAATTGCTGACCCAAGGGATTTTCAATCAGAATATATTCTTCCTGAAATATTTCTGTTCAGTAGTGGAAAAATAAAGAAATCCTATGGGCCAAGGTCTGGCGAGTAAGGTGCATGTGTCAGGGTTTGTTTTATTTGGGTTCTCGCCGATCGTTGTAAACAGAAGCAACAACTGTAAATATATATTGTAAACATATATATTTAATGTAAATATGATTGTAGATAACAATCGTCTACTCGCAAATCAAGTATATGTTGTATATCTCTGATTTGTTTACAAACACATAACAAATATGGCTGACGGAAGTGGTGATCGAACCTAATCAAGGTAACACAGGTATGTAACAAAGGCAAATTAATCAAAGGCATATAAAATGCATTCCTTAGCATGAAACTACATTTAAATTACACAAACATAATGAAAAATACATAATACACAAAATGCAATAAGAATTACCTGTAAATATATATTGTAAACATATATATTTAATGTAAATATGATTGTAGATAACAATCGTCTACTCGCAAATCAAGTATATGTTGTATATCTGATTTGCGATCAATCGATTGGCTCCATCAATCAGCTAATTTGCATAATAAAGGTATGTGTATTTTATGTGTGAATGTTGAATATGTATGTAGATGGAACGACTTACTCTATATAACAGACACATAGGTATCATACCACTAAATCTAAACTACTGCCTAAGAAACACTAGACTTGATTCCACTAAACCTGTTTAAACCTGTGACACATTTCCCCACTCCGTTAAATGTCGTCCTCGACATTTGCTGAACTTAGGTTCCACTATATTGCATAAATATGTAACGATTAAAATCTTAACAACTCACATATGGAATCTGAATTGTGACATGAAAAACAATATATATGACAGGAATTTGAACGTGTATACCTATAATATACAAAAAACATCATTAAAGTAGACAATATGTATGTTAACTTGCGCCTGATGTGTCATATCATTATCGCTCTAGTACCTGTAAATAATGAAAAATATTTACAATCATTTTCTCTATGTGTCGTTCAATTACTGTTCTGTAAATAATGTAAAATTTACAATCAGTTTATCTCTACTGATGTAATTACAGTCCAGTCACTGTCTGAAATGACTAGCGGTATTTCCAACCTGTCAAACATAATTTATATAAAAAACAATTTAGAACTTAATAGGTAAATTCATACATGTTTCCTGAAATGCAAAATACACTTTTGACTTTATTAAAAACCTTGATAAAACTTCCGACTGTCGAAGTTGATAACTATTTTCTTCAGAACTGTGTAATAGTATCATATCGCCTAATTTACATACCTTGATGGTTGATTTCTGTTTCTGTGTGACCTCCTCAATGGTGGAGTACGTCTCTGTGGAATGATATACTTACCTGTATGTCCTGTTTCCGATTGCGTGGAAGCTGATTCTTCTATGACGGAGGTGTTCAATTGACTGTCAGAAGAATCACTATGTATCTGGGTATGTTGCGTTGAAGATGCTCTGCGAATACTCGCAGGCATACTTACCTCAGATTCTGATTCCACAGAAGAAGGAATGGCTTCTGGAGGAGTTGGCAGGGACATAAATGCAAGTAGCTTGTTTCGATGTAATCGTCTAGTCCTACCATTTCCGTGTTCAGGTCGAACATCGAACACAGATATACTGGGATCGGGTTGACTGGAAATTATGAATGGAACCTCCTCCCATACATCTGCGAGTTTGTGCTTCCCGCGCACACCTTCGTTTCGGACCAACACTCGATCACCAGTTTGAAGTTTTGACTCACGAACCTTCTAATTGTAATACTTCTTCGCCCTGGACGCTGCTTCTTTGGCTGTTGCGTTGGCTGACTTGAAGGCATATCGCAAGTTCTCCTCAAAGTCATGAACGTATTTGGAAGGTTCTTTGGACCTTTCTGCGATGCAATCGAGACCGAGATATGCATCAATTGCCAGACGAGGGTGTCTCCCATACATGAGATAAAATGGGGAATATCCCGTACTATCGTGGCGAGTTGCATTGTACGCGTGTACAAGGGAGGGAACAAAGGATTTCCAGTCTTTCTTCTTGTCGTTCTCGAGCGTCCCAAGCATTTTCAGGAGAGTCTGGTTAAAGCGCTCGACTTGTCCATTACCTTGAGGATGGTATGATGTGGTTCTCGTCTTACGCTCACCGGCGATCCGACAAAGGCGTTTGATAACCTTCGACTCGAAGTTTTGTCCTTTGTCACTATGTAGTTTTGCAGGAAAACCGTAATGAACAAAGAAGTTTTCGAACAAAACTCGAGCAGTGGTTCTCGCCGTCTGATTGCGCGTCAGAATTGCCTGTGCGTATCTAGAGAAATGATCCGTTATTACGAGAACATTTTCAAATCCACCTTTTGATGCCTCGAGCGAAAGGAAGTCAATACAAACCAACTCCATAGGAGAAGTTGATTCTATACTGACAAGTCCTGTGGCGAAGCGGGGTGGGATCTTACGTCTAATGCAGCGGCCACATTGACTCACCCATACCGAAACGTCAGCATTCATGCCGGGCCAATAAAACCTCTCTCTGAATAGGCTGATAGTGCGATCACGCCCCTGATGACCTAAATCATCATGAAGTGCCTTGAAGATTTCTCTACGGCCACTTGTAGGAAGAACAATCGCAAGAACTGGTTCATCTGAACATGTAGTTTGACGATATAGAACTTCATCTCGCACTGTCAATGCATCAAAGTATTGCATGTATCTTCTGACTTCCTTGGGTAGTCTCTGGTATTCTCGTTTTTCAGGTCTAATTCCACGTTTCACCAGCTGAGTTACTTGAGAGATCGTCAAATCAGCGGACTGACCTGCATCCCAGTCATGCAACCCTAATCGTTGGGCATGAAGAGGTGCGGGAGTGACATCTATCGGTTCACTTGAATCTACCACCGTAACCTGCAGACATTCAACCAATGGTTTTGGATTGAGGTGGACTTCAGTCACTGCCTTAAATGTATCCTCCTCGATCGTTTGCTGGTTGGTTTCGCGCACTCTTGATAAAGTATCCGCTTCTATGTTTTTCTTTCCACTGCGGTACTTTAAAGTAAAGTTGTAGTTGTTAAGAGCTGCAACCCAGCGCAGGCCCGTTGCATCTAATTTCGCAGTCGTCATCACATACGTCAACGGATTGTTATCTGTATAGACCTCAAATTTCGAACCATAAAGGAAATCATGAAATTTGTCCGTGATGGCCCATTTCAAAGCAAGAAATTCTAGCTTATGGGCAGCATAGTTTTTCTCTGACGGTTTTAAGCTGCGACTGGCGTAAGCTATCACGCGATCTATGCCATTTTGCTCCTGGTAGATAACAGCTCCGAGTCCCGTATTTGAGGCATCTGTATTCACTCTAAAATGCCTGCTGTACTCAGCATACGCTAATACAGGAGCAGTGGTTATCTTATCAATAACTTGCTCAAAGGCAGTTTGCTGTGCTTGTCCACACACAAATGGCATCTTCTTCACCTTGGTGGTGGCTGTTTTCGTCTTAGGTGGGCTATGGCCTACCAGTAGAGCATTCAGTGGACGAACGATCCTGGCAAAACCTTCCACGAACCGGCGATAGTATCCAGCGAACCCCAGGAAGGATCGCACATCTTTTGTACTCTTGGGTACAGGAAAGTGTTTGACTGCCTCAATCTTATCCGGATCTGTCCTGATTCCATCTTCAGAGACGATATGACCAGGGTACAGAACTTCTGACTTAAAAAACTCGCATTTAGAAGCTTTCAACTTCAAGTTGTGGTCTTCCAATCTCTCGAAGACTGCACCAAGACGGTCAATATGTTCTTCAAATGTTCGGGAGAATATGATGATGTCGTCTAGGTAGAGAAGACATTCCTTAAGGTTCATATGACCCATACAACGCTCCATTAACCTTTGAAAGGTAGCCGGTGCGTTGCACAGTCCAAATGGCATCCGATTGCATTCAAAGAAGCCCAAATTCCCAACCTGGAATGCTGTTTTGGCCTTGTCGCATTCTCTAAGTTCCACCTGCCAGTAGCCAGCTTTCAGGTCAAGTTTTGAAAAATACCGTGATCCAGCTAATTGGTGCAAGGTGTCATCAATTCTTGGAATCGCATAAGCGTCTTTGACCGTCCTATTATTTAACTTCCGGAAGTCGATGCAAAATCTTATGGATCCGTCTTTCTTCCTCACTATTACAACGTTTGAGGAGAACGGACTCTGTGAATGACGTATAGCCCCCATGTCTAGCATCTCATGCAGGTGTTCACGCACTTCATCAATGAGACCTGGTGGAACTCTCCTATATGGTTCCTTGAATGGAATGTTATCAGTGAGGTGTATTTCATGTTTTACCATATCAGTATTCCCGAGATCTAAGGGACCTTGCGAAAATATACCTTTAAATCGGTAAAAAAATTCCCTCATCTGTTGCTGTTCTTTTTCGTCTAGGTTTGTGACATCCAACTTTAAGCTGTTAAGAAATTGCATTTGGTCGTCTAACCCCTGTTCTTCTTGCTTCTCAGTGTTACTGTGTTCTTTCGGTTTTCCTTCAAGTGACCAATTACGCAGTATCTTGACTTCTTGTAAGTCGCAAAGAACAGATCTTGGTTGTATATTCACTGTCTTAGCTGACATATTGAATATACGAACGGGAACTCTTGCAGCATTGCCAGGTTGGTCTAGCTTGACTACTCGTGGACAAACACCTATCCTACAGGAGGCATTTTCGGATCCTTCTGTAACGGCCGATTCTACATTCGATGTTTTTCTTACAAAGCCAGTCAGAGTTTTGGTTTCAAAGGGTTGGAGCTGTATGTCCCGTGTATTGGTAGATCTTACAATACCCACTGATGTAGACATTACTGACAGAAAAGCTGTTTTCCATTCCTTTGACAGGTTACTATCGTCGGTAATATGTCTCATAAAGTTTGTTCCAACAATAACTGGTATCTTCAGATTGTATTCTGTTTCAGGTACAACCAAAACAGGAATGGTAATACATTCAGAGTCAGACGCGATACCAAAATCGGCTTCGATATACCCAAGATAGGGTAAAGGGTTACCATCAGCTCAGCTTACTGTCAGTTGGAAGTCTTCGATCTTGTATAATGTTGGCGATGGTTTCATATGGCGAAAATACATTTCTGAAACCGTCGTCACCATTGACCCTGAATCAAGGAGACATTCAGTTTCTTCACCATTAATCCAAATGGTGGACTCATTTGAATGACCTACAAGTCTTTCAAATATTTTTCCCTTTTCTGGGCATTTGCTCTTCATGTCTACTATCCGCCCTGTAATAGATACATTTACTCGTTTAAATTCCCTTTTGGTGTGTTGTTATTGTTAGGTGCATGCTGCTCCTTGGAGTGAGGTATATTTCCTCCACCTCTGTATCCTCTACCTCTGTTTCCGCCTCTAAAATTTCCACCCCTGTTCCCGTTGTTATCATGCTCAAAGGGTTTCTTCTTGTTTTCTGCTTTCATGTATATAATATCTTGCTCCATCGTTTTCATCCTTTCAAGTAGTTCTCGAAGTATTTTTCCGTGATCTTCTGGTGCTTTTATGCTCTGTTGATGTTGGTATGTCTTCTCTCCTTCTTTCTTTTTGCTTAACTCTTCTTCTTCCATCCTTATCTTTCTTCTTAGCTTTTCGAAACTTTCTCCAGACTCGTAGCAAACTTTAGTTGCATTTCTTAGCTCTTCGATTCGTAATCCTTTCCAAAAGCGCGTTTTCATCATTTTGTCTTTCTTCTCTTCTTGAAGCTCTCCTCTCTCAATTGCAGCTAGTAAAATTCCTTCAAGTCGCACTCCCCAATCCGATGATAATTCCTTCTCCATTTGTCTCGCACTATAAAAATCTTCCATAATCTTATCGTCTGTTCTAGTTGTGCCATACACTTCCTCTACTTTGTCCATTATCTCCTTTGTTGTAGCAGTTGGTTTCATTGTCAACAGGATCTTTCTAGTCTGTCCCTTTAGAGCGTTTCTGACCGACTGTATGACTATTTCTTCCGGGTAGAGTTTGGATTTGATGGTACATTCAACATCAAGTTTCCATTCTTCAAAATCCGTTCCATTAAATGGTGATATTGTTGGATTCCCATAATAATGTTCTTTTCTTTTCCCCTCTTTGACTTCTGAAGTATCAACATTGCATCGTGTCTGGTTTACTAAGTCTTCATTCTTTCCTGGCTTTAATATTTGCACATTCTTTTCTGGCAAAGTGTGCTGGTTAGCATCGTTCTGTGTTTTCTTCTCGTTAATACTTATGTTCAATTTGAGTTCTCTCTCTTTGAGTCTTAGTATTTTTAATCGTTTCTCGTAATGCTCTCCCTCTTCCAGTTTCTTTTCTATTTCCTTCTGCAACTGTTTCCTGTCGTTCCTATGCTTAAGGAGTTCCTGTTCTATAAGCTCTAAACCCTTAATAGTTTCGATCAATTGCTTTTCTTCTTCTTTCTGTACCTTTCTTCTTTGCTCTAGCAATTTATCTTGGGCTGTCAGTTCGTTTATGAGTCTCTTCTCATGGTCTAACTCCCATGCCAATCGTTTGGCTTCTTTGTCCTTATAACCTGTACTCTGAGCCATAGGGGCACTATTTTCTTCTTTTATGAGTCTCTTCTCGTGGTCCAACTCCCACTTCAATCGTTTATCTTCTTTGTCCTTATAACCTGCACTCTGAGCCATAGGGGTACTATTCTCTCTACCTCTAGGCATGTATTGCTTTCTATCGGTTTTCTTTTCTTGCCGTTCTGAAGGCTGTATATTTGTTTGATACAACATTTCTCCTAAATCTGCTTTTACACTATTGATCCTATGATCTGTCATCTCTTGTCTGCTTCCAATCTTACTATCCGTTCCCCGCCTTGACGGATTGTAGTTTGGTATTCCAAATTCTACATTTGGATCCCGTTCTGTAGTCCTTCCTCTATTCACTACCTCCTCTTGATTCAATTCGCACAGTGTCCTCTTCAGTATCTTAATTTCTTTATTGAGTATTTCTTCAGTTAACATCATATCTTCCTCCTTATCCGCATACGCATGGCTTTCTTCTAGGGTCTGTTGCATATGTGATATATGTTGATCACCTGTTTTGTCTATTGTTTGGTAATCTGATTCAACATCCGAATCAAAACCGTAGTCCAAAACTTCCTCGTACGTTAGCATACCATATTTGCTATCGTCGTTGTCTCCTTCGCTTTCACTCTTACTCATAGTAGTCACTACTTCCAAAGTGTTTTTCTCTACTTGTCTCTTGCTAAGAATCAAGTTCTCTCTCTGAAGTGATAGTGCTCGTATCTCTTGTTCTATTTTTAACTGTTGTTCTTCCTCTTCTTGTCTTGCATGTCTTCTTCTCTTTCGTATCTCCCGTTCCGATAAATACTCCGACATTCTATAAACTCACAATATCTAATAAACACAATAGGTATACTATAGATATTTTAATCCGAAACACTTCCAATACTCGATCCACTACGGATATTCACATCCAATATTCAGTCCAATATACTATCCAATACGCAGTCGAATACACAACCCAGTACTCAATCCACTATGGATATCCAATTCCAATACTAAATCCAATACACACCCCAATACTCAGTCAAATACACAATCACAAACACAATCCCATATGCAATTAAATTCTTTGAAACAATATACAACCCAATGCACTTTGGATAACAAATCCAATACACTTTACAATACACAAACTAATACACAATCCAATACACAATTCTATTCACAATCCAATACACAATCACAAACACAATCCCATATGCAATCCAATTCTATGAAACAATATACAACCCAATGCACTAAGGATAACAAATCCAATACTCTTTCCAATACACAATCCAATACACAATTCTATGCACAATCCAATACACAATCACAAACAAAATCCCAAAAGTAAAATGTCCAATACACAACCCAATGCACTATGGATAACAAATCCAATACACTGTCCGATACACAATTCTATGCACAATCCAATACACAATCACAAACAAAATCCCAAAAGTAAAATGTCCAATACACAACCCAATGCACTATGTATAACAAATACAATACACTGTCCAATACACCATCCAATATATAATTCTCCAAAAAAATATAATATCCCGTAATCGGGAATGAACCTTCAACCTTTAGTTTACAAAGCCAACTGTCTTACCACTAAGCTATCGACGCTTTCTGAACGTTTGGGCACTGATTGTAATTTAATCGATCATCCTCTGCATTTCGCGTGCGCATGACTGCTTCGTGAGAATCGTAATGCGGAATAGTGGTTTGGGGTCGAAAAAAGTCGTGGTAAATTTTCGCTAATATTTAGTATTCACCTCGCGATATAAATACCGTTGTCTTTTAGTACCATTGTAACTTTTACAAATCTGCAAACTGTTACAATACTCAAAAGAACGTATAAGACACGAGTCACGAGACGAAATCCGATTGTTTTTTTTTTCAAAACAAAATCACTATACGGCGACTTGTAAACAATGTTTAAAAGGTGACGTATATACTATCTTATTATTCACAGGTATTGATTCATCTCACTTACCAGTAAGACATATCAATATATGTGCGAAGATGTAATTAATGTGCAATTGAACATAAACCTCTAGTATTATTTTCAATATTTTGGTTTTGTTTTAGAAACAAAATTTTAGCCTAAACATTTTTTTTAAATTGTTCACATTATGGATTTGACTTTGTATTAGGATTCACGGAATATTAAATATTCCAAGCGTAACTCTCTTTAATTAGCTACTCTACAGGCTACTCTACCTACTGAACTATATACTATATGTATTACCCCTGTAAGTATGTCAGTGTTATAGTGTCTGTGTAAAGGTGTCGTATTGTAACAGACACCTCGGGTTGTTTAGCGTGCACGTGTGATTATATCCTATCAATAGCTTACCACACTTCGATGGAAGATCAATTTACAGTTATGTAGTACACAACAAGCTGACCATGTTGACCCGACCGTGTAACGTTCAAAATGTAAACAATACGCTGTGATATTAATAAATATTGATTTCAAAGGTACACACAACTGTCAGCTGGTTGTATACTTTCACAAATAATATATATATACAGTCAATAAAACATAATCAAAATTATCTCACCAAATCCGTCAGCAGAATAAAACACATTTAATAATAATCACTATGTGAAATAATGATATTGTACTGTTAGTGTCCATATCAAATTGGCACAAAATTAAAAGTTCCTTTCGCGTAATCCTTCCTCCAGTTCATCTGTGAGGTTGTGGTTCCGATGAGCTCTATGGGTAGTTCTGGCCAGAAACTGTTCCTTCCCCGGGGTACACGATCACTAGTTACGGAAAGTCACCATTGTGTCCGTACGGAAAAAAAATTGAACGTGCGCATCAAGCTTCCACGCGTGCACTAAGTAACTCCACCTTGTGGAATCCGCTGCTGCAGCTGTGAATAACTCTCATCTCATCCACAGAAACCAATATACCGATGCATCTGCAATGCCTGTTTACTGTCGTCGTCGGCGGCTAATGCTGGGCGCCATTGTCAGGGTTTGTTTTATTTGGGTTCTCGCCGATCGTTGTAAACAGAAGCAACAACTGTACATATATATTGTATATGTAGTAGAGTGTGTTTTTACTGTTTTAATATGTATTGTCATTAAGGAACTAATAATTGCATGTGTTGAATTTATGCTAACCATAACATTATTAGGCTAACACCCTTTAATAGTACTGGTCATGGCTGAATATGTTTTAGACGGAAAGTAGATTGTCACCTGACATCCAGGTGAAATCTGATTGGTCAATAGGTAGTTTTAAATTAGTCTTGCAAAGAAAGTTGATGTGTGAAGAAGTCTCTAAAAATTATGTTTTGCATCCATCTTGGATCAGTTATTTTAATCAGTTTAATGTACTTGCAATATTTGCAGTGTCTATATTTATATTCTTAGAGTTTCCTAAGAATATAGGACAGCTATGTTTTAATATATAATGGTAAAATTATGTACCATGATTTGGAAGTGTATGGAAATGGATGTAGGATTTGGAAGGTAGGAAACATATTTGTTTTATTCCTTGGTCATTGTTTAATGTCATATTTCTCTATCATTGATTCCAACTGATTGATCAAGGGATTGATAATTGACAAATTACCAAATCATAGGGATTAAGATGTGATTTTAACTATGTGTAACTTTGTAATTGCCATGCATCTGTTTGCACCTATAAGACTGTGAATATAATAGTTAAATGGCATTAGATCCGTCCGTGCGTCCGTTGTCGGATATGTAGATTTTATAAGTAATCATTAAATGAACAGATCCACGAATTGTATATTGATGTTTGCTAGACATTTGAATCGAGTGTCTGTGTCCAGTTTGTTATGATGTAGTTTAAAGGTACATGAACTAATTCAGACCTTTTATGTACAGATATATGTAGAGCTGGTGGCCAGCTGGTAAATAGAATGGCAGGAGAGATGGATGTGATGGATATAGTCTTTGTACCATATACATGTAGGTATTAATAATAACTATGTGACTATATTGCGACTATATTATTTAGTAGTTCATACTGCTGATATGCGTTAAGGAATTTGTATGTTTTGCAATATGTTAATATATCCATTAACAGTAAGATTGTAATATATGTGTAATACAGGATGTTAAAAGCATTAAGTATGGTTTGTTTTAAATACATTAAGTAATTGTAAGTCTGATAAACTTCATATTTATGTAAGTTATTGAGTAATTACTTAATCTGTGATATGGAATGCATATGTGTAATATTTTAGATGATTTACGTTGAGTATTATATACTTTCAGAGATGTTTATTATTCATTACCATCAATAAATGATGTTTACGGAAGCTGGCGTTAGTTTCAATAACAACCCCTTGTTATGGCGTGTGGCAACACTAGAGCTAGCCGGGTAACGCTATAACAAATGGCGCCCAACGGGTATTAGCATGGCAGTTGCACAGTGAAGGGGAGTTAACTAAATAAAATCCGGGTGGGATAAGATAATTATCTTTCCTGATTGATATTTTTGGGAGGGATTTGTCAGTTATCTGTCCTGAGATTGGTTTAATTGGATATCAGATAGGTTATTGTGCATTGGATAGTCAGTATTGGTTTATTGGCGTTAGTATTGATTGGTCAGTGAGTCAGTTGAGTTTAAGGTTTTGTTTCAAAGACATAAAAGTTCTTTAGAAACGGTTGTTTATATTGAGTTGTTTGATTTTGAGTTCAGAGATTCAGGTTGACCAGTATATTTGCATGTAGCTAACACTGTTGTATACTAATCAGGATTAACTTGAATAATAGATAGCATTTTATTTCAGGGTAATTCTTTTTCAGGAAGAGCATCTGTATCCTTTATGAAAATGTGTATTTGATATAATATGTGTACTAACATTAATATTGAGTAACCTCCCTTTTATCATTCAATTGTGTTTGATAATGTTTGGAGATTGAATTAGTTCGGAATTAAATTATTGGAATTAATTACCTCCCTTTATAGGAATTTAATTTTTTGAATTAGTTAAACTTTTGATTTTAAATTTAATTTCAAATAACATACAAGGTATTATTTATAAACTATTGAGTTTGTACTTAGATATAGTTTGGTAAAGTAAATTGTTGAATTTGTAAAAATTGAAATAAGGTTTACTTTGGTAATATAAATTGTTGGATTTAGTATTACTTGATAGATGTTTAACTTAGTTTGATTTTGAGTTAAATTATTTTAATTTAAAAACTGAGTTTTGACTTTGATATTCTATTAGTGTGATTAAATATTCATATAGGGATTAGAAGACACACACTTTGAATATTTTACTTTCAGCATTTCGACATTAGTGTTTGAATTACGTTATAGGTTTAAGTGATATATAGGTTCAACACTACTACATTACGATATGGGATGAAAATGTGAATAGAGTTTTGAATAAGATAGATGAGATGCAGAGACGACAAGTTGAGAGTGAGGAGTATGAGGGTGATGTTGATTGGTGCGAGGAAGAGCAAGTGATTTGTTACAGGTGTGGACAGGTTGGACATATCAATATTGGATGTAGGGTCATCTTGGATCATAGTCGGAGACAGGCACATGTAGCTAAGGTTGCCGATTCTTATAGACATACACCACAGATGGATGCATTTAGACCTTATGGCCGCAACGACTATACCGGTTACACCAGGAAGGCCAACTTATACAGTCAAGGCATACCAGATGGGCTTATGAACGAGCAATGAGGTTGGCATGAGAGTGAATCGAGTTGACACGGTTGGATTCTTGGATACTGGAGCAGCTCTTTCCACTGTATCGGAATCGTTCTACAGAAGCCACTTGGATGATGTAGATATACAATCCATGGACAATGTATTAGAAGTTGTGTGTGCCAATGGGAACAACCTGCCATACTTGGGGTACATCAGAGCCAACATTGCTGTAGATGGATTACCCTTGGGTCAGCCGAAAGAATGTTTGCTTCTTGTTGTTCCGGAGACTGCTGCCAATAGAAAAATACCACTGCTACTTGGTACCAACGTTCTGCAAGCATTTATGGTGGACACCAAGAACAGATATGGAAACCAGTTCCTGCAGAAGGCCGATTTACATGTACCATGGTACTTGGCTTTCAATTGTTTGACTCTAAGAGAGAAACAACTTAGGCGGAATAAGAACTCCATTGCCATAGTGAAGAGTGCAGAAAGCAGACCTGTCACCATAGAGCCAAATTCAAAGATAGTTGTGCCTGGTTACTTAGATAAGGAGATACCTTACCATCAGACATCGGCGATGCTTCATCCATCCAAGCTATCGAACATACCGGATGACATTGATGTTGCACCGACACTGGTCGCATACAAGTACAGGGACACAGGGTTGGTGGATGTACATATTTCCAACATAACGACGAGGACAGTACGGATACAGCCACATGAGATCATGTGTGAAATTCAGCCTGTGACTGTAACCGACCACTCCGATACTATGGAAGCCAAGAAGGACAACCAGGACCCGCCACTGTTGGATGTTGTTAACATCAACACAGAAAACATCACACCACAGCAACGCAAGACGTTAGAAGACGTAATTTTAAATTACTATGACGTATTTTCGCAAAGCGACACAGACATAGGACATGTTTCAAGAGTGAAACACAGGATTGACTTGAATGATGAGATTCCCTTCAAACAACGACCTCGCCGTATACCGCCTGGCATGTTTGAATAAGTGAGGAATCATCTTCAACAACTTTTAGATGCTGGAATAATTAGAAGATCACATTCTCCATGGGCATCTAACATAGTCCTCGTAAAAAAGAAAGATGGACAGATTCGGATGTGTGTAGACTACCGTCAACTCAACATACGCACCATCAAGGATTCGTATGCATTGCCCAGAGTAGAAGAGATACTGGACGCTCTATCAAAAGCAAAATACTTTACAGTATTGGACATGAAGAGTGGCTACCATCAAGTTGAAATTTTGGAGACTCACAAGGAACGGACTGCTTTCACAGTAGGACCCTTGGGGTTCTTTGAGTTTCAGCGGTTACCGTTTGGTCTCTGTAACTCGCCTGCTACTTACCAAAGGCTAATGGAGGATTGTTTAGGAGATCTACATCTTACTATATGTTTTATTTTTCTAGACGATCTTATCATCTACTAACTCTAAGACGTTCGAGGAGCATATAGAAAGACTAGCCAAGGTACTGGACAAGCTGCGAGAGAACAACCTCAAGTTGTCATCAAAGACATGTTTCTTCTGTCAAGAGAAAGTGTGCTACGTTGGCCACATAGTGTCAGAGAAGGGTATAGAGCCAGATCCCAAGAAGATAGAGAAGGTTCTAAATTGGCCACAACCACAGACACCAGAAGAAGTCAGAAGTTTCGTCGGTTTTGCTGGGTATTACAGGAAGTTTGTACAGAACTTTTCCAAGATTGCCAAGCCTATGACGGATCTGATGCCAACTACAGCAAAGAAAAAGACGAAAGCACAGAAGAAAGTGTCAACAACACCAGAGAGAAAGAAATGGAGTTGGGGACCAGCGGAAGATCAAGCATTTACCACCTTGAAGGACAAGCTTGTATCGTACCCTATCCTTGGATTTGCTGACTACAGTTTGCCATTTGAGTTGCACACTGATGCATCAGGCAAAGGATTGGGAGCAGTTCTGTATCAAGAACAAGACGGACAGAAGAGAGTGATAGCCTATGCTAGCAGAGGACTTAGCAACAGCGAAAGAAACTATCCAAGCCACAAATTAGAGTTTCTGGCACTGAAGTGGGCTATGACGGAGAAGTTTCAGGACTACTTGTATTCGCATAAATGTACAGTGTTGACAGATAACAATCCACTGACATACATCCTGACTTCAGCCAAATTAGATGCAACGGGACATAGATGGCTTGCAGCACTGTCTACTTTCGATTTCACCATCAAGTACCGACCTGGAGTAAAGAATGCAGATGCTGATGCCATGAGTAGACTCCCAGAGAAGTTACCAAGACAGGACATTGATAGAGAGTCAGTTCAAGCTGTATGTAGTGGCATATCTGTGCCACCATATATAGTGCATTTGGCGCTATCCGCAGATGTTATCGATGAAGACATCGAAGATGATGATGAAGGGATTGTAGGATTCTCAGACAGAGATAGGAGAAGAATTCAAGACAGGGATCCCACAATAAAAAGATGGATATGTGCAGTCAGGGAAAGAAGGAAGCCATCACGAAGGGAAATGACGTTTCACCCTGATAACGCTGCATATTCTACGATTTTTGACCATCTTGTGTTAGTGAGAGGAGTGTTGTACCGAGAGGTCGAAATGCACGGAGAGAAGCGGAAACAACTAGTGATTCCACAGTCGTTTGTGCGAAAAGTGTTGATCAGTCTCCACAACGATGTTGGACATCCTGGAAGGGACAGAACTATCTCCCTTATCAGAGACAGAATGTACTGGCCAGGTGTTACCAAGGATGTGGAGGACTGGGTGAACAGATGTGGACGATGCATTAGAAGGAAGAGAGAACAGCACAGAGCACCACTGGTTAACATCCAGACTATGCAGCCACTGGAACTAGTTGCCATGGACTACCTATCGTTGGAACGATCCATCGGTGGATTCCAGAATATCCTAGTGATAACTGACCACTTCACGAGATATGCCATGGCCATTCCAACAAAGAACCAGACTGCAAAGACAACAGCAGAAGCCTTCTTTAACAACTTCGTAGTGAACTTCGGTCTACCAAAGCGAATCCATTCGGAGCAAGGAGCAAACTTCGAAGGAAATCTGATCAAAGAGCTCTGTAACATCAATGGAATAACCAAGTCTCGAACGACGCCGTACCATCCTATGGGAAATGGAATGACGGAGAAATTCAACCGAACTTTGTTGGATATGCTGGGGACGATAGATCAAGACAGAAAGAAGGACTGGAAGAGCCATGTAGGACCTATTGTGCATGCCTACAACTGCACCAGACATACATCTACAGGCTGCTCACCATTCTTTCTGATGTTTGGAAGAGAGTCAAGACTTCCCCTGGATTTAGCGTTTGGATTAGACGTCAACCAGAACAGGCAGCCACAGTCCAAATACATAAAGGAGCTACGAGACAAGTTGAAGCAGTCGTACCATCTTGCTTCAGAAGCTGCAAAGAAGTCGAGAGATGAGCAAAAGAAGAATTACGACATGAGGGCAAGAGGATCGGTGATACATCCTGGAGACAGAGTGCTTGTGAAGATAGTGGCGTTTGATGGAAAACACAAGTTAGCCAACCGATGGGAGGAAGAAGTATACGTGGTACTGGATCAGCGTAACACTGATATACCAGTATACGTAGTACAACAGGAGAATGGGGAAAGCAGAACGAAAATCCTGCATAGGAATTTGCTACTTCCTATAGGATCGATAGAGGATGGCGAAAAACACCTAGGTCAGGAGATACAGAGGCTGCATCGGAAGAACAGTAAGACAGAAGGTCATCATCCGATCGCAGCGAAGAGACTGGGTAGAAGAGAAGTGAAAGTACCAGATTCTACTGAGACTGATGTTCACACACATCAGGAAGAGGATGAAGACTCAGAAGAAGAATCTGTGTATATTGTGAAATCAGCAGGCAGAACAACAGAGGCTGACATTGAACACAATGTCGTTCAGGACGTGGAAGATGAAAACAACGATGAACATGTTGTCAACGAAGATAACGTTTCGCATCACGAGGATGACGGTTCGACTGGTGACGAAACGGGAGATGTGTCAACCGCAGCTGATGAGGACGCTCACACCTCCAATGGAGCAGGTGAAGCTGACGGTGTAACATCTGAGGAAGCTGAGGATACAGCTACTGCTGATGATGAAGACGATGGCCAGAGGAACACTCTAGCTAGAGATGGTGACGGTAAACCAGAAGGGGTGACCGTACCTGAAAAACCAGCAACGCCAAAACCAGTGCCAAGACAACCAAGAGAAAGGAAAAGACCAGGTTGGATGACTTCTGGTGAATTTGTCATGTCTGCCACAGCTACAGAAGCTAGTGAGCAACCCGACTGGATCCAGAGAGTTAACTTCCTGCGCTCTTGGGCGAGCACCATGCCTCCTTCTCTGCAACAAGATATCATCAAAACCATTCTGGAAATTGTTGCACAGAAGTGAATGTCGTGGAAGACATTATTATAAAGGAGGGGAGTATGTGGTAGAGTGTGTTTTTACTGTTTTAATATGTATTGTCATTAAGGAACTAATAATTGCATGTGTTGAATTTATGCTAACCATAACATTATTAGGCTAACACCCTTTAATAGAACTGGTCATGGCTGAATATGTTTTAGAGGGAAAGTAGATTGTCACCTGACATCCAGGTGAAATCTGATTGGTCAATAGGTAGTTTTAAATTAGTCTTGCAAAGAACGTTGATGTGTGAAGAAGTCTCTTAAAATTATGTTTTGCATCCATCTTGGATCAGTTATTTTAATCAGTTTAATGTACTTGCAATATTTGCAGTGTCTATATTTATATTCTTAGAGTTTCCAAAGAATATAGGACAGCTATGTTTTAATATATAATGGTAAAATTATGTACCATCATTTGGAAGTGTTTGGAAATGGATGTAGGATTTGGAAGGTAGGAAACATATTTGTTTTATTCCTTGGTCATTGTTTAATGTCATATTTCTCTATCATTGATTCCAACTGATTGATCAAGGGATTGATAATTGACAAATTGTCAAATCATAGGGATTAAGATGTGATTTTAACTATGTGTAACTTTGTAATTGCCATGCATCTGTTTGCATCTATAAGACTGTGAATATAATAGTTAAATGGCATTAGATCCGTCCGTGCGTCCGTTGTCGGATATGTAGATTTTATAAGTAATCATTAAATGAACAGATCCACGAATTGTATATTGATGTTTGCTAGACATTTGAATCGATTGTCTGTGTCCAGTTTGTTATGATGTAGTTTAAAGGTACATGAACTAATTCAGACCTTTTATGTACAGATATATGTAGAGCTGGTGGCGAGCTGGTAAATAGAATGGCAGGAGAGATGGATGTGATGGATATAGTATTTGTACCATATACATGTAGGTATTAATAATAACTATGTGACTATATTGCGACTATATTATTTAGTAGTTCATACTGCTGATATGCGTTAAGGAATTTGTATGTTTTGCAATATGTTAATATATCCATTAACAGTAAGATTGTAATATATGTGTAATACGTGATGTTAAAAGCATTAAGTATGGTTTGTTTGAAATACATTAAGTAATTGTATGTCTGATAAACTTCATATTTATGTAAGTTATTGAGTAATTACTTAATCTGTGATATGGAATGCATATGTGTAATATTTTAGATGATTTACGTTGAGTATTATATACTTTCAGAGATGTTTATTATTCATTACCATCAATAAATGATGTTTACGGAAGCTGGCGTTAGTTTCAATAACAACCCCTTGTTATGGCGTGTGGCAACACTAGAGCTAGCCGGGTAACGCTATAACATAAACATATATATTTAATGTAAATATGATTGTAGATAACAATCGTCTACCCGCAAATCAAGTATATGTTGTATATCTCTGATTTGTTTACAAACACATAACAAATATGGCTGACGGAAGTGGTGATCGAACCTAATCAAGGTAACACAGGTATGTAACAAAGGCAAATTAATCAAAGGCATATAAAATGCATTCCTTAGCATGAAACTACATTTAAATTACACAAACATAATGAAAAATACATAATACACAAAATGCAATAAGAATTACCTGTAAATATATATTGTAAACATATATATGTAATGTAAATATGATTGTAGATAACAATCGTCTACTCGCAAATCAAGTATATGTTGTATATCTGATTTGCGATCAATCGATTGGCTCCATCAATCAGCTAATTTGCATAATAAAGGTATGTGTATTTTATGTGTGAATGGTGAATATGTATGTAGATGAAACGACTTACTCTATATAACAGATACATAGGTATCATACCACTTAATCTAAACTACTGCCTAAGAAGCACTAGACTTGATTCCACTAAACCTGTTTAAACCTGTGACACATGCGGGAGTACAGTGACTTTTTCCTGTTCCAATACCTTAGTCACCGCTTTGTGTACTGGAGCATTGTGATGTAGCAGAAACGTGTGACGGAGTCCAGTTTCGGGGCTTCGAATATGGAAGTAATCTTTGAGCTTCTTCAAAACTTTGTCTTTGTATAACTTGGTATTGACCCTTTTATCTTTGGTATGGCGACTTGTACAGCTGGTCTATGTATTGTGAAGAAAATTGCTTAAAGAACTTTACGGACACTACTGTTAATTGTATCTCTTCGAAATGCGGGGTCTCCTGAATGCTTTAGTGACCCAGTTATTGTTTGGGAATAAGAAAATGAATCAATGTCTCGTCCCTAGTAACAATTCTCGCACACTTTCGAGCATCGTAATTCGATAACATTTTAGTATCTGGCGTGTGTTTTTCACACGAGTCTTATTTTTCTCCTCAGACAGCGAATGGGATATGCATCGAGCCGTAGATATCCTCACAATTAGAGGTTTTCCTAGAATGAGAGGCACCTTTATTATGATAAGGCAGACATCCTAGCTAGGTCCCTGACTGTAAACCGAGCATCTTCGGTCGAAAGCGTTTTGAAAAGCAGCACTCCAGACTTGTTGCTTTTGCTAACTGGACGTACATATCTTGTGGCTTTGACAGACTCTTGCCCGGCCTAGAATGTAGACACCCAGTAGTAAACTATTTTAGAATACGTCTCTATAAACTTGGACAATTTCATTGTAAATATATTTGGACCTGAAACGGTGATTACAACAAGCTATTATATAGCGCCGAATTTCTATTGAATTTACAGGGCGATTACCAATCATAATGTTAAACAGTAGTCAATGACTACCCTGTTTTAAATTATCATAGATTTTGATTACGTACATTTATACATATAGTACGTTCGATACGAAATGAAAAGCTCTACGGAGGCGTGGAAGTCAAATAATCGTCTTTGTTCTTATCTTCGAGATGTTTGTGCATTGACAAAATATAATGAACACCCATCGTATGGGAAATTATTCCATATCTTTCTCATTAAATATTTGACCTAGACAAAGAATGCTTACTAATATTATTTTTCCGAACTTTTTTTAACAGTTTAAAACACAACATTGAACTATTGTAAATGCTTATATATTAATTCAAATATGCAACTGTTTTATTTCGTGAAATGTTGTTGTATAACTAACAGTTTTATTGAACTAGGGGCTTTTAAAGCCCTAGTCCTTAGTAGGCGACACAATTCGAGCACGCTAGAAGCCGCAACAGATCGTCACTGACGTAATGTATCACTACGCTAACAGACAGAGCGTCAGCTGTCATTTTGATTGGGTGTTCATTCGCATCAAAGAGGCAAACACATCCCACTCACCGTATGCATATTCATAGGGGCCCTGGCCTTGTGCAGAGAAGAAATCGTTCTCCGGATCAGACAAATACAATCTAAATAGTAAATAAGCTGTGGGAAATGGAACGAAAATTGAAGAATGGGATGTTTGGGCCTTAACTTTTTTCTACTAAGACAAGAAACAAAATTATATATTTTATCTCGAAATATTATAACCCCCGTTTGGACCCCGTACATCCAGCTTTGCAAACCTGGGATAAAGTAGCTCATTGCATATTAATGTCGAAAGTACCAATGCTTCCGAGCAAAAGTAGGCTAGTTATTTTTCAGCAAAAAAGAATAGAGGTAAACATTTGCGATATCAGCGGGAAAATGGAACATCCGTCACCTAATGGAGACAATCTTAAAGAAAGTCTTCATCAAAATGTTATAATTGCAGAATTTACAAATTGTATTACTACACTGTAAAAGCGGCATTTCAACTGATCACGCGTTGATTTAATGATCCGCGATCACAATTAATCGAGTTGAGATTTTTTGTCGAATCCGACCTTGTACAGATATGAATAATGTTGCTCCGAATTAATAAATGATGGAATACATAGCACAATAAAAAAATATGCAAACAATAATAAAATTAGATGTATTTGTCCTAAAACGATAACGCATACGGTCCATATTTTTATCCGGTGCATGCGTCGGAATTTAATAATTACAATCTGATTCCTTCGACCTCAAGAAGACGCTTTCCGCCAGTTTTGTCAACACAGAACCAAATTGATACTTACAGATAGTCCAATAGTAAAATAGGGAAAACAATGCACCGTTATTGATAACAATTGTTCGCTATCATGGTTTTTCTGTTACCTATTATTATTCAATGGTCAGCACTAATCCATTGGCGGGAAAGAAAACACCGTGGGCAGACTGTAGTACAATCCAAATACATATGCAAGGCCAGTGCATACAATGTTCTTCAATGCACTTACACCATGTATACTCAACAGAACAATTTCCAATGCTGCTTTCAGCACTTTGCTATTTATCCTATTGCTCTCGGAATGCAAAAAAGAAAAAGAGATATTTAAAACATGAAACGGATGCCATCATGGGTACGTCCTTGGTACGGTCAGTGGCGCGGAGTTATGTTAGGTTCTAGTGTGCACCAAACCTCGCCGTTAACATATTATCGTTCCACGCAAACCAGTCAGTGTAAATAAAGAAATCACCGTCACATCCTATCCTCTAACAAACCAGGGTCCATATTCATAAAGCTTCTTAGCAATATCTTAACTTAAGTCAAATGTTATCAATTCTTTAAATACTTTTTCCTACCGATTTAAGACGTTTTCTTAATATTGTTAATAAGGTTATAGATAAATAAAACCTACACATAACTATTTATCTTAAATATATGGTGTGTAGTGCCTCTGAGAGGTTAATAAGGATATTTAAAAATATGTAAACATCTTAAATGTTGACTTAAGTAAAAAATTCTGCTTAAGTTGCTTTATAAATACGGGCCCAGACATTAATAATATATTAAGTAAAACACAACACAAATGATCATCAACAATTTCTCCTTTTCTTTCTGGCCATCTTTCAAAATACATACGTCCCATTTATTTCCTCCGTCATAGGTACACGGAAAAATCATCCCTTTAGTACCGTACACTAATTAGCAAATGTAATAGTTATTCATCTATGAAACAAAGTAGTCATAGTACATGCCAGCCAAATAAATATTCGTACAAGCAAGACACTAACAAAAATAAGTATAAAAGTCGAACAGGAAATGCAGCTTTCACAGATCACAGTAAATATAGCATCATTCAAGGACGACAGTCAACCACTAACACACACAGAAACAAAGAACAGATTTAAAGATGATTAAAAGGCCAAATAAGACATCACAAACACACAAGGCTTCACCAAAAGGACTACCGCCTTGGAACGGTCAGTGGCAAAAAAGGCCGCTGGGGTTTAAACCAGGTTCTAGGGTGCACCAAATCTCACACTTACCCTCCCGTCATCCCAATTAAACGGGACAGTGTAAATAAAGAAATCCCCGCCATGAACTATTCTCTAACCAACAAGGCAGCATTAACAGGCAATATATGTAAAACACAAATATGCTCGTGTATATATAAATACGAAAAAAACAATAGCCTAGAAAGCCACAAAAACGGTACTCGATGAGGGCACGCCAAGACAAGTCCGCAGACAAACATCAAACGTCATCGTCCTTTTGGGCTTTAGGTAGACGTCATCATAGGGTCCACAGCCTGTCCGGTCATCGTACAATTAAAGGACAGCATAGTGGCGAACTATAAATGGGTCCACCACTAAGCATGCAATACGTTGCAAAATGATAGGGTCAAACCCACAAACAATATGCATATTTAAGAATGTGGGATAAGTCATGCTATATTCAGTCCATATTTAAAAAGTGGATTGTTTCCTTTCTTATATACACACACGTGCACACAATAACATATTGTCTGAAACAGGTTGCTTTGAAAAAACAAACAAACACAATAGGTGGAAAAATAACCTTCCATTGGTTTTAAAAGACCCGTATTCTAATTATGTTCAATAAGAGTAGTGTAAAGAAAGATAAAAATATCGGACAGGGAAAGCAGCATTCAAGGACGACAGTCAACCACAAAACACAAAAACAAACACGTAAACAGACAAACGAGAAGGTAAAAGTAATAAAAAATGCAAACGACATCACAAACACAAAAGGGTTGACAATAGGGCTACCGCCTTGGAACGGTCAGTGTTAACAAAGGCCACTGCGGGTTTAAACCGGTTTTAGCGTGCACCAAACCTCACATTTACCCTACTGTCATCCCATTAAAACAGGACAGTGTAAATAAAGAAATCCCCGCCATGATCTAATCTCTAACCAACAAGGCAGCATCAATATAAGTAAAACACAAATATGCTCGTGTAAATATAATACAAACAAAACAATAGCCTAGAAAGCCACAATGAAGGTACTCAATGACTTGGCAGAAACCAGAGCAACAAGAGAATACACCATTAAGGGCACGACAAGAAAGATCATAGACAAACATCAAACACCACCGTCCCAATGGGCTTTAGGTAGGCGTTATCATAGGGTCCACAGCCTGTCCGGTCATCGTACAATTAAAGAGGAAAGCATAGTGGCGAAATGTAAAAGGGTCCACCACCAAGCATACAGTACGTTGCAAAATGATAGGGTCATAACCTCTTTAGATAAACTTTTTAACAAGTTTAACAAAGATAGTATGAAAGTGATCATGACCAAGAATCACATCACCATAGAAGTCAGGTTGTGATAGTCCTTTTCGCAGAAGAGTCCTTAAATTACTTTTATATTTGGAAAGAAGATCAGGGTTACGATAATAAAATTTTGCAAAGGTTTTACGAAGTTTATGGTAACGGTAACCCTGATTGAGTAGCTTTTTAGTTATACAAAGCTTACGAATATTAAAGTCCTCAACTCGAGTACAAGCTCTTGAAAAACGAATAAGTTGAGACACATACACCCCATAAGAAGTTGCTCGGAGAACATCCCCATCCAAGTGGGGGTAATTAACAATGTCAAAATTAAAATTATCTCTCTTGTCATAGATTTTGCTAATTATTTCGCCATTTTCAATCGAGAGATCTAAATCTAGAAAAGAAGCGTTATTATCGCATATATTAGCTTTATTAAGCTGAAGTTCTTCAGGATAAATATTATCAACCATAGTTGGAAAGAAAGGGTTGTCAATGTTCAGTATGTCATCCAGATACCAAGAGGTGTCATTAAAAGCTTCAATAACATCTGCCTGGGTATCTGGTGAAAGACTCAACATGAAATCCCTTTCATAGCAAAATAAAAACAAATCTGCGACACGTGGTGCACAGTTCGTACCCATAGGGATACCAACAATTTGTCTATAAACGGTGGTACCATACCTGACGAAAATATTATCTAATAGGAAGATGAGTGCTTCACAAACTTCATAGCAAATCCACATAGTATAATTGTCTAAACTGCCGTTAGTAAAAAACTCTTTAATATTATTACATGCCAAAAGTGTAGTATTTTCTCTAGCGAATGTTTTTTGAATAAGAGAAATTAGCTTGTCTTTAATAAGATGATGTGGTAAGGTTGTATATAGTGTAGAGAAGTCATAACTACTTATTGATGAAACTTGACCTTTATTGAACATTTTATCAAGAACGTCTCCTGAATTTTGTATAGACCAAAATAAATTAATCCCAGAGTTTTATCACAATATAGTTTAACGTGATCTTTAACGGTAAGACAAGAAGTTAAAAGTTTGGAGATGTTTGTTGTGGTGCAGGCACTAGAATTTGAAATAAAGCGAGCCTTATACGGATTATTATGTAATTTAGGAATCCAGTACATGGTAGGCAGTTTATTTTGCTTATCGTTTACACCAGCCTTGAAAGTAGTACACCGAGCGATATGTGCGGAAACAACATCATCCTCAGTAGAATTTACTGGAGTATACGAATTGGTGCTGCCGAGTTCTAGAGATAAAACATTGACGTAATGTAGGCGTCAAACAATAATTACATTATTAGCTGCTTTATCTGCAGGAACTAAAACAAATTTATTATGAAATTTCTGAATTCCCGATTTTAAATAACGAAAGGAAAACCTAGGTCTCGGAGGTATTAAGAGGGGTTAGCATTTTAAAAGTTAATACGTGTATCTAATTTTAAGAATTGACTTTTTTTCAAGTAGAAAGCGAGTTTGGGTCCGCATGTTCTATACGACACCGTTTTATACTAAAATCTTCAATGGAGTGGGCGATCTGGGCACGACAGGCATTAAAATCAATAGTTGAAGGTAATCTATATTTAGGACCTTTCGAAAACAAATGCCAAATACGTTTATCCACAATATCAAAATTACAAGTGATGACATGACCTGCTGGAGCATAGCAAAATTTTGATGTGTTGCATTCACATTCCTTAGGAGTATTATGTACTATATCAAGGTCAGAAACTATTTTGTTGCAGTTGAAAATAATATTTCTAATAGGCTTTTTATACTTATAACAAATTACAGGACTTTCGGAATTTTTGAAATATTTTGGGATAGAATCAACTACATGAGTATCTCGAAAAATACTAGGCATGTCAATGAATTCAATACCTTTATTAATATATAGTAGTTTTAGAAAATGCCTGACGTGATCAGACGCCTTGTCAATATGGGGTCGGAGAACATGTTGTGTGTAGCTTTGAACTATGGAAGCAGTGTTATACAAGGGATCTGTACGAATGAAAATTTTGTCGGCTTCCTCGTCGATCAACTTTAGTGAAGAAATAGACAAAGAGGTAAGCCGTGAAAGCATAGAGTGCTTCCCAGACTGTTTAAAAATAGTATGTAAATCAGCGACAGAAATAATTACACGTGATTTACGTTTGATGGTACCATTACGCCTAAGACCATGAGACCTAGATTTACGCTTTCGAATAGAAAATATAGAAAAAATGTCAATATTAGGATCTTTAGAAATATTTCCTTCTTGATAAATATTGTCATTAAGGCCGAGTGGATAAGGTGTCTGTAAGTTTTTCATCCACTTACGTTCTGCAATATGTCTAGCTTTTATTTTGAAGCTTTTATCAATTATCAAACAAGAGGGCCAAGATGGCCCTAAATCGATCACCTGAGTACTGGCACATTATCAAACTTATTCAAAATCTTATGGTCATATACAATCTGTGCACGTTTGATTAAGATTGTTCAAGAAATGTGGGCTCTGTTGTGTATAACAACATGATATAAAGACAATGACAAAGTTTGGTAAATATCAAATACAAAATGAAGGTGCTAGAGTGTAACACCTTGGGCAGGGCCAAATGTGACCCGAGGGCTACATGTAATATATGAGAGCTTTGTGGTTTCAGAGAAGATGAAGTTTTTCACTATACAAGTCTATGTAAAACATGACCCCTGAGGTGGGGCCAAATGTGACCTCACGGTCACCATTTGAACTTGGTAAAGGACCATAAGAGTATATATAGTAAATGCAAAATATTAAACCTATGACTCTTGTAGTTCCAGAGAAGAAGTCTTTAATGTGTTTCCTATATAAGTCTATGTAAAACTCTGACCCACGGAGCGGGGTCGATTTGACCCCAGGGTCACCAGTTGAACAACCTTGGTAGAGGACCATAATCTTATAGTAAATACAAAATATTAAACCTCTGGCTCTTGCAGTTTCAGAGAAGATTTTTTTTCCTTTATATATATATGTCTATGTAAAACTGTGACCCCGGGGCGGGGCCAAATGTGACCCCAGGGTCACCATTTGAACAAACTTGGTAAAGGACCATAAGCTTATAGTAAATGTAAAATATCAAACCTCTGGCTCTTGTAGTTTACGAAAAAAAGATTTAAAATAAATAATCCTATATAAGTGTATGTAAAACTGTGACTCTCGGGGCGGGGACAAATTTGACCCCAGGGTCACCATTTGAACAAATTTAGTAGAGGACTATAAACTGATGCTACATGTAATACATGAGAGCTCTGTGTCATGTGGTTCCAGAGAAGAAGATTTTTTTTCAGTTTTTCCCTATACAAGCCTATGTCAAACTGTGACCCCCAGGGTGGGGCTAAATGTGACCAATGAGTCACCATTTGAACAAACTTGGTAGAGGACCATAAGCTTATAGCAAATGCAAAATATTAAACCTCTGGCTCTTGCAGTTTCAGAGAAGAAGAATTTTTATGTTTTTCCCTATATATGTCTATGTAAAACATGTGACCCTTGGGGCGGGGTCAAATATGACCCGAGGGACACCATTTGAACAAACTTGGTAAAGGACTATAAGCTTATAGCAAGTGCAAAATATTAAACCTCTGGCTCTTTCAGTTCCTGAAAAGAAGATTTTTTTCAGTTTTTCCCTATACAAGCATATGTAACACTGTGACCCCTGGGGCGCGGCCAGATGTGACCCAGGGTCACCATTTGAACAAACTTGGTAGAGGAACATAAGCTTATAGCAAATGCAAAATATTAAACCTCTGGCTCTTGCAGTTTCAGAGAAGAAGATTGTTCAAGTTTTTCCCTATACATGTCTATGTAAAACATGTGACCCTTGTGGTGGGGCCAAATGTGACCCCAGGGTCACAATTTGAACAAACTTGGTAAAGGACCATAAGCTTATAATAAATGTAAAATATCAAACCTAATTTTAACAAATCTAAAAAGCAATTATCTAAAGATTATCCATGTGAAGTTTGGTCAAAATTAGCCAAGCGGTTTCTGAGGAGAAGTCGTTTGGAGAAAAGTTAACGACGGACGACCGACGACGGACGACGGACGGACGAAGAGTGATCCCAATAGATCACCTTGAGCCTTCAGCTCAGGTGATCTAAAAATATATATTCAACCTGTTGAACAGTTACGTAATTAAATTTATGACCTGACTGACGAAAGTGTTAGTACAAGTAATTTTTTAACATTTTAGGATAACTTGCATTATATTTATGTTCACGAAATCGAACTTTCAAGGATCGACCTGTTTGTCCAACATATTGTTTACCGCAACGTGGTGCATTTCAAGCCAGAACATAAATGACGTGAGTAGAACATTTGAAGCTAGACATACATTAAACAATCTACCATTAACAGCTAATTTAATGGTGAACTTGCACGATAAATAATTGCAACCACTGCACCTCTTAGCATTGTACTTATAAATAGAGGGAAACACCCTGCGTCTTGAATGAACTAAATGATTTCTGAAAGGAGATTTTATATGGTATTTCCTCAAAACAGGTGATCCTAGAGGAGTTACGGAAACTTTTGAGCCATTATTAAAAATCCTAGTAATATTATTAGAAGGAACATGAAACGAGGTTGCCGAATGAAGATTTAAAGGTGTAAGGCGTACATATGGTTAAGTTCTAAGAAATGAAGAGTTATTTTGTGGAATTTGTATTGATGACGCAGAGTGTAACCAAATAGAGGTGAACGATTTATTTTTAAGGTTTTAACTAAAAGACTCATAATTGTTTTTATGGAGAGTAATACCATTCTGTGAAAAGCGAAATAAGGGCCAATAAGTATTTATTAGAGATACGAAATAGAATCGTATCAAAGATATATAAGAATTAATATTAGTAAACTTACAGACTGTTAAAATAGGTCCAAAACTCACGTCAGTGTCTAATACAAGATAATGAGGAAAGTTAAGGAAAACCCTAATAAAATGGGCCAAAATGTCGATGAGCACAAAACCTTCAACGCGGTATATGAAATACACGTGTTTAAGGAAAAACTGGATCAATGAATGTCATACAATCCCTGTAGAGTGTAAAAATAACAATAAGTTTGCCAATTTTCATTAAATCTGTCAATAGACTTTGTTCTGAAAGCTATTTCTTTTTCTGTGCTATATTGGTAAAGTACTGAGTTGTTATACATTGTTTAACACGGTGATCTCCCATCTATTCTACAAGCATAAATACATTTCTTGTCTATTAGAATAAGATAATTTGGAGTATCATCAAGTATCGCACAATATCTGCAAATATAATTGTACTTATGTTTAATATTAAATTATTAAAATGTCGGCATCCCTCTTTAAGCCAGTTGCAAACTCTATTCCAAAAAGACTGCACATTTCTATAGTGCCAAAATAAATGGATTAAAGATTCCATGTCAGCATTACAAAACGAACACCTTTCATTATTAATAATATTCATTTTAAAAGAAATTTATTAGTTTCTGAAATACGATGCAATAGTCTTGTCTGTAACCAAATAAGTGATGCGCCTTTTGTTATGTTAAAAGGTATTGAAAATACATGTATTTACTACGAACATACAAATTCGAGATAGTATTTAACACATTACTCACGGATATGGAAGAAATCAGGCCAACAAGAGAATTAAGCGTTAAGAGTACGACACGACAAGATTGAATACAAACATTAACTTCACATACATCTTCAGGATTTAGAAAAACGTCATCAAATGGGCGATACTATGTCCGGTCATCTTACAACCAAATGTGAATACGCCAATCACTAAACATGCAGTAAATAATAAGGACATAACCTCTGTTGGTACCTTTCCTAACAAGTTTGATCAATATTGAATCAGTATGCTAAATAAATCACGTCACCATATATAAGTGTGATTGTGATTGTATTTTATAAGTAAATGAGACAATAACAATATTTTAGGTGTTACTGGTTTTTTGGGATCAACGAGCCCAATATAGGTGGCTTTGAAGTAGAATACCGCTTAAAGGCCGGGGTCACACTATAAAAGCTGGGTACGCTGAAAAATGGCTACTATCACTCTAAGCTGTCGACAAGCAAAGCACCAGTGGGGATTATTCCACAGATTTTGTTGAAACTTGGCATGAATGTTCTTGAATGGTTGATGAATATTCCTTGTGAATTTGAAAGCACTGTGACATTTGTGAGTGTTATATCCAAAAACCTTTTTTGGAAACTGTTGTAAAATTCAAATTGTCCACGACTGGTGATTGACAGTTGATGAAAGGTCATGACCTGTCTCCAGCAGCAACTAGAGTTGAGATGCTCGAGATTTTCATAAAGCTGACATATGGTGGGGAATAAAATACTACTACAAATACTACAGTGTTTAGATGTGCACTACACTGACATTTTATGAAGTAACTTCATGAGGCATGACATTAGATTATTATGAAAGTTATTTTTTTTTTTTATAAATATTATGTGTACAGAGATTGTAAAATCGCTTGTGCATGTGTCCTGACTCAATTATTCCCATAAATGACCCATGTAGGGAACACTTGGTAAATTTGGGAACAATTGATTGCCTGACCATTTCTAAAACACACGTTGGCGTTATCTATGCCTGCTATGTCATACATAACTCCGGAAGCATTTGTCATTCCAGGTGCCCTATGTTTGTTTTTTTAATCCACAGTTTTTTGTTCTAGGAGCTACATAAATTATGTATTTGAGCTTGAGGTTATCCTTTAACTTATTGGGTAATTGTCTCAAGAAAGATAACAATATCGGACAGGGAAAAGCAGCATTCAAGGACGACAGTCAACCACACAACACAAAACAACAACACGCAAACAGACAAACGAGAAGGCAAAAGTAATAAAAAATGCAAACGACATCACAAACACAAGTTGCTCTTCTGAAACTGCAAGTTTCCTTTTGTTCCTCAACAATGCAACATGCATACATATGCTAACAAGATTACAAAAATTTAAACAGATACCAGAAGGTATTTTTTAAACTTAATTAATAGTTTATGTGCCTGAACAAGCCGGGGGAACACTTTATAAATGTATCGAAGACATTCTGTAAATGTGAGTCTTTAAATTAGGGACTAACCAAGTGTCCTTAGTGTATAATTCCACTTATAATAATAGGCTAATAATAGATACTGTCTACAGAGTAACTGCTATACAGCTACTATCAGACACACACCCATCACCACACTGACGTTTATTGCTCTACCATATCACACATCGTTTATGTTTAAAAACAGCACAAACTGACCAGTGGATAAGCCACTCCAACTGTGTCTAATTTGCTTTGGTTATTGAAGATTTTGAGATCCGATCTTTTAAACCGGTGCTTGGGAATGTGAGTGTTGTTGCGCCCTACATTACCTCTCACGAACAGCTCAATAAAACCGAGTCTGCTACTTTATTTTCTTGGTTGTGTGTGTTCCAAAGGACCTCTCTTATCAGTATTTATTCCCGAAGTTCATGGTAGCCCTGATGAAGTATCAATTGAAAAACAAACATATACCCAATATACCCTAATTAAGGATATGATCGCTCTATTATCTGCACGCTGTTGATTCATACACACGTGTAATGCTCACGAACCTATACATTATATTGGTATAACTCTGGAGCTGCTAAGTAGCTGGTTCCGTAATCCAAGGTTCCTGAACCACGGCCGTTTAAAATTTCTTCCCACCTTATCATTATTAAGAATGAAACTAGATTGAATGTATGATAGATACTCCTCTATGCTTGACAAATCTTGCCTTTTAGATATACAATATACACGTCTAAGTCAATGGAGTGTCAATCAGCCATATTGGTTTACCACAACTAATTACATGTAAACCTTCGAGGTGTAGTCGAATGTAGTTCCTATAATAAAAAGTAATCCCTCCTTTTTTGATGGAAATGGGCATTATTAGTAGGGGGGAACTGCCCATTTCTATTCGATTTTGTGGTTGTATGTATAAGAAGCGTATTAATAGGTTACTGATCACTGATGAACATTTTCGAAATTTCGACTCTATGCTTACACTGTGTGAGCAATGAAAATAGTCAATCAATGAAAACAGCTGAACCGTTGACTTTCTTACATGTCTTGTGAGCCCACCTTTTCTGGTATTTTTTCAAGTGGACAATTAGTTTTCTATATGAACATTACACTGCTGCATTATCCATACTTGAGTTGAATTTGCAGCAAATCATTAATATGTGACACTTTAACATTGGTGTCTACGGGGAAAATAATTAGTGGTTTCATACCTATTTTGTATTACTCCGTTTACAATGTTATTTCGTTAACTTTTTGTTTGAGATTAATAAACTTATACTATTTTGGGAAATTTAAGATCTACTGAATGCGATAACTGCTGTTTCCATTTTATCCGATGCATTTATGGTGCCATTTTGGAACTTTCAAAATTTTAAAATGGCTGCCATTTTAAAACTGTTGTTGTTTATCTCGGCTATAAAGCCACCTAGACTCTTTATTTCAGTGGGTGTTCAGGGGTATTGTTTACAACAAGCCAAACATGATCAGAGACTATATTTAGTTTCGTCAGTAGGCATGTCGAAGGTCAAGATTACAGTGAACTTACATTTTGCCCTGAAAATGGGTTCAGCTCAATACTTCAAGTTTACATGGCATTTAACTTTGCAAGTATGCTTTTGTTGTGATTGGTCGAATGTGACAATAGTTTGGGAGCAAATTTTCAATTTTAACTATATCAGTTTGATCGAACTGAGGCTGAAAACATTTTTTTATTTTTGGGTCAGTTATCTCACTGAACAAACTATATCATCATGCCAGTTTGAAGCTGATTCCTTTGCGAAGGAACACATATTATTACTGTTTATGTCACAAGGTCAACGGATACTGTCACAGTGAAATCAAACTTGATCCAATAACTTGCAGTCACTTTTAAGACATATGATTCATCTCCAATAGAAGTGCAATTTTGTAACTCTGTACAATTGTAAGGTAGAAAGGAACTTGCTTACGGAAAACTCAAACATGTTGACTAGTGCGTATAACTTTGGCATACGTTACACATGGTCATACATATCCATGACAAATTAAATGCATTTGTGGTGTAGAAGCACTATCATTATGGGGGTGCAATTAGAATAAAAATTATATCGACAATAGTTTAAAGTGCGGTTTGGTGCTCCCTAGGACCTGGTTTAAAGCTCTACGGCTGTTTAGCCTCTTACCATGTTAGGCGGTACCCCTATTATGAACCCCGATAAGTGATTGGTGTCTCGCACCTTATTTTCAAATGTATATATACTCCATGTATATATAGTCCTTGTATATATAGTCCTTGTGTATATAGTGCTTGTGTATAGAGCCATTGTGTATATAGTCCTTGCATATATAGTCATTGTGTATAGACTTGTATGTATAGACCTTCTATGTAAAGTCCTTGCATGTATAGTCGATGCATGTATAGTCCATGCATATATAGCCCTTGCATATATAGTCCTTGCATATATAGTCCATGTATATATAGTACATGTATATAGAGTCCTTGTATATATAGTCCTTGTGTATAAAGTCCATGTATGTATGGTCTCTGTATATATAGTCCTTGTGTATATAATTCATGTGTATACTGTCCTTGTGTACATAATCCTTGTGTATATAGTCATTGTATATTTATAGCCCTTGTGTATATAGTCCATGTATATATAGTCCTTGTGTATACGGTCCTTGTGTATATAGTCCATGTATATATAGTCCTTGTATATATAGTCCTTGCATATATATATATATATATATATAGTCCTTGTGTATATAGTGCTTGTGTATATAGTCCTTGTGTATATAGTCAATGTGTATACAGTCCTTGTGTAGATAGTCCTTGTGTATATAGTCATTTTATATATATAGTCCTTGTATATATAGTCCATGTATATAGTCCTTGTATATATAGTCCATGTATATATAGTCCTTGTATATATAGCGCTTGTATATATAGTCCATGTATATATAGTCCTTGTATATATAGTCCTTGTATATATATTCCATGTATGTATAATCCTTGTATATATAGTTCTTGTATATATAGTCCTTGTATATATATTTCATGTATATATAGTCCTTGTATATATAGTTATTGTATATATAATCCTTGTATATATAGTCCTTGTATATATAGTCCTTGTATATATAGTGCTTGTATATATAGTCCATATATATATAGTCCTTGTATATATAGTCCTTGTATATATAGTCCTTGTATATAGTCCATGTATATATAGTCCTTGTATATATAGTCCTTGTATATATATTCCACGTATATATAGTCCTTGTATATATAGTTTTATTATATATAATCCTTGTGTATATAGTACATGTGTGTATAGTCCTTTTGTATAAGGTCCTTGTGTATATGGTCCATGTGTATACAGTCCTTGTATATACAGTCCTTGTATATATAGTCCATGTATATATACAATCCTTGTATATATAGTCCATGTATATATAGTCCTTGTATATAAAGTCCTTGTATATATAGTCCATGTATATATAGTCCTTGTATATATATATATATAGTCCTTGTGTATACAGTTCTTGTGTATATATTCCTCGTGTATATAGTCCTTGTAATTATATAGTTCTTGTATATATAGTCCTTGCTTGTATATATATAGTCAATGTATATATAGTCCATGTATATATAGTCCTTGTTTATATAGTCCATGTATATATAGTCCTTGTATATATAGTCCTTGTATATATAGTCCTTGTATATATAGTCCATATATATATAGTCCATGTATATATAGTCCTTGTATATATAGTCCTTGTATATATAGTCCATGTATATATAGTCCCTGTATATATAGTCCTTGTATATACAGTCCTTGTTTATATAGTCCATGCATATAACAGTCCTTGTATATATAGTCCTTGTATATATAGTCATTGTATATATAGTCCATGTATATATAGTCCTTGTATATATAGTCCTTGTATATATAGTCCATGTATATGTTGCTTAAACTGCGTTATTATGGCTGCACTATGTACACTTCCATGTTCTATATTTGAATACATTCACAAACCAATGCATATTATATTTTAGGTCGCAACACGTGCAGTTGTTAGATGGTCAATTGTTGGCCTGGTCATATTGCTCCATTGTCCCCTGGCTCTCTTATCCACATTTACCGTCTGATCCCCTGCTTCTACGCCTGGTATTGATCGTATACGTGTAATGCAACGTGTGTTAATCTTAATTAGAATATCGCTTAAGCCGGTGCTAGGAGGCGTGATAGGTGTTGCACTTTAAATTACCTCTCATAAACAGACTCAATAAAACCGTGTCTGCTACTTTTATCTCTTGTTTGTGTTTGTTGCTTCCAAGGGATCCCCTTTTCAGTATTTATTGACATTCACGCTAACGTTTGTTTAGTGCTGTGTGGCGGCGTAAAAAGTCGCCCCGACTACAAATCTGTGGTGTTATTACTTACTGGTCCTTTGGGATCATCAAACCCGATCTTTGTGAATTTAAAGTAAAATATCGCTTAAGCCGGTGCTAGGAGACGTGAGAGGTTTTGCACTTCACATTACCTCTCATGAAGAGACTCAATAGAACCGAGTCTGCTACTTTTACCTCTTGTTTGTGTTTGTTGCTTCCAAGGGATCCCCTTTTCAGTATTAATTAGAAATTTCATCATATTCTATCACATGCATTTTGATGTCCCTTGTTTATCAAGTACCGTTCAAGTCAGCAAATTCCATTACTAGCAATACCATAAACTGGCAATTTATCCACACAGGTCTGTGGGAATAATTGTTGTCAATAATGTTTGAAAGTGGCAGGTGTTGTGGATGATTGGACATATTGGTTGACATTAAGTATATCAGCATATTTAGTTAAATAAATATGAATATTACATAATTGTCTCTGATTTATATAGGAAATACTGGGAATAGAAAAGCTATATCTACTCGTTTGCTCTACTGGGAAATATCTCCCAGTAGGAGATATTTCCCAGTACGGAACATTGCTCGGCCTTTTCCGTCAGTGACGGAAATGCCAAATGACGTTCCGATTGTTTTACGGACGTCTTCGTCAGATTCCGTCACTAGGAAATAACGATTACGGAAATTAACGAAGAGTTCCGGTTCCACTTGTTTTGTTTGTATGACGTAACGTCGTATAGGATGATGTAACGTCGTCTTGGCGTTCTCGTGCAAACTGGTGTAAAAAGGCGTGAATCATTAGAAATATTAATAAAATATCATTTTAAATTATGTAATTTATAGTTTAATAACCAGTGTTTTTGAGATACTGAAAATATCTCCCTCGCTAGAGAAATGGCCCCGATATAAGAACTCGTGCTCCGCACTCGCACTCTATTCCGGCACTGGCTGCCGCAATGGCCAATATATGTGCATGTTACGTCCTCTGACATCTTTGCCAATTATAGTAATGACATTTGTATACGTAAATGCTATTATATTGCATATAGATCAACTGATAAGGTATAAGTATAATTAACGCCCATTTGTACAGAACAGATGATGTCTTTTGTAAAAGTAAAATAAATCATTGAAACAGCCTTAAAGTCACTCTCCCGCCAACAACAGGTACATTTTACAACACAAAACTGTTCTTTTAAACTCTGTCCATGTGATTAGGTTAATGCATATATGCAAATTAAAAGTCTATATGTAGTAACGGGTACCTAAAATAACTGCAATTGAGTATGCGTAAAATGAATTTAGGGTTAGTAACTCATAATTCTAAGCATGATAGGGTGATTTTTTACCTGGCCGATTGAGTTGGTTATATTATAGTTTTAGAGTTCAGATTTGCTACATTTGTAAGTTACATATATACGTTATGGTTAGTAAGCTTAGAAACGGTTTACATGTGTTGTAAAATGTGCATGTTGTTGGCGGGATAGCTTTAACTGCCACTGTTCATAATGACATTTACATATTTTAATGACATTTAATTAAGTATATTAAACAATTAGTGACGTCAATATATTTACAGTGCACGTATTTGCAACACAACATCTGTTATATGAATTACTATATAAAGTTGCGTTACCGCTGTATCCGTTATCTAGAAGGACCTACCATCTACTGTAACTCCTGTACTGAAAGTAAGTTCAATTTTCAATTTATTTTAACACATTGTTTTAACCTATTCTATACAAACATATCGATATTAATCGGTGCTTGATAATACATGCTATGTACACCGATGCACACCGCTAAATAAGCATTTGCATGTGCTCTCACTAAACATCCATACTTGGTTATTTTATTTTCTGCAAGATGAAAATATTTCTTTTATTAAAACGACATGTTTAAAATTAGAAAATAATGAACACAAAACATCATTTACGTTATAAGATCAAATACTTATAGAAATGTTTTGATAACAAAACCATAACTGCACTATTCAAAGGAAGCCTATGGTGTACTAACAGATTTCCATACCTGTCTCAGTAAATGTTTGACCTAGATAAAAAATGCATATTACTATTTATTTTTCAACACCTTTTCATTTTTTAGCAGTTTAATACAGAACATTGACCTTTTGTAAAGTCTTCTTTGTGAATTCAAATATGCAACTGTTTTATTTCGTAACACGTTGTTCTGTAGCTTTTCAGATGTATATTTTACATGTTGCTCTATGCCATACCAGCATTAATAGCTGGTATTTTTTTCTATCATATATAATTTATGAGTTAGCACCCTAAAATGGAAACACAAAGACCCCACGGACATCCAATCCAACAAATGAGACACACTAAATAAGTAGATAGGTGGGGTAAATTAACCCTCGAATTTGAACGGTTTTGACGCTTAAATCTCAAAAGTAACTAAATTTGAACGAAGTTTTATACCAGATGTTGTCAAACATATTATGACATATAAATGAGGCAATTACTTTGCATGTATGCAACTTTAATTGGGTTATACATGGTAAAATCTATGTATGGTCAGTGATAGTAGCCATTTTTCAGCGTACCCAGCTTTTATAGTGTGACCCCGGCCTTTAAGCGGTAATCTGCTTGAAAGCCACCTATATTGGGCTCGTTGATCCCAAAGAACCAGTAACACCTTTTTAAAAATAGTGTTATTGTCTCATTTACTTATAAAATAGAAAGGACTATCACAATCACCCTTATATATGGTGACGTGATTTATTTGGCATACTTATTTAATATTGATCAAGCGTGTTAGGAAAGGTACCAACAGAGGTTATGTCCCTATTATTTACTGCATGTTTAGTGATTGGCATATTCACATTTGGTTGTAAGATGACCGGACATGGTATCGCCCATTTGATGACGTTTTTCTAAATCCTGAAGATGTATGTGAAGTTAATGGTTGTATTCAATCTTGTCTTGTCGTACTCTTAACGCTTAATTCTCTTGTTGCCTGATTTCTTCCATATCCGTGAGTAATGTGTTAAAGACTATCTCGAATTTGTATGTTCGTATTTGGTTACAGACAAGACTATTACATCGTATTTTAGAAACTAATACATTTCTTGTTAAAATGAATATTATTGATAATGAAAGGTGTTCATTTTGTAATGCTGACACGGAATCAATAATCCATTTATTTTTGCACTATAGAAATGTGCAGTCTTTTTGGAATAGAGTTTGCAACTGGCTTTAAGAGGGATGCCGACATCTTAATAATTTAACATTAAACATAAGTACAATTATATTTGGAGATATTGCGCAATACTTGATGATACTCTAAATTATCTTATTCTAACAGCCAAGAAATGTATTTATGCTTGTAGAACAGACGAGAGATCACCGTGTTTAACAATGTATAACAACTCAGTACTATACCAATATAACACAGAAAAAGTAATAACTTTCAGAACAAAGTCTATTGACAGATTTAAAGAAAATTGGCAAACTTACACTACTCTTATTGAACATAATTATAAATAAGGGTATTTTAAAACCAATGCGGAAAGGGCAAGTTTTTCATGAAAACTGTCTTTTGGAATAAAGTGATTAAGGACAACCCAACCATAACCCTAACACTAGACATAATTACGTGCCATTTTATAATTTGAAAGACGAAATATGCAGTTCAGTTTGAAACAAAACCCGAAGTATTCAAATAATAATGTGTTTTATTTAATAATGTTAAATATTTTGTGTTGAAAAAGAGTGGTTGTTTTTAACACCGTAGCAGAGTTTTATTATTAAGAATTTTGAAAGTTAAATTTCACTGCACATAAGCAAGCATGTACATTTAATAATCAATAACATTAGTTTTCCATTTATTTAATATGAGTACAAAATGTAGACAGTAACATATAAATACTTTCAAGTAGGTTTCATTTTAATATATAAACGGTGATGTATTAACACGCTCTATTTGCATTTGACTTTTTCCGTACTGTTAAATTCTTGTTCTTTTCTGTTAAAATGCTGTTAGACAGTATAACATAATTGTGTTAATATAAGTTTGTACAACTGTTTACTACGATGTCTTCCGCCCTAAAATAATTATTTTAAGATGTGTTTTTTTTTAAGAAATCGTTAACGAACGACGGACGGACGGACGGACGGACGGAAAAATCTTTCAAAATAGCTCACTTTGAGCCTTCGGTTCTGGTGAGCTAAAAACTTTTTAATATTTTTACATGCCAAGAAATATTGTTATTTCTCTTGCGAAATGTTTTGGAAAGCGATCAATAAGGTTGTGTGGTAATGTTGTATATAGTGTGGAAAAGAAGAGTACATGTAGCTGAAACTTGCCGAGTATTGCAAATTGTATCAATTTGTATCATGTTTTTATTTCAAGATATTAACGAGGAATAATCGGGGGTATTAGCTGTTTTTCTTTCCGTAGCCGAGGCGAGTAATTTAAATCTGTTGTCAGGTACCGTAGAAATTGTCTCCTGATATTTTAATTGACCAAATCAATTAATCCCAGAGTCATCAGCTTTAACACACTATTGTCTACCATGATCTTTAACAGCAGTAAGACAAGAAGGTAAACGCTTGGAGTATGTTTAATGAATCAGGCACTAGAAATAGCAATAAAGCGGACTGTATAAGGCTGTTTTGTAATTTAGGAATCCAGTACATAGTTGGAAGTTTGCTTGTCTTTCATCTACCACAACATTGAAAGTAATGCACGAGTGATATGCGTGAAACAACATCATCGACTATAGATTGAACTGGAATATACGAATTAATGCTCCCGATTTGCAGAGATATAACATTGACATAATTACATTATTAGCTGCTTTTTCAGGAGTATTTAAAACTAATTCGATACAAAAATATTGTATTCCCGGAAAAGGCAGTTGGGTTCCGCATGTTCGCATCAACGGATTGGGCGATCTGAACATGACATGCATTAAAATAAATCACTGATAGCAATCTGTACTTCACACCTTTAGAAAACAAATGCCGAATACGTTCATCTATAATATCAAAATTATACATCTGGCATCAACGAAATCAATTCGTATCATTTGATGACGTCAAACTCCTAAATCCTTAATCCTAAATCCTTATAGGATGGTAGCGTTTGAGGTTTGTCTTTAATCTTGTCTTGTCGTACCCTTAACGGGTTGTTCTCTTGTTGCTGTGGCTTCTGCCAAGCAACTGGGTATATACTTTTTGACTTTCTTGTTTTTTTGTATATTATATATATAATATTTATTTGTTTTACTTATATTGCCTATTGATGATGCCTTGTTTGTTAGAGAGTATAATCTGGCGGGGATATCTTTATTTACACTGTCCCGTTAATTGGGATGACAATAGGGTAAGAGTGAGGTTTGATGCACACTAGAACCTGGTTTAAACCCGGCATTTTTGCCACTGACCTTTGTTTCTGTATGTGTTTGTGGTTGACTGTCGTCCTTGAATGCTTCTTTTCCTGTTCGATTTTTATATCTACTTTTAAGGTTAATGCTATACAATTAATGGCTAACAAGGGATCCTCTTTTCAGTATTTACACATACTTATTTGATTCATTTATAGATTATTAATGTGTTGTGATGTATTAAAGAAATGTCATAGATATCCAGCATTAATTGTATTTATCGATTTAATGATCCAAATCACTTGGATTTTAAGACTGCTTGCATATGATTTAATAAAAGATAATAACATTTTTATTTCTTCTTAATCTACTATTTGTTTAAATGTATTATTAGTGCAAAATAATCAAAAATGTGTAATAAGTAAATACAATTGACTGAATTATGCAGTGATTATTAATAATCGCGAATTTTAAACAAATCAAAAATGCCGTATGTCCCTTTATTTATTGTGAACATCATCAACAAGCTAGTTAACTTATACTTATTTAATCACTGAGCTTATAAATAATGTGGTAATTATATACTCACGGTTAATAAAAACGCACCACAAAAAGCATTTTAAAATTTAGAATTTGAGGTATGTTGGACAAAATATGATTTAATCAATATAACGAGTCGACATTTAACAATTTGTTTACGTGCATACCTACCTGTAACGCATTCCATATTGGAGTTATGAAATGCATGGACATTTCCGGGTTTCTTCAGTTACATCGCGTAAAGAAATCATTTTCTCAAAAGCATTCATGGCATAATACTGTCAGACGTCAAACAATAAAAAGGCCAGTAAAACCAACTTATTCCGATACAGATTAATGCAGCTTGAATTAAGTGGAACAGTTATTTTTTTATGATTATCCATAGTAAACGATGTTAAATGACAAGGTAAATAACTGCGTAACTGATTGTCATAAACGCCTACTAATAAACAAGTAAGACAAGTTAGGTATCATGTTCAATAATTAAAAAATAAAAAATGTTGCTTCAGCAGTTTAATTCCAACTGGTCTGCAAATAATCCAACAGCATAAACGGAAGTAAATGGAGCTAAAGGTGCGTTTTCATGGACAGTCAATATATGTGAATAACGCATATTAAAGGTGCGTTTTCATGGACAGTCAATATATATGAATAACGCATATTAAAGGTGCGTTTTCATGGACAGTCAATACATGTGAATAACGCATATTAAAGGTGCGTTTTCATGGACAGTCAATATATTTGAATAACGCATATTAAAGGTACGTTTTGATGGACAGTAAATATAGGTGAATAACGCATATTTTACAATAAAACATAAACGGAATTATGTGATTAAAGTTGTCACACTTGTCAACATTTAAAGACATGTTATCACTGAAAACTGAATGAAAATATTTTCTTGAAGTTATGTACTTCTTTGGTACTGGAAATGAATTAGGTCACGATGACCTTATATACCGAAGTTCATGTAAATTTCTAGCGTTTTGACACATGTTGTACAATTAATTACTGGCGTGTGAGTTATGCGAGCGTGTGTGTGTGCGTGTGTGTGGTTGTTGTTTGTGGTGTATTGTTATGACAAATTATGACTATGTCGATTGCATGCTACAAGACGAAACCATGTAATGTAGAATCCCTTACGTTTGTATATTGTATATAGATACTACCATTGAATGAAAAAAACAGTGAGACTTTATTTTATATCCCTGTACTGAAACAAACTTGTTATGGTCTTGCTCTAATAATATGCTAATAATGATTCTCCGATTGGTTGGACAAAAAGTGTTTGTCCGTGTAGACTACAACTGATATACGATAATTGTGTTCGTAAGGAGAACAGATAAACGCTTCCCAGGGTTCAATGTGCATTTAATATATAGGGGTAGTAAAAGACCTACAACATAATTAATAACAATCATTACAAGTTCACAACATTCTAACTGACTCATAACTTGATAACTTGACGCGGCGTAAATAAAATAATATCACAGATGTAATTAATTAAATAAGTATAACATCTTACCAGCGCCAGTATTAGGTAACGACGGCAATCAATATAATATATCAGTCAATAAATAATACAACAAAATGATATGGTCATAACCTCTTTTGATAAACCTTTTAACAAGTTTAACAAAGATAGTATGAAAGTGTTCATGACCAAGATTCTTACAAAGTTTGTAAATCACATCACCATAGAAGTCAGGTTGTGATAGTCCTTGTCGCAGAAGAGTTCTTAAATTACTTTATATTTGGAAAGAAGATCAGGGTTACGATAATACAATTTTGCAAAGGTTTTACGAAATTTATGGTAACGGTAGCCCAGATAGAGTAGCTTTTTAGTTAAACAAAGATTACGAATATTAAAGTCCTCAGCTCGAGTACAAGCTCTAGATAATGACAATACCTGTATATTGAAATTAAGGAGGTAATTGTTGTACAAACCATAATATAGGATACATTCACAATGGGAGTACCGCTTCAAACGAAAACGCATGGAAATGAAAAAAGAAACAATAATTACGACATAACAAACACAAAAGTGTTAACAATACTGAATAGGCGTGCCGACGCGAAAATATTACAAATTGTAATATATAATAAGAATGCTAATTTTGGAGTTGCGAGTGCAAATTCGTTCGTACATGAACGCTATGATAAAAGAGTCCCTTATAAAAAAATATCGAAAAAATGATGCTGATTATCCCAAAGTCTGGTATCTGAAGCCTATTCAGTTAAAACAATGAAAACAAATAGACGGGAATTGCATCTTATCGACCTGTTTTACCAAATTTTGCTTTCTGTGCATTATACCTTCATTTTATTTTATTTTCGCATTATACCATTGAGGTGAAAACTGTGAATCATACATCAGTTTATAAATAACTATGATCATCGGGTGCGGATCTAAAACATGTGATAATGGGGCGTAGCGTTTGAATTTTCTCGTATATAAATTTAACAGTTATAAGGAGGTTTTATTTCTGCAATTGTTTTATTTCTGATACTCATATTTCCCGCACCCCCACCACCCTCCATTTACATGTATATTTTTGGCGTTGTAATAGTGTTGTGGATGTATTTTGTTAGAAGAAACATGTTGAAATTATATGCTTTGTTTATATCACTTATAGACCACTTCTACGTTTTCGTTTGCACTCTTGTCTTTGTAGTGTCTGAATATAAACATGGCAACCTGAAAATTAAATTGATAATTGCAGTATGGTCGATGAAATTGCCTTTGATGAATGCATATCATTAAATCGATTAATTTAGGATAAACAAAGGGGTTACCGTACTCTAACTTCCGATAAATGGAATTTAGAATACGGACAGGTCGCTAAATACAGTATACTAAAACAGATAAAGTCTGTCTCAACTCATTCAGTTATTAACGCCCATCTCGGTGTTTAAATAAACCAACTTTCTGAGACAAGAAATAGAAAAGATAACTGTTTTATATTTATATACCATGTATACCTGACAACAGATTTAAATTACTCACCTCAGCTACGGTAGGTAAAACAGCTAATACTCCCGATTAATCCTCGTTAATATCTTGAAATAAAAACTTGTTGCAAAAACTACGTTTAGTTGGAAAATAAATGTATGTCGAACATATCGCGAAGTATTCGTTTCGCTTGTTTTTCTAGTATAAAATCATGCAAACACAAAAAAAAACGCACAAAACATTCAAAATACATGTAAACACACTAACCACTCCTTTTATGGAAGACCATTTACAGCAATACATGTGTATGAAAGTATATTTTAAAGTGACGTCAACAATAATTCCCAATCGGTTTTCCTATTATTCTATATTTAGAATAGAACCCATCATGTTACTTAATTTAAAAATACGGAATATACACATCTTTAAAAAAAACAGGACACGTATTCCTTGCATTAATATATCGTTTTATGACAGCATGTAGTTTCTTGTTTGTTGTGAACCTTTGCATTAGTAGCAAAAAATATGTTTTATTTTGATACAGCATATAGGGGCACACAGGCTGGGCCAATAATGTGCGCATAGGCAGGGCCAATAATGACACTATAGCCAGTGTGCGCATAGGTAGGGCCAATAATGACCCCTATAGTCAGTGTAAATACAAATGAATTCAAAAACACGAGCCAGTGCTACATGCACAGTATCAAAAATTGATAAAGGATCATACATGTACTCAAATTCTACATACAGTATATGAGAATTATATGTCTTATGGATTTTCTGTGTCTAAAAGAGTATGAGAGCGGTCGAACACGAACTATTGCAGTCTAGGTTTGATTGAGACTGTTCATGTCTATAGGTATGAAACCGCTTATTATTTTCCCCATTGACACCAATGTTAAAATGTCACATGTTTTAATACCATGATACAATGATTTCCTGTAACATCAATTCAAATATGAATAATGCGAGAGTGTTATTTTCTAATAGACAACAGTTTTCGGCTTGAAAAATCACAAGCAAAGGTGTGGTCTTTCAAAAGATTCGGTTCAGATAGGGAATTCCAACCCTTGGTATAAGTGTTTTAATCGGAACCTCGGCTCTATAAGAAAGTTCTTGTTTGTTTACTAAACAGCTTAAGGGGTACCACCTGTTTTCATTGATAGTTGCTCTCACTGTGTATGCTTAGATTCGACATTTGGAGAACGTTCATTCATCAATAATCCAGTAAAACTTATCAGTACACTTCTTATACATACAACAACAAATCTGAATAGAAATGAGCTATTTCACTCTATTTATAATGCCCATATAAAACAAAAAATGAGGAAATACTTCTTATTGTAGACTTCCATATGCGAATCCCATTCCAGATGTTGGTAGTTTAGTTCGCATTATAACTTGTCTCTGTGCATTGTTGACATTTACGGTGCCGAGCAATTTGTATCGATTATGATTCAAGTGTTTGGATATATTATTATATCAAAACCATCTTTATCGCATTTTATCTGCATTTTAGGACTTACGTTAGAATATATATATTTTAATAATAAATCTGTTATTACATTATACAATCTATAATGGCGAAACTCACTACAGATTTACCACAGCCGTATATACAGGCAATCTTGCCACATATGAAAATCATATGATTCTCATATGATTTTCATATGAAAGGTTTCATATGAGAATCAACAAAAAGGAGCCACATATGATTTTCATATGAAATCTTTCATATGATTTTCATATGATTTTCATATGAAAGGAGTTTCATATGATTTTCATATGAAATGCATATGATTTTCATATGAAGTTCATATGAATTTCATATGAGAATCATATGAAGCTCCTTTCATATGAAAATCATATGTAAGGTATCATATGAGAATCATATGAAGCTCCTTTTTGTTGATTCTCATATGTAAGGTATCATATGAAAAGCATATGAAAAGAGTTTCATATGAAAATCATATGCTTATAAATATCCCATGAAACCTGAAAACGTTCAAAATACACCTATAAATCTGTGGTTTAAATGACCAATGAATGAAGAATATAAACGTCTTCACACAGATTTAAGGAGAACTTTCAAGTTAACAGGCTACATTTATAAGGATTATTGGTGTTTTGTGTAGTTTAACAATACTTTTTAAAGCGACACACAGCAATCTTGAAGTAGTAACCAAGCATTAAAAAATTAGCTCTTGAATTTATTAATGCAGTTGCAGTATCAGTCTGGGGCACTGTAATTTTGAGAAATAAAATAAATAAATAAAAGATTGCTGTGTGTCCCTTTAAGAATTATTATTTGCTAAATCATTGCAATGCCTTAGGTTCAGTTGTTCATCAATGTTACCTATTTGTCCGCTTTGGCAATTTCTTGTTGTTTTCGTTGACAGTTCAGACATGTACTGGATTCTATCTTATGAGAGCGTTAGAGAATGTCAATAGTAAGAGTATGGTGCAGTCATCTGTATTCTCTCTTCTCTCAGGAAGCGGCTTTATATAAATCATGTGTTATATGTAAGGAGATGGTAAAAATTATATTACTTTTTATATTTTTTCATGATCTTCAAGTGGTTCTACGTTTTCTTGATAATAGTTTACCTGCATTGATTTCTTTGTTACTAACCTTCCCCACATTTTAGTAGTTGCGCTGATATGCCTGCTATTTAAACAAAAATCATTATTTGCAAACTTGTTGTGGAACAAAAACATATAAATTGTAATTAAATCAAAAAAATGTTAATATCCATTGTCTCAGGTTCGTAATTATTCAAATCTAAATTCTTCATACAACCAAAAGGAAATATACACAATGAAGAACTTATTGCTTTTTTTTCATATTTATTAACTGTCATTATTAACTCTCAGAGAGCTGAACATATCTGAGTATTCTCCTCTCCTCCCGCTCCTCCATCTTCTCCCACTTGTCCTGACTTTGATCTACTTGAATCTTCTCGTAGTATAGTTCAAATTCGCCCCAAAACCTTGAACAATGAGACTTAAAATGCTCATTTTTCGAGCAGAATGATCTCTGAAAAGAGAAGGAATTAAAAAATATTAGTATGTACAAAGTGTTATACTATATATAATTTTTTTACGCACAGTAGTTATTTTTAACGTTTTCATTTCAATAGTTTATACCCTAGGTCAATATCGGTCATACATAGAGGATCTTACATGATGAGTAACTGTGTATTATTGATTTTAATAAACGAGTTTGATAAAATGATAGGATACGAGGCTCTTGCCAAGTATCCTATCTTTTTATCCAACGAGTTTATTAAAGTCAATAATACACAGTCACGAATGTAAGATTCTGTTTATCACAGATAACACACCTACGACGTGATAGTTTCGCTTTAATGTTGTCAATTTTCCTTATATACGGCGGAAATTTGTATGACAAATCATGACGTTGTGTTGTTGTTTACATGACGTCGCTACGTTACGTGGCTGTAAATGCGTTCGCGCTACAAATAATGCGACACCTTAAACCAAATTTAACGTTACTAACATTCATTTCATGAAGTAAGATTTCAAATAATGATAAATAATTAAGGTGTCAGAACGTACTGTATGATATACCATGCAAACAGTTGGGATTAATTGTTTTACTGTATACAAACACAGTGATTCGGTCCTCATTTGCATCTGTAATACACTAGTGTATTACGAGAAATAAGTCATGGCTTTATTGCACTCCCAGAAGCCATGTTATGTAATAAATTTCTTTTAATTGCCTATGAATATGTGTTCTTGCTATCAAATAACGTGCACTGTGGAAGTGTAATAAAGCATCATAATACACCAGTGCAATACATGTGCAATTGCTCCTTCATTTCAGTTCACCTCGGTGTGCATCGGAATTTCCTCCTTGATTTTCGTAACCATAAAAAATACTGGATTATGGAATATACTGGATAAATGGAAATAGACGAGTCAGTTCCGGTGTTCTTACAGAAGTAGCACATGAAACATGTCAGCAGACGGCAATGCTATTTATTTAGATATGCACTCTTCTGTCTGATAGGCGTGACGTAATATATTTGTTCTTATTTTTTCTGTGCACATGCTTTCAATTAAATTTATAAAATCGACATCTCTAAAACCGCTTGAAGGATTTTGATGAAACTTTAACACAATGTTACTTAATAGCCCCCTCTCAGATTTGTGTTTGTCATGGCCGCCAGTCATCCAAGATGGCCTCCATGGCTAAAATTAGGTCAAATTTAGGGAAATTTCATTAACATCTCCTCCGAAACAACTTGTTCCATTCTAGTGAAATATCATACACATGTTTCTTGGGTTGTCCTCTATCAAGTTTGTGTTTTTCGTTATTGTCGAATAATCCAAATGGCCACCACGTCAATCCAAAGTTTACATTGAGTTATATAGGAAAAGGCTAAAATGACATATTCTCTGAAACCGCTTGAAGGATTTTGATGAAACTTAATCACAATGATCTTTGGGGTAGTCCTCCTCAGATTTGTGTTGAAACTTTATCACAATGAGTTTTGGGATAGTGCGCCTCAGATTTGTGTTTTTCGCAGCCGCCAGTTGTCCAAGATGGCAGCCATGGCTAAAACTAGGTCAAATTTAAGGAAATTTCAAACGACATCTCCTCCGAAACCTCTTATTCCATTCAAGTGAAATATCATATACATGTTCCATGAGTTGGTCTCTATAAAATATGTGTATTTCGTTATCGTCGAATAATCAAAATGGTTGCCATGGTGACCCAAAATTTACATATAGTTATATAGGAAAAAGTTAAATATGACATCTTCTCTGAAACATTTTGAATGATTTTGTTGAAGCTTTATCACAATGGTTGGCGTCTATTAAGTTTGTGCTTTTTTGTTTAGTTACCTGGGTATGAACCGTCAAAGGTACGATACGTGCATAACTTTTTCCCATATAAATTTAAATCATTATACTTTTGATACCAGTAGAATACCAGTACAGGCCCACATGGGCCTCTTGTTTTTTTAAAGCGTTCAGCATTTTCTCCAAAAAAAATATCAGCATATCAAAAGCATTTACCAGCATAATTGTCAACTGCCTCCTCTCTTTATGCTCAATGGAGACTGTGGAAGGAAGGAAATGCTTCCATAGATGATTATGCAGTTGACCCAAGCTGAGACCTGCAATGTCAAGGACCGTATTTGACGTCAACTGCAAGCAAAATGTTCTTTATATAAAAATGCCCTACAAGCAAGTTTTAAATTTTAACTTTGTTGAAATGTTGATATAGAATAAAAAAATAATGACAGAATTACTATTTTGTTTTACTACAAGCCAGGTGTAAAATTAACCAAGAAAAGCAGTAGAAACGACTAAATGGGAGTTTTGTGTGCAGGAAGTCGTATAAGAAAGAGAACATGTATTACAATAATAACTTTAGTATTTATCATTATAGGAGTGATTTTTAAGGTCAAAAGTACAATGCTATTGCCTACCAATTAAAAGAAGAACAGCAATCCATTACTTTCCAGACAAGAGAATTGCAGGATATTCTGTATTTACTACAGTTAAATAGTTTTGGTTTTTGTGCTCTGCACTTTCTGTCTTTCATTGTGTCATGTTTTATTTCAGTCCCATTACTAGTTTTCAAGTTATGCTCAGGATAAGACTTGACTTATATACATAAATTGCAAAGGGTAATATCTCTAATTTGCATGAATAAAAGTATTTATCTTGATCTCTGCACTTTCTCTTATTGCCCTACTTTATTAGTCCCCTTACGGCAAAATCCAGGTCCGTAGCTCAAAGGTCAAGGTCACACTTAGGAGTTAAAGGTCAGAAATTGAATTGTCCGGGCTGTAACTTTGTCATGCATTGTGGGATTTTGAAATAACTTGCCACAAATGTTCACCATAATGAGACGGCATGTCGCGCGCAAGACCCAAGTCCGTAGCTCAAAGGTCAGGGTCACACTTGGAGGTTAAAGGTCATAAATAGGCTTGTCCGGGCTGTAACTTTGTCATGTATCGTGGGATTTTGAAATAACTTGGCACAAATGTTCACCATAATGAGACGGCGTGTCGCGCGCAAGATCCGGTAGGGTTCTATGGCCGTCCCTCGGACTGCTCCTGTTTCTCTTGTTTTATGTTCATTAAAAATATTTAAGTTATATTTACAACTGTTAGCAATACAATCCACTTTTTTATGATTTAGCATTAAAACATAGCCGGGATGTTGAGCTTTCCAGACTGAACATTTTCATTAAAACTAATTAACCAGAAAGTAACATGCGGCTTAATGTAATGCACATGGAGATTTCATACGAAACTGAAGCACAAGAAGGCTTTCATTTGTATTTTGATTGATATTAATCACTCTTCTAGATCGCCTCCGATCCCCTTCATGGCCAAAAAATAATGCAATTAAAATTAATTTGTGTGTTATGTGATAATAAATAGATTCTCACATGTGTGCTCAATTAATATTGAAATTATTTATCAAACTTGACAAAATAGACAAGGCCTCGAAAGTCACGCGCAACAAGAGCTGTCAGATGATGGTGCGTTTGACTTTTGAGGCCTTGCCAGTATTTACTGAGAAACTAATTTGAAAATGTTTCATAATTCTGTAAAATGTATTTATATCATGTAAACATATGTAAACTTCTTAACACAAAAGCTCTTAACTAGGTGTATTTGACTATGTGTGGCACGTTATTTATTGATAATAAATACATGTCTGACGTTTCATTTTAATATGTCAAGTGGTTCAACAGATTTTCTAACTCAATTTGCTTAAGTTAAACTATTACGGTGTTCCACGGAACACTTGTGTTCAGCTTGTGTTGCCTGCCGTGTGCTTATTTCAGCAAAGTAATCCCTAAGTGTCTGCCATGCTACACAGGTGATACAAAAAGGGGCATAACTGTGCCAAAATAAGTTTCATACTGTGCATATTATTTATTGATACCGAATGCATTTTTGAAGTGTGCTTACTGGCATGGTTTGCCTAAGTAAACCAAAGGGGCATAACTGTGCCTACATATGTGGGAGTTATATGAAATGCGTATAGCATACTATTTTAATATTGAATACAGGTGTGAAGTTCTCATATTTAACACAATTTGACTAAGTATAACAATGGGCATAACTTGTCAAAATAGGTTGCAGAGTTATGTAACTTGCTCATGGCAAGTTTAATATATATTTATAACGAATACATGTATGAAAGGTGATTCTCGTATGCAACAGTTTGTCAGAAAATATTATAAACATGTACGAAGAAAGTACTCACCTTCGTTCTTATTTGATTACAGTAATACGTAAACCTTGTTGCAGCATAGCTTGCCATTTTCTGCCCTGCGCTCGAGTCTGTGACACCAGCCCTATTCAGGATTTGTTTCATTTCAGCCTGAAAAACAGTAAAAATGTGTGTGTGTGAGAGAGACAGAGAAACATGTTTAAATACAATTTTACATGCTAAGTGATACTAATTTTGAAAAAAGCAATCATTATGTCGGATATGTGAATTGATCTTTATAAGATTTTTATCCAGTCTCTTTTGATATATTTTTTCAGAAATCGTTAACACATTTTGCTAAATAGTTTCTGATGGATAATAAATGATAGACATTCAAAAAAAGAGGCCCATGAGACCTTTTTTTGCCACAGCTAGGGATTGACTGTGTGGAAATCTTGATATTTATCTTGTTTACAACTTACTTGGACACCAGCTTCCTTCGTGTTTAACCATGGATTGAGCGAGAATTTCTCCTTTAGCCATGTGACAAACTCTTTCTGAATTTTAAATTGACCGTTTAAGAGAAATATTTTTAAAATTGAGTTAGAAACCATTTTTTGAATCAATTCATTTTAAATAAAGCCTTGTAAAATCAGAGACTTTTGACCCTGAAATATGACCTTGACTGTGACCAAGACCTGTATTTATTTTGGGGTGAACAGGAGAACTTTGTTATTATATGTGTATATATAGAGATAATTTAACTGCTGGGATCGATTATAGGGAAATCCTTCACGAGTGGTAGACGTGTGGTTCTTTTCACGAATGAGCGCACGCTAGTGAGTGAAAAAACAAAGCACGTCTGCCACCAAATGAAGGATTACCCAATAATCAATCCCAGTAGTTAAATAATCCATTTATTACATTTTAAATTACGTTTTTGCAAACAAATATTCGCTTTATTGAACGTTATCGGCGGATGACGTCGACGTCAGCAACGTTAGTTATTATTGTGTTCTGAGTTAGTTATTAATATTTAGCGATTATGAATATTCTTGCACTGAGAAATCCCGATCTTTCACGCATAGAAATGTAATAAATATATTTAAAGTATGACACAGCAATATAAAGAAACGAAATAGTCACACGGAACAGAAATTTCTGCAACGATGATGGACAGCGACAGGCAAAGTAACAGCGAATTGGGCCTTGTGTTGCTCTGCAGTAGTTGTCATTCTTGTCTATAATGTTGTAATTTTATTATTTAAAACAAAATAAATAAATATCTTATATCAATAACATGACATTATGTTGAAGATAATGCACCACTATATTTGAAAGTTTGCTGTCTTTATAGTGAGCAACTTCTGTAGAGAGACATTATCATTTGCTTGCATATATAGCATGGTAAGATATAGGTCCGCCCAGCCCCTATAACGCATGTTGAAGATAATGCACCACTATATTTGAAAATTTGCTCCCTTAACAGTCCCTTCAATACTTTAAAGTAATTATGGCAATACGTTTCAATTTTTTTACAGCTAAGTTAAAATAGCTATCCCTGGTGTGTAACCATACCAAGAAATTACCTTTTTCGGGTTTTTAATTGTATAATATTCAGTGTTATTTCTTTTGGTTGTTTATGGTTCATTTTAATTTTACTTTCAACAATTTAATACAGAAAAAGTGTACTGGAGCAATTCTTAAAATATACCAGCCTTGATATACACCCTTTTAACTGATGTACATGTTTAATATATTACAAATATGGAATAAAATAACGTAATATATAATAGGGGGAAAAGGTCAAGGTCGTAGGCAAAAGCTGTAGTGTGTTTTACGTGGTCTCGAACTTTTCTCCAAATTTCTCAAAAAACTGGATGTATAAAAAAACAAGTTAGTGTGTATGTAATGGATAATAGTTCCAGAGGTGAAATGAAGTGAAAATATGGAAAAATAATTTAGGAGAAAGTGGTTAAAAAACGTTTAAAAAAAACAATGCACACACATTGGAATGTGAGATAAGTCACGGACTATGCATGCGTGCAATAGGCGTAACACGTAAGTGAGCGATATTTTGACTATGGTAAACTGATAAATACAGTGATAAACTGTCTCTATATAGTACATAAATATAGATGTACACTCGTGTAATAAACTTTTGAGCATGCCACCAAAAAGTCTAAAGCAAAGCGAGTCCTGAAGGAAAACAAAGGGTGAAGAAGCCATCATGGAGGGAGATAGCTCTAGTAGTGGATCACCAAAAGTAAGGGATAGTGCGGATTACAGACTTTGGATAGACATGTAAAGCTGCCGGAGCCACTAAGTATGGACATCTTGGAAGCAACATTACGTTCTTTGGATAGAAAGCTCAGCAAACTTGCTTCACAAGAATACATAGAATCGAAGTTCAAGCAGATGGTGACTGAACAATTTCTAAGCGAAAAGCTCACATCCTTACAAACTGAAATTAAGGAGGAGTTAGAGAAAGTTTATAAAGATATAGAATCTCTGAAAACAACTTTCAAAACACTAGAGAGTACAGTAACCGATCTCCAAAACACAGTCTCAGACATGGATGTAGATGTCGATCGCTTAAAAACTCAAAACAAAAAGCTCATGGATGAAAATGCAGCCTTAAGCGAAAAAATAACGCATAGGGACTTTGCTCTAAAGGTACAGGAAATACAAACAAACTAATTAGAGCAGTACACCAGATGCAACAGCATCAGAATTTATGGTGTGGACGATAGGAATGCGAGAGAACCCCAAGAAGAAACAGCCGAAAGGGTGGTGTCCCTGCTAAACAATAAACAAAATATGAATATCGGTACCAGAGACGTCGACATTGCCCACAGGCTTGGTACTTTCAGCAATTCGGGAAACAGACCGGTCATCTGCAAGTTTATATCGCGAGTCAACAAACTTAACGCGATAAAACTGAGGAAAACCCTAAAAGGCACGAGTATATTAATCAGGGAGGACTTGACATTAAAGAATGAGAAAATAAGTAATCTGGATAGTGTCAAATCCGCATTGTCAGATCAAGGAAGATTGATCGCCTTATAGAACAGTGGCAACAAGTTGGTAGTGGACCATAAAAGAGACCTTTCCAAGCCATTAGAGATCTAGGAACAATATCCATACAGTGCATATTGAACTTTTGAGGATGCCAGTTTGGGTCAAACACTGTCTGTATTGAACTATACCACATATTCATGCATATACATTATTATAATAATGATAATCTGAATTTAATATATATCGATACAAACATATATTATGTTGTACAACATACAGATATATGTTGTACAACATACAGATGGAAACATATTGTCACATATTCTCCCACTTTTTTGAACGCTAGTTATCGTTCTATATAATCCTATATACAGTATAATGCACCTGACATGCCAGCTGTTTTTTGTTTACACGACCGACACATCTGGAAAATCCATGTATGCTAAAAATAACTAGCAAATCTGATTGGATAAATCAAGAACGCGGATACCGCTTAAACATTGAAAAAACGGAATTATGTAGAGTTGAATCTCATTGTGTCCGCCAGGTTCGCTGCGCTTCTGGCCTATCGTCAGTTGTGGCGTAGCCGGTGTAGGTCATACTACACCAATTCATTTTCCATAGCCATCCATTATAGCTCTAAGCCCTGTACTGAGTTCCCTAATACAGGAAGCTATTTTTTTTCAATAATTTAGGCCATAAATCGTTTAACATTGAAAATAGCACTTAGCACATGTTAATTTTGTACCCCATAAAATATTATTTTTATTATTTTTAATTTTTTTTAAATAATCTTTTTTTTTGTGGGGGTGCAAAATGGCTTTCTGTGAGTAAAGTAAGTGTGTATATACAGGTAATGCAGGATATTCTGACCAGAATTATTTGTTTTCATATGTCAGATTAACAATTTTATGCAATTAAGCAGTGTTTGACACAAGTACATACAACAGTACAAATATACATGCTGGACCATGTCAGATTCCTTGTCTATTGTTTTAGAGATCAGATTTCACACAAATACAGTCTATATGATACTTCACTATCATTTGGATGTGCTTATTTGCAAGAAAACATACTATTTTATATTAAAAACATGGGAAAAGGAGACAAAAAAAGAGGTATTAAAGGATTTAAAAAGGGGCATTCTTTTTTTCCTGGGAAGGTTTTAAATGAGGAAAATGAGGTTGCAAATGAGGAAAGTGTACCAGACACGGTGCAGTACATGCGTCCAACCATCGAGGAGGCGGAATTGCTAAGAGAAGACCCAATTCTACCGGCAGCCTTATGCCAGGATACATGTTTCACAGAGCCTCGGACAACAGTGAAATTGCTAAGAAGTCGAGTTCCAGAATCAAGGTGTACACCAGAGGCTTTACATGGTGATACAAAATGGTAAATACATTTCATTGATGATACTAAATGCTAAAATTGATTTTTATGTATATTTCCATTCTATAATTGGGACCTGTGATTTTAACTGATTTTTTAAAGTGCTTAATAGCAGAAAATGCTTAAAATTCACAATATTTCTGACAGGACTTTAAAATACCACCATTTTGCTCCTTACCAAGTAGGTTTTGATAAAACTCAATAACAATATTATAATTCAACACCTAATGAACATTTTCAGAGATTTTGGTTTAAAAAAATGCAGAACAACTACTTTTTTTAATTAATTGAAAAAAAATTAAAATACTATAAGTCAAAGGGGAGCAACTCCTTCTATCCAGGGTTAGGGTATTAATGATACAGTTAGTCTTACTGGGTTCGCATTATTGAAGTATGTTTTTTTTTTTTTTTGTTTGGCATATTCATCATGTATCCTTATAATAAAACAGTCTTTCATATCTATTTGCAGTGGCCCAACATATTGTTATAAGCTTTTCCACACTGGAAAGCTGTGGTACATGATGAATTCAGTGTACCTTGAACACCGAGACCAAAGCCCAGCCTGCAAAGGAGACCTTGCATTTGATCCTGACTGCGAAGAACAGCGCGGTGTTTGCTGGCGAAAGCGTGCTTTGTGCAATCGGTGTCAGTACACATCTCATATGTTCAACCTATACGAGGAGATCGAGACTGGTAAACGAGGCCGAAAAGCAGCAACGGCCAATATTGGACTTAATGTCGCACTAACCCAAACACCAGTGGGTCCTACCAGTTTCAAGAAGATATGCTTAGCCAGCAATATTCCAGCACCATATGTGACAGGCATGCAAAAGTGTGCGACTGTAGTCGGCGAACAAATAAAGGAAGCTAATATGGAAGTAATGCGCAACAGACGAAATGGGTTGAAAAAATTAACCAAATAAGGGGACGTCCCGAGCATGAAATTGCTATACAGGCAGATGGCATGTACAACAACAGCTTGTATTCTGGTGTAGGAAGAAACCCCTTCCAACCTGCTACAGAAGTAGTTTATATTGTAGCGGAAAACTTAACAAGCCAACATCAACTTATTTCCTGTATTACTCCAAGCAAGATATGTTCCAAACATGGATTTCATAGTCAAGATGACGACAAACCGTGTGACATCAAAAATGGCAAGTGTACGTCAACAATCCCAATGGAGAAAAACATTGGAGATGAGGAGTCATGGGCCAGAGAGGCATTGCTTGATCTTCATGAGAGTGGCCTTGAGGTGAAATATATCACCACAGATCCAGACACGGCTGCTTACAGAGCTGCATTTAATTTGTACAATACAAAACTGACTAAGACAGCACCTCAACTACAAATAGACACACGCCATTTATCCGAGTGTCACAGAAAGTTTATCAAATCGAACGTATGTGTACAAAACATGATGCCAGGAAAAACTAAATGTTACCGCCAATTCTTACAAAACCGGTTTTCGATAGATCTGTGTAAGAGATGTCATGCAGAATTTAATGTGATCTACATGCAAGAACAGGGGTACTTTTGCCGACTTTCATCTAAAATACACCAATGCATAAATGCAATAAAACACTGCTATGCTGGAGATCATAGCCGCTGCGAGATTCATTCAAGAGCATGTAAAGGTCTGACTAATGATAACTGGAGGCTGCAGTACAATTTTCTGCCCAAAAACTTCAAAATTAACATTTTGAATAGTTCTAATGAACGTACAATGCTCGACTGTATAGAGTACAGATTAGGAGATTTGACATTACAGCAAACAAAATTAAATACAAACACACAAAAGGTAAAAGCTACAAACCGATCAAGTACATACACTGCCACACATACATGAGATCTCAACTGCTGCGCGGCAAAAAAAGACAGGCGGACAATGCTCCAGTGTGCAGAATCCTAATGAGTAGCAGCGTTTCCTGGCAGCATTAGTGGGGCGGTCTTCTAACACAAGATGGAATGGCGTCACACACAACTTGCTGTGACAGAGGTGACTGACTTCCAAGTCTAAACCACCACTGCTAAACCGGGGAACTTCATGCTTCAGAAGGTGATGGCGCAGCATATAGGCTAATCTGTAGGTGCTTTCACGGTTGCAGCTTCCATCTGGCCAGGTAATTTGCCTATAACCATAGCCATACCGGTCCTTGCACCCCTGCCACAGCAAACAAAAGTCACCAGAATGTCCAGAATTGAGACCCCCTGAGCCCTGTTCTACATATTTTTGCAGGCTCGTTTCAATTTTTGTATGTATAGAATGGTTGAATCTAGGTCATAGCCAAATAAATCCATAAACATCAGGATCCTTCTAGAAGCTTTTTTTCCGCTTTCATTTATTAGGAACACGTGACTAGCTCCGTGTAAACGATTCAGATTATAATGTTATCACCAGGAAGAGTAGACTGCTCCACAGCCGTCATTAAAATAGACGACTGTCAGTAGCCACTACACGTGACCAAACTGGAAGGCATTCGTTGGTGAAACATGATCGGACGAGACCCGTCATCCAATTTGTGTTCGTCTATTAATAGATTGTGTATTGAAATTGTGTATGCGTAATTTATTTGAGATTGAATCTGTTGAAGCTGACATATCAAAAACTAAGTTTGATTTATTGTGAAGTGTTAATTGATTGATTATAAAAAGAAAATGGAATGTAACTGTATTACTGTATTACCCTGTTTGAATGACATATAATGGATACAAGGAATTTTACTTTTAGTATGAGGGGTTGCGATGGGGTAATCCGAGCCTTCTCTGACCTTAAAACCTTTTTTTCTTTTCTTTTTTTTATTCTTCGATTTTTTCCAATTTTTTTTGTGGCATTTTACACAGCCAGATAAAATATCAATATCGTAAAAAGTGCTGGTTCTCTGCTCGGATTAGCGAAGGGGATGGGGATGTGGGTGGGGAGGGTCGGGGGCTGTCGGCCGGAGTAACACCGACGATTTGACAGAAATTAACTCCTGTTTGAAAGGAAATGGCTATTCTAGGCCAAAATACCCACCCACACCACCTCCACCCACTCTGGCTTTAGACCCTGCACATACAAAGTAAAAAACAAAAACACTTACGTTTTTTTCCTCAAAAATATCCTAGGCTTACAGAAACAAACACTATCCTAGGAAAGCTTTTCATCAAACCACGAACTCCTAAAAATCTACAAAATATCCCCATGGATATTTATATATATATAAATAAAATCTCAGAAATACCTCCCTGTGTATTTTTCCTCTACCCCCACCCAACACACCTCGCAAATCCCTTGCAGCCTACCTCATTACCTCATGCGCTTACCTAAAAATCACCTCCAATAGAAAACATTTCTTGACAAGAGGTGGAGAGGGGCGGTGGTCCGGGGGCTTTTTTTAAACTTAGGTATGCAATGGTGCGTTTTGTGTGGTATTTGAAGAAATAATTTTTTGGCCAAATTTGAGAATTAACATTTCACAAAAGTGAATTACTTACACTGAAATAAAATAAACAAATGTTGACACCCAACCCCCTCTGGCTTCAGTTTTTATAACAGTTTTGGGCTGTTTTCCTTCATTATTATTTTTTTTCATTTTTCAAATTGATGTATAGACCCGGGCCTATATGGCCTAATAGTAGATACACCTCCACTTCCCCAACATCACCTTTTAAAAATGTTTCATTCCTTGCTGGGTGGTGTTACTTTAAAATGAGTGTTTATAATGATGATGCCGACATGATTTAAAATAAAATTGGATTAAAGGGACAATTTAAATTAAAGGGACATTTTCCAATATTATTTGGACTTTATTCTAAAATCGGATTTTAAAGAAATGCGGGATCTTAATTTATGTGTATTCTGCAAGTAAATATTTTTCATTGTACAATTTGAATAAAAATAGTTGTTGCTGGTTTTGCATTTTCTTGTTACTGTTTACCAGTAACAAGTGGGAACGAATATTGCGTGAAGAGCGCAGTTAGACCAACACTGTTGACACTGGGGGTACTGACTTACGACAGAACCCGGTAAAATACTAATCCGAGCCTTCTCTGACCCTAAAAGCCTTTTTTATTTTATTTTTTTTATTTATTTTTGTGTGGCGATTACGATATTTCATCTGGCTGGTGCATATGAAATATCAAAATCGTAAAAAGGGCTGGTAAGGTCAGAGAAGGCTCGGATTAGTATAATACCAACAATGGGACTACCCTGTAAAATGTTGCTCCTAGGTTAGGAATTAAACATTTTTCTATTTCTCTGGATACTCCCGTTGCTGTCCCCATCGCTACCAAGGTGGGTGAGTGAAATAAGTTATTATAAGTGCATATTTGCTTTTGTGTGCATCCACTCAGTTATTACTAATATCCTACAACTTTTTCACGATTACTCTAAAACATTCTAAAAAATCTAAAAGAGCACAAAAATGGAAAGGGTGGGGAAGGTAGTAGTGTTGGATAACACTCAGAATAACGTTTCGCCTAAATGTTTATTCCTAGAAAAAACACTTCCGCAAACTCGATAGAATGCAGGCCTTTATATATATTTATCACATGGAACTGCTTGTATTCCGTATAATATACCCATTACGTATTTCCTTATATTAAAACCATGTGTAATACAAGGCGACTGTGCACGTGCTTTATACACGTGCTGTTGTCTGTCGGAGGTATCGTTCTGGTTTGATTGGTTGGGTTTAATTGCAAGTTTCTTGTCGTTTTTGAGCCATGTGATAAAAAGGATCGGGCACTCGTTGTCATTTCATACAAACTTTTATTAAACTCGTCCAGGAATTTGTTATTAAGCTCGCCGGAGGCTCGCTTAATAACAAATTCCTGAACTCGTTTAATAAAATTTTGTATGAAATGACAACTCATGTCAGATCCTCTATATATTATGCGCCATTTAAATTAAAGTATGTTATTATTTATTATTTATATACGTGGAGATAAAACTGAGAGACCATTGCCCAAATACCCTCTAGAAATTACAGGTCTGTTTTGATGCTAACATTTGATAAATAAGCCCGATTGGAAAAAATAAATAATAAAAAAGACGTTACTAGTATATCTTTTTTCCCTCAATGTGTACGCATGCTCTACATACATACAGGTGCCCTAAATGAATGTTCACCAAAGATACAGATAGTTGTACGCTCTTTTCTATGATGCAATTCTTGACGACTGTATATCTTTCTTGGCTACTTAGCAACTTGAGCACAAACCATGCACATTTTTTAGACCCTTGTTGAATATTCCCTTATTGAACAATAGGCAGGAATGGGATATTCCAGATAGTATATATCTAATTCAATTTTTTTGTTTTGTTTTTAGACCCTTGTTGAATATTCCCTTATTGAACAATAGGCAGGAATGGGATATTCCAGATAGTATATATCTAATTATACGCACCCCACTCCCCCTCCCCCTCCCCCTCCCCCCTCCCACACAACCTATCCCGATTATATTAATTATTTTTATTTTAGTCCAGAATACACCCCTGGATAATGAAAAAGCGGTTTTCTTCAGATTCTACAACATGGGCAATCTACAAAATACCTCCCTTAATCCTCTGCAAATCCCTTTCTTACCTCCGCCTCATACCTACATAAAGCGTTCACCTCTAGTTACCCTTAGGTAGTTTTTTGATTGAGTAGCGCGCCTGAATTGTGTAATCAATATTGAGGGAGAACCAAACCTTCTATATCTATTTATAGAACGTAGATCAGGCGCTTGGCCATGATCGCATTGAAATGCGCTTTATACACTATCAAATTCATCGTTTCAAAAATCGGCCGGTGACGGTCGCTTGTTTGAGTGAACGAGACATGCGCCGTGGAGCAGTCTACAGGAAGAGTGACGATAGCGTTGTAGAATGTAAATTATGTTAGGTACGTAGGTTTATTATTTACAGGAGAATGACGGATATTATAAAATAGGGATGATGTTGAACATGTTCAGGGTTTGACATTAACTTTGTTCAGCAACTTGTCCATAGGACAAGTAACTTACACAATTTACTTGTCCCCAGTAAAATTTACTTTCCAGCATTTCATGTAAAAGTTATACAAAAAACAAGATCAATCATGAAAGTGACATTACATTCCCTCAGTTGCATTCCACCAATGAAAACAAGATGTTTTTTATTTGTCATTTACAATGTGCTCACCAATGTTTTGACAATTTTTCAGTCACAAATTTTAAAGATGCAAAATTCATTTCTAGTTGTCCGTAGGACAGGTCACCTGAGACGATTAACTTGTCCCCAGTAGAATATACATGGCACAGGACAAGGGGACAACTGTTAATGTCAAACCCTGATGTTTAAGTAATACATATCTATAAGATACACTTAAATATATATTCCGCAAATATATATAAACGCAAAAGTTGAACGTAAAAATTATTAAGTTATCTGCCCTTTGCTTGGATGGTCAAGGTCACTTCCACATTAGCTTTGTCACGTTGCGATGTACCATCCAAGATACAACTATAAGCAAAGTTTGGAAGGTCTAGTGCATACAGTTTGTGAGAAAATGACCTAAACGCAAAACTTGAATGTTGACGCCTTCGTCGCCGCGTCAAAAAGCAACACCTATGTCTCATTTTTTGTAAAAATCATATAAATGCTAAAATACTACACAAAAAAAATCTTAATTAGGATGTTTTTAAACAATGCAATATATAGTGCACCTAGCAGGAATTATAACTCTTCAGAATTCAGACTTCTGTAAATAACTTGCAATATATTACCTTGATATCCTTGTCTAGGTTGTGCCAGCCATGAAAAAATAAACAATTATGTATAAAGTTGTTTTATGCAACTTCTGTTTAAATCCCTTTTCTTGCTTGAAATTAAATATTGTAAATAGCGAGCATAGACTATAAATAGAATGTGTACAGGTGAATCAAATACCATGACCAGGTATATAAATAACATATGCATGCATTTTATTTGTGTATTGATTATGAACATTGATGTTATTTATTTTAAAGACAAGTTTGACAGGATTATTTGGGATTTTTATTGATAGCACCAACAAGGTATGGATATCAGGGTAACATATATATTGCAAGCTTTGTCGTAAAATTAGATATAATACTGTTCTCAGGTCTAATTTCTGTTGGATTCACGTTGAAGTGCGCTATTTAAACTGCTTTATTTATACAATTTAGTTTTGAAATCAGTTTTTTGTTTCTAGCTATTATACTATAATAAGATGAGGTACTGCAATTTTCATGTAAAAATATGCAGATGTTTTTGAGATATCCAACTTAGAATCTTTCTTTTGTTCCAGGGTAAATAATCCTTAAAACTTGCACAGCAAAAACAACAATTTCTGGAGGATGTCCTTATAATATATACTGAAAGGAAAAAGAAACGCAGGGTGCGTATTTCCGCTATATATTGCATATACTGCACACTTAATTCCATATATATTCCAAGGAAAAAAAAAAGTGCAGTTAGAGAAAGGACACAACTGTGATGTTGTAGACGTTGTAATTACAGTACACGTTGTAACAAGAAATTCATAAATGTTGAAGTTCCTCTTTGAAAAATTGAGCCAGTTCAGTACTGTATTAAATGTTAAGTGATTGCAACATTTAAAGCCTAAGTTTGCTCACCTGCTTGAGCCAAATGCGCATTCTGACGATAATGAAACTTTAAAGGGGTAACCATTGCATGGTGTGTTCAGTGCTGTTTAAACCTTCTTTCTAAAAGGACAGGCCTAATGTCGCCCTGTACCATTCGATTAGCAGTAGCATATTAGACGTACAATATATAGCGGAAATACGCACCCTGTGTTTCTTTTTCCTTTCAGTATATATATCATATGTTAATTATTGTAACACACTGATACTGTTCACTTTCGGATACAAAATACAGTTGTTGTTTTTTAAAAAGAACTTATACATACAAATCTCCTGCAAAAGTATGGGGACCGAAACACTGCCAGACTGTACTGCATCGCCATGAGTTACAGCTTCTCCATCAAACAAATCCTGAGACTCTTGACCCTGACTCTGTCTGTCCTGTTAGAATATACCCGTACATTGTATTCAGCATTGTATTGCAGATTATCAGATACTATTTAAAAAGAAACTGCAGATTTAAAAACACAATCTACAAAGTTGTCCAAGGCGGGTAGGTTGGAGGTGTGATCCGCCTATTAATACGTTCCACACCGCTTTTTTTTGCCTAATACACTGTTACACCTATATCTCGAAAACGATTATTGTTTCCCATTTAAATCGAACATCTATTAAATGGGCTAGGCCTCTTCCCCTTTTTCCTGAAAAAAAGCCCTGGAAAACTTGGACGTCTTCCCTGTGGTTGGGTTGGAGGGACGGGTGGTGGGGGAAGGGTTACAGGTGTCACATTTTAGCTCACCTTCAAGTGTGAGCTATTGTGACCACTCTTTGTCCGTCGTCCTTCGTATATGTATATGACCATATTAAGATGCCAATATAACAGTGGATATGGTCACTATGTGCTTCTTCAATTACAATTGCATTGACTTTGTACTAACACTTTGTGTGTTGATGTTGAGCAAGTTTAAATAATTAATTATGGACAATGAGTCTTCCAGAATTTCTTAGGAATACTCCAAATGTCATTCTAATCTCCAAGTTTGTTGCATCTGCTGCACTGTTTATGTTTCCCGTTAGAACTTGTAGGTTTATATGATATACTTCCAGACTGTCTCTTGCTATAATATGTTCATCTGTATTTTCAAGCTTTGTTCTTTCTTTAGTAAATCTGTCACAATCGTATAAATATTGTTCAATAGTTTCTTTCACCTTACAAAATCACATAGCTCTTGACTTTTCAGGGTCTATTTTACTCATATAATAGTTCAGCTTTGTGACAACACTGATTAAATAGTGTGCCTCTAGTCCATCAATGACCATACCCAATTTGATTCATAACCATTAACATTTCGACAATATATGCATTTTTGGTGGCCTTTGGCTCGATTACCCCCTTCGGGGCCCCAGTGGGTGAAGCCAATATCTGTGACATTATTGTGCATCTACACATTCATCTAAGAAAAAACTGTACAAGAACTTGACATCTCAAAGGGTATAGGATTAAGTGTCATAAAGCCGAAACTCTGAAACAGTAAATTACTGTAAGCTCCCCAAGTTGTACCCCTGTAGTGGGGCCTCTATACACAGGAATGCCAAACCCATTTTATAAATGTTGTGCCTCGAGTCTGCTAAATGATCATACCAAATTAGAATCAAATACATTCACATTTTGACAAGATATGCAATTTATTGTTTTTTTTAACTGATTTCGCTCTATTGAGTCCCCGAGGATGGAGCCAATATATGAAAACTTATTGCGCGTCTACAAATCCTTAACTAAGAAATACACAAAACATGAACTTGACTTCTCAAAGGTTGTAAAAGGAATTAACTTAGCAAGCCCGAAAATCGTAGCAGTAAATTACTGCAAGTTCCAAAGTTGTACCACTATAGAGGGGCCCCTTTATGATGGAGGTCAAAACCAGTTTTATATAATTTGTGCCTTTAGTCCCAAAATCGCCACACCAAACTAGAATTGTATCCATTCATATCTGGACAAGATGAGTATATTTAGTGATTTTTGACCCGATTAGTGAGCAGGGCCAAAATCCAAGATCGTATTACGCATTTACACACCCTAACTAAGAAATACACCATACATGAACTTGAGATATCAAAGGGTATAGAAGGAGGCCGTCAAAATACCGAAACTCTGTAATAGTTAATTACTGCAAGCTCCTCAAATTGTACCCTGTAGAGGGGGCCCCTATTTAGCTCCTCAAATTGTACCCTGTAGAGGGGCCCCTATTTGCCTGAGGACAATACTAGTTTTGTATATTTTTTGCCTCGAATCCCTAAAGGACCATACATAATTAGAATACAATCCATTTACATTTACATTGACAGGATATGTATTATTCTTTCCTGATGTTTGATCCAATTCCCCCCAAGGCGGTCCAAGTGGGCGGAGACAACATCTGAGACCTTGCTGCACCCCGAGGGTCATAAAATTAAAACAAGAAGGCAACGATCGCTAGATCGCTCACCTGGTAATCAATGGCAATAAATTTACTGTGTCTAGTCTGGCACGGGTATATTTTAATTTGTCCACTTTCTTCTATGAATGATATTTTATATAAATGGGTGGAGGGAGTGTGTGGGGAGGTGGGGGTATATGGATTGATATGAATCAGGCAAATTGTTTAATCTCTTATTGATAATAACATTCTATACACGTTTGGTAAATATCAGATAAGAAAGAAGTAGCTACAGATTTAAAAAAAGGAAAATACAATATAGCCTTTTTTAATAAATCAAGGGCCATAACTCTGTCATTACTAACATAATCTAGCTGGTTTTTGAACTTGTCCAATATTTCATTGATATACAGAGATCTGCACAACTAGACATCATACTGATGCTTCCTGCAAAAGTTCGTAGTAACCCAACAAGCCGTTTAGGGAGAGTAGTGTCGACAACAAATTTAAAGTAAAAATGTCAAAGGGTCATACCTCCGTCAAAAATCAGCAAATATTCAAACTAGACATCGTACCGATGCTTCTTTCTAAGTTCCGTCAAATCCAAGAAGGTGTTTAAAAACTGTTTAAAAAAAAACAAATAAAAAAACTTAAAAAATAAAATATAAAACAACCAATTATTATGAAATGTTTAAATGTTCTATATAAGATTATCAATTTTCCTGACCAATGAAATAAATTGTTGAAAATATTCCCACTCAAAGTAAAACAGGTATGTTAATATGTTACCGATAGTAAATACGTTTGTAAGCTATGCACTTATTCAACTAACCAAAGTTCATTTGACAATGCAGTGTCACCTCTTGTATCAGGTTACATTTTAACAAAATCATTGCTATTTAACACGCGATATATTGCATACGTAGTAATTTTATAGGATATTTAAATATCCGTACAAATGTGTATTATCTTTTTGTTATAACGATTTATGTTAGGGTGATTGTCGGCCCGGGAGATCCACGACGTGTTCTTGCTAACACAAACAAAACAATGGTGTTGTTTTTGTAATTTGCCCGTACATGTAGCGGATTGGCCGAATCCACGGTATTTCGAGTGTAAGACAAGCATACAAGGATAAGCATATGAATAGTAAAACAGTTTTTTCCAGCAGAAGTGAAATTAAACGATCTTTAGAAACGTATTGTATATAAAAGCATAAAAATAAACAGCCCCTAAAGGTCAGAAACTAGATTCGGAAACCGAATAGAGTTATATAGCACGAAAAATAATAAAGTTGGTAGACTACTTGAATAAATGGGAATATGTTTCTCATCATTTGAAACTGAATAACTTTCAGATACTACTATCAGACTTTGGGGTCAGCATTTCTATACTCATTTGTAAAGTATGCTTTTATCGTTAGTAGCAACATGTGCGAAGGAGATGGCACGCACCATTCCAAAATCAGCAAATTTATAATCATAGAGGAATAAATTGCGTTTCTCTCAAATCGTTTTAAGGCGGTAAGTTTTTTGTTAACCTTTGTTGTCATTTATGGCTGAATTGTAATACCTTTCTTATTGTCCACTCTTTTTCTTATGAAGTGTTACCCCGTTGGCAATCTTACTTATGATGACCGGACAGGCTGTGGACCCTATGATGACGCCTACCTAAATCCCATTGGGACGGTGGCGTTTGATGTTTTTCTATGATATTTCTTGTCGTGCCCTTAATGGTTTATTCTCTTGTTGCTCTGGCTTCTGCCAAGTCATTGAGTACCTTCATTGTGGCTTTCTAGGCTATTGTTTCATTGTATTATATTTACACGAGCATATTTGTGTTTTACTTATATTGCCTATTGATGCTGCCTTGTTGGTTAGAGATTAGATCATGGCGGGGATTTCTTTATTTACACTGTCCTGTTTTAATGGGATGACAGTAGGGTAAGTGTGAGGTTTGGTGCACCCTAGAACCGGTTTAAACCCCCAGTGGCCTACTTTGCCACTGACCGTTCCAAGGCGGTAGCCCTATTGTCAATCCTTTTGTGTTTGTGATGTCGTTTGCATTTATTGTTACTTTTGCCTTCTGGTTTGTCTGTTTGCGTGTTTGTTTCTGTGTTTTGTGGTTGACTGTTCTCATTGAATGCTACTTTCCCTGTTCGATCTTTTTATATTTCTTTATGAACAATGATTTAGTTTTACAAAACAGTTACCTCTTTGCGTAAAATAAAACAGTATGTCATTTTGTGTGTCACAATGTTATTTATTATTATTTTGTGTGTGTGTGTGTGTTTATCACCTTTTCCGATTTATCGTGTATTTAGTAGGAAAACTGATTCTGCCTTACATGCTATTCTCGTTTCTGTTTTATTTGATGCTTCTTCATTGCCTCAAATGAAATGATATTCTCATTTCTTTATGAAGCAAGCTCCTATTGAAATATTCGCAAACGGCCGTTGGGGCTTTAACACAGGTTCTAGGATGCACCAAACCTCTCTCTTACCCTAGTGTCATCACAGTACAACAATAAATAAAGAATCTTCGCCATGCTATATCCTCTTACAAACTAGGCCTTAATAGGGATAGAACCCATTTTAAATACCGAGAGCCCTTTTTGTCAATGACCGTTGCTATTCCCTTTAATATTAATGTCTCGTATGTTTAGACACCCGGTACATTTGAAACCGCAACACTTGTTTTTTTTTTTAATTTCTAGAGTGGAATTGATGTTCTCGTGTAAAATGTGTTTTCAATGAAAGAAGTAGACAAAACAAACCTTAGGACATATATATATATAAAGTCGACAGCCTTCTAATGAATTTATATTCAATTTTTTTAAATTACACATATTGGAGTTATTTTAATTAAACACTATACACAAAATGTTGACATATAGGTTTGACCCAGTATGTACTTTTATATATGTGTTTCACTATTTAAAAATAAAACTCGTATATTGTATATATAGTAAGAAGGATAAATTCTACTCGGAGCTACACATACTCACTATTTTCTTTATAACAAACAAATTGTCACAAATGACGGAAAAAAACATATGAAAATAATCGTGACTTAAAACTTGATATGTGACTGTCTTAAATCCTAAATTATATCCATATATACTATGATACAAAACTGAAACAAATATGTTATCAAATAAAAATAATTCTTAAACTTGAAAATGTCAAAACTTGCATAGCCAATGACAAGGCAATATTGAAGACAAACATTAAACGTTACCATACCTTTCAGGATTTAGGTAGAGGTCTTTGGATGAAAAGTATATTATTTATTTCTTTATTATATCTTTACTTCATGAACTGTTTTAATCAAACCGAGACTGCAATATTGTCATATTTATCGTGTTTGGCAATTTCCAAATTTACCTGTCCATATTCGTCTGTTTTACTATTAAATTAAAATAAACAGTTATTTAGAACTAAATGCGAGACGACGTTGTGTTGAAGAAAAGGTAAACAAACACACAACGAAAATGGTTTATTACGTCTCTGATAAGTACACTGTTTATGGCGATCGGAGCGTCACAGTTCGAGAAGTTTTTGAAATCGCTGGTTAAAGCTACGTAACTTTTTATGAGGTGCAAAGTGATCGTCTTAATATGCACAAGATCGGAACAAGACGGATGCCGCGTTTGCTAAAGTTTAAATTGAGAACAAGGAACATTGAGTCATTGCCTCCCAGAAGTGTATTCATTGGTAAAACAGAAAATAATAGGACAATACTTGAAAAAGGAGTGTAGTCCAGTCCATAATGTACTTTCGATTTTTCTCTCTTAAGTCTGCACTTAAATGTCGAAGAGTGTAATCTAACGATAACTGTGTTATGCCGCACAGTGTTTTATAGTATATGGCCACATCTGAGCACCGGGTCGACCGACATAAACCATGTAAGAAGATAACTTAAACAAGCTATATATCAAGCAGCTGCCCGAAACGGGATTTGAACCAGACACATTGCGGTTTTATTTGAAGGTGGATGAAGGTGTTATACACGTAGGTATGGACACTACATCACGGAATCTTGTTTATATATCATTTCTATCAAGTAATTGTCATTACGTAATAACTATAGACACACACGTGCACAAACTTACCATATGCTAAATAATAAAATGAGTTTTAAGACGGACTATAAGCTAAATTGATAATAAATAATATTACACCACACATGATTATTTGCATGTCCGACATAATGGACTGTATACTGATACATCTTAAGGTACATTTAAATATGTTATTTAAGAAATAGAACATCGTTTACGGTGAATTATCGTTTAATATATCACGGTTTGGAGTTCAATTGTAAACCATTTCTATTCTAATACCCCTAAAATGTGAAAATAAAGCACACATCTGAAATCTTTCGCATTGCTTTACTAACTCTCCTAACGTTGCAAACGTTACAGTGATATCTTTCGCATTGCTTATTCTCCTAACGTTGCAAACGTTACAGTGATATATCGTTGAATATAACGAGATATTTTAAACTAGGCTATATAGTGCGGGTGTATTATAATATTAGTTATTTCGCATCATAATATACTGAGCAAAAAAAGGAACGTCCCTCAATGTTTATATACAGAAAATTAAGTTCGTTTATCTGTGGACAAAATTCAGTGGTCAAAATTATGCTACAATCTAATGTTTTGTGTAGCACGTTAACAAAATCGCGATGGGTCTTAATTGAAAATCGCAATAATTAAAGGTCTCGGTTAGTAAGGTTTAAAGCGGAAGATTTGACTAAAAAATTGCCAGCTGGATCAAATAAGCTTAATAACGTGTATGACCACCATTTGATCGAATGCAGGTCATAATACTGCGGCGCATAATTATGCAGGCATAATGACGCGACGTAACGCGCAATAAGTGCTTGGGGCAGATTACGCCACTCGTGCTGAATTAATATTCAAACACCAAACCGACACACTTCAAGATCTTACACGGGCTTTACAGAACTAATGGCGTATCTGCTAATTTGTTGTTTTTTTATCAGTATTTATTGTACTAAATAGACCATGATCTCAAGAAATCGCTTAGTTCAATATTAAGAATATCGGAATGTAGAGTAGAAGGTCATGTGCGTGTGTGTGTGCGTGTATGTGTGCGTGTGTGTGTGTGTGTGTGCGTGTGTGTGCGTGCGTGCGTGCGTGAGTGCGTAAGTGAATAAGTGCGTGCGTGCGTGAATGTTTGTGTTTCTAAGGTTTATAGTCCCTCCGTCAAACGTTAACCAATAGGACCCCCACCGGTATGTATAAGCACACAAGAGTCTGGACTTATGCGTGATTGTGTAATATGTCTATGTACAATATACGTATAACCGATATAGTGCTGTCATTCTGCCGTAGTACATGATACCTCAACCAGTCAATTTTGTGTTACACTGGGCCAATCAAACGTAGTATGGCGAACATGAAACCTTCAATGTGTTTTTTTCATACCATTCTATGGCCAGCGGCGTATGGTCCCAGTTTCTAACAAAATGCTTTTCCCTAAACTTGAAACAATGGGCCAAATAAACAAAATGGAATTAACTTGGGAGCAAAGGTTTTGAAGCCTGCGTATCACAAGTAACAGTTAAAAGACTAAATTAAAAAAAAAACAGACAACATATGCTTAAGGTGATTAAACAATACTCAAACCTTTAATGGCTGGAGTTATGGAAAAAAATCGATTCAGGACGTTTCGGCACCAAACCATTTCGACACCTAGACGAATCGGCATCAAACCATTTCGGCATCTATTTTAATGTTTACCCTAGACGTTTCGGCACCCATTTATATTTGAGTATTATAATGAAGCAAAGAAGTAAAAAGTAAAGAAATTAAATATTTTTTATAAGGTCACTTGTAATTCATTTAAAATGCAAAGTTGATTGCCTTAACGGCAACTCCGAAGCGGTTTTGAGCCTGAATACAACTAAAACATGAACATAAATAGGGCCCATATGATAATCACTTGTAAAATTTAAGTAAATACGACTTTTATATTATATTGTAGCATGATGACTGAAATTCCCTTTGTAATAGCTCAGGTGTAAATCGTTTAATTGAAATACTTGAATATGTTCCCTTTAACATGTATAATAATGTATACCTGAGACCAAATAAAAACTTCTCTGTATTCATACAGTATCTTTTAATTCTTCACTTTACCTTCATCTCCATATCAACGACTACAGGTATGTGATCTGAACAAAGCCTCCACAAACTAACCCATTATTAACAAGAAAAGTCATAGTATACAATATATACTATGAAGTGTAGTTTGTTTGTGTAAAATTAATAGTGAGTTCTATTTGGTGTAGCAATGGCAGAGAACAAAATGGAAAAGCGAAATAAAGATGAAATGTTTTTATTTGAAACTAAACATCCAATTTAAGTGCTTTGCTATAACCAAGAAGCGTTATATTCGTTATTTTTATATATTTTTTTTAATTTTCGATTACCAAATGAATGTTAATCCATTTATTCACCCCGTAATAGGTTTGTGAGGGTCGGGGTGGGCCACCCCTCAACAAACCGTACAGATATGTATGTAGTATGCATCATATTTATTTATAAACAGTTTTCACATATACTTACATTCAAAAATGCATATCATGATTAGTAGCTGTATAAATGGGGAGGTTTTTTTTAAAACATCTTTACAATTTCAAAAGAAGATTTAAAATACACATTTCTGAAAGAGGGACACCGAGGATCTTTCAAAAGTTTTATTTACAAATAAACCAGATTGCTGTATGTCCCAGAAAAAAGTTATAATTGTCAAGATATTTATTTTGCTACTTTAATACGCCTTCCATGATAATTGTAAAGATGTTGTTTTTTTGTTTTTTTAAAAGCCAGCATATATATTTTACCTAAAAAATTATTTAACATAGATAAGTGCAAAGATAAAATAATCAAGTACGAATGTTTCAGTTTTTATACCAATCCACATACTATCTCTGCTGAGTTTTACTATAGTTGATTGTGTGAAAAAAATGCTGTTATCAAAAAAAAAAATATAAAGAAAAGACAAGATCTATCTATGGAGGTGTGACTCTTCATTATTTAGTGGGAACAGCGGGGAACATAATTTAGCTTGGGAACTTTTTTTTTTTTTCTGTATCAAAGATTAGAAGAAAAAAATAAAATAGATGTGTTGCACAGTGTAACTTAAAAATTAAGACAAAAAACTAATTAAGTAGAGATTTATAAGTCGACCAAGGTTTTTCAAATTTATCAAATGCAATACTTTTAATTGCATTTATTTTTTCAGTTTGATATATGTATTTAATTTGTGGTTTGAAATTTATGAACAGTGGCAATCTTCCATCTAACTTACATTTATATATGAAGTATTTTGCACGCAAAATCAATTTATTTAAAACAATATCATATTGACTAGACCCAAATATGATTTCTTTTATAGTCCATTCCGGTTGGATTATTATATTATTGTCATTGCACGTAATCTTAAAAATATCCCAAAATGTTTTAATATATTTACATTCCCAAAATAAATGTGTAATGGTTTCTGGAGACTCTGTACAAAAGCTACAAGAATTATCATTTTTTATCTTCATTTTTGTCAAAAGGATGTTTGTAGCAGTAATTCTATGGTTTATTTTTGCCTGAAACCATTGTAACCTGGTGTCTTTTGTACATTTGATAGGTTTTTTGAATAAGTCCTTCCATTCTCTGTCTATATTTAAACCATATTTCCCCCATTTGGCTATAGATGTTGGATGTACATTTGATTTATTAAGTATATCATAAATGGAACGACAGCCTTTCTGTGCGCTTGTTATAACTTAGAAGATACATGACCCCCATTTTTCTGTGGATTTTTTGGCAGCATATGTGTCATTTGTGATGAGAATGTAAGTTATTCATTTTTAATTTGGGCCTAGATATGAATGACAACATGGCATTTAAATTTTAATTCACACACAATTCAATGCAACAATCAATGGGCGTGTTACACCTATAAGGCGGGATCTGTGAATTGTCATTTTCTCTCAGATTCTTACTTAACTGGCATTTTTCCTTTTGGAATGATTATTTATCTTCAAAAAAACACTTTACACTCTTTTAAAACCGGTTTTGAAATTTGTTTTGCTATTTTTCGCCGCGGAAAGCCGTAATTTGGAGTTTCAGATTTGTTAAGTCAAATCGCAAATATCAGAGGGTAATAAGGGGAAGTGCCGAGTATAAGTACTACAACTCTATCGTCATTCACTATAGTTATTGCCCTTGGTAAAGTTATAATTCTTGTGCGAAGAATAAGTCAAAAACTACTAATGGAACTGCAATGAAACTTCGCACAATGAAATAGGGCAGTGAGAGGTCCGTGTCTCTGTCTGTCCGTCCGTCCGGATATCTTGTTTTTAATTGGTTATGTTTTGGTTGAATGTTGTTTTACATCAATTTTTGCACATGTTAGGCCATATATGACGGTCAATGTTTCTGTGGTAGAGGCAGATCACCATATTGTTTACTAGGTAGAACCAGTACTGTATACCTCCCGCCATCTGAAGAAAAAATTCAAAAGTTGCCGTATCGCAGTAAGGCCTAAAAAAAAAGTATGTGTGTTTCTGGTTTCACCCTGTCAAAAAGTTAGGGTAGTTAGGTATGAAAAAGTTGTTTTTTTAGATATTTTTTTATATATATTGTTCGCATATATTATGCCATTTTTGTACTAAGGCAACTTCTTGATAACCTTTGCAAACAGTTTGGATCCAGATTAGATGCTTAACAACTCTGGCTAATAAAATTATCATTTGAATAAAAATATTTGTTGTTTGATTGTAATATTTCCTTTTTTTTTCTTTTTTTTTTAATTTATTTTCTTTTTTTTTTTGCTAAAAATATTTAGGGTCGGCGGTGAAAAAGTAGGGACGGTCGGGAAACCGGAAACACACATATTTTTTTGTTAGGCCTAATACAGCATGGTTTTCTTATCGAGTCTATCTGTCATTGGTCATATTCGTTTGCTAAACAATTACCAGTATGCTCGCAGGGGAACAAAACTTGTAAAACTTGTTCCAAACATACACGTTGTACAATCTCAAAAGTGATTTCGGTAATAACTCATGATAAAGTGGAAAACATGTTTTGTCAAAGATTATTTTGATTTTAAGCAGTGTTGTTAAATTGTCTTTCTTCATGGAAAGCCGTTTGGGATCCCCGCTAAAAACCAAACAGCTTTCCAAAAAATACTTTCTTATACTTGAAAATGTTTTTAAACAATATGTTTATGTAAGTGCATGCAAATATTTAAATACCAAACTGGCATTTGCAAAATACCTCGGTCAAGAATCATCTGTCGACTCATTTACTAACACAGTGACACACTTTTCCCAAATCCTCAAATTATTTGCTATTGTATTGTGTTCTTCTGTCTCATTGCTATATTGAAGGGAATACATATCTTAGTTGTGTGTTTATTGTTGAACATGTAGCGTAATACAATAACATGCAGGTGGGAAGATATATGTAGGGGCCATTCCCAAATATTTCAGATGGTTTAACATTTCATAAGGCGTCCTATCATTGTGTCAGATGATATCTGTCACGCAACTCTATGTTACTAAGTTAAGATTTAATTACATCATACTTGCAATCCGATGTTTGCAGTTATTATCCCCAAATATCTTCTAAATGTTTAAGGTTATTGCAGTCATCATTCTATCTTACGAGCACACATTTTTTTTCTGATAATGTCTGTATTACTGAAACAAAACACCACAACCTACGTCAAGATGATATCTGAAAGTTAATAGATAGAGCATCAAACGTTTTTAATTCTTAAATTGTTTTTATCATGCATGTGTCCATATGTTAATATCAGTTTTTTGTAAATGTTCAGCTGCTTATTCGCTGTTTAATAATGTATACATTGGTAACATGTTTTAAGCAATAAAACCCAATCTCATTTGCGGACATTCTTCATGTACTTCACCGACATATAAATATATATATATACAACTTACATATTTTTGAATCCCAACTCTATATATAGACACAATATAAATGGTTTTAACCAGCCATACCAAACAACGAAATTGGACCACAGAACTAATAGTTACCAAGTCATACTTCATTTACGCATATTCAATAACACAATTATTGTAAGAACCTGTGAATAAACCTATACTTGTAATTGGTACATGAACATTATTGCATGACCTGAATACCTGGATAGAGTTTTGATAAACGGTTGTGTAGGGTAATTTTGCCATTATTTGGCGGTTAGTTTCTTTAACATATAAATATGCAAAAATATGTCTTCACGAGGGACATTTAGCTTGGTATACACCTCGCTGATCTCGACAATATTTTGGGTTTTACAACACCATTTCGCTATGTTACCAAACTATTTATCATAATGTTGTAAAAATACGTGGGGCTTCGTTTCGAGAAGCTTATTACGATATGTGTACTATAATGTGCTGGGATTCACATCATGCGAAGCTAAATGTAGGAACACCCTACCATCCCACCAACAATTTATGTCGAATAGCATGTACATTCCGTCTAGCAGGTTACTATCACTATTATACTATGGACAGCTGATTATTTAAAAATAATTATTGACATATCACCAACATGTACAATATACCTTTAATATAAATACCGTCGACGTCGTTATGTTAATGACACGACGTCAACAGAGATGGGTTTTTTCAAAGGGGTTTGGGGTCAATAAAGGAAGTATACTGAAACAAATATTCTGATGACCAGCAATTTTTATTTTAAATTCCGATAGGAAATTCAATTCTCTAAAAAATACTAAAATTGTGCAGTTTTTTATCGAGCCATATAAAAGATAAATGGCATTAACATTGTTTTTTCTTAAAATTCCTTGGTAAAAAAGCAGCGAAAGGCATAGGAAATTCTATAAATAATAGTTTACAGCCTAATTTAAATGATATAATTTATATATAAGATGAAAGGTCTCGTCAAGACTAACAGTGCGATATAAAATATAATTGTATGTGTCATTAAAGGCTTCAATAACATCTGCCTGGGTATCTGGTGAAAGACGCAACATGAAATCCCTTTCATAGCAAAATAAGAACAAATCTGCGACAAGTGGTGCACAGTTCATTATCCGATACATTTTCAGAAAGGAATGTCTCACACAAGCCTAAAATATTGACAGAATCATGATGCCGAAAAAGTACTTTTAACTCGTCAAGCTTAGGCATTATATGTTGCACGGTTTATTCCCTTTTTTTTTAATTTGAAAAATGATTCTGAAACATGTATGTTACAATGTATATCCATCCTTCCACTACCATCCAATTTACAATTGTGCTAATAGGTTTCAGATATGTACAAGCACTATTATAACGTTTACATGTGTAACATTTAAACCACAATTGTCGTTCGTGTAGCTATTTTCCTTCAAAGGTTCGGAAGTTTGACTGTCATTACCATAGTTACTGTTTAGAGAACAATTTTCATTTTCGTTCACAGGTTTGGAAGCTTGAGTATCATTTACAGAGTCATTAGTTTGAAAGCAAGTACACTTTTCAGTAGTACAGTGTGAACACATATTTAAAAGAATATCGTACTTATTAGTACAGTTTGTATGACAGCAGGGTTCGCTCTTGTTTTCCTATTGCCTCCGTCTAAAGTCAACATTTCTATGGCTATATCTCCATCTCGGACGTATATATTGTCTTACAGTTTGGAAATCCTGATGGTTCTTATCAGTGCGGGGTTTAATAATCTCACAGGATTTATGTATGTTCTGTACGAATGTACTGGTCCCTTTGTTCGATAAATGTATACCGTCGCGCATGAAAAGATGTGTAGCGGCGGTCCCGTCCCCGTATATGTACGAGCTGAAGCATTCAGTCACGTGTATTGAGTTAATTTCTGCCAGTTGTTTTATCGCATCGTTGTACGGAATGACATCCACATCTTTTCTGGGGCACAGTGTGCACAGTTTTACCGAGCACTTTTCTCCAAGAACCCTGTCGATGAGACGCTGGTATTCGGCGGCGAAATTATCAAGTGATATTCCGTTCGATGCATCGTTGCCGCCGCCGTAGAGAACTACTGTTTTAATTTGACGTAGATTTTTCGATTTAATGATATCATTGAGCCGGGATATAGTTGCCCCCGGGTTTGTACATATTTGCACATCTGTATGCAAGCCACGTCGATTTATTCCTTTCAATATTGAACTGCTGATTATTAACGTTGATTTTTGCGTTGAACTGACATAGCTGATCTCGTTTTGTGCTCTATTTAGACTATCCCAGATGAATAATTGGTTTTCTGACTCCGATATGGACTGTAATCGCCGCTGAATAGTATCCCGATTAACTTCTATTTCTCCTCTCTTTATATCTTCTTTCTCTAATTGTCTGTCTTTAGAGTGTTTTATTGCATTGCTGTCTTGAGTTGGAACATTTAGCTTGGAGGAGGTAACGCCATTTACCGTAACATTTTGCGATTTCATTTGATCGGTAATAGATTGTAATCTGCGCTGAATAGATGTAGTTGTGCTGCTCAGGTGCGCCTTCAGTTCTTGTGTTGAATCTCCAACATAATCTATTTGACGTTCTATTGATTTCACATCGACCACGTTTTGATTTTTGATACTTTGGAATTGATCTTGTAATTGAGCAAAACGGAAGTCCGTATTTTCAATATGCTGATGGAGTAAACAATGAAGCTGACTGATACTATCCTGAATGTTCATCAGCATATCATCGGTAGGCCGATTTTCACTTGGAGAACGTGTGCAATCAAAACGTTCATTCACGGAATGACTCTCTGTTATAAGTACAGGAGTCGAACAACGTTCATTCACGGAATGACTCTCTGTTACAAGTACAGGAGTCGAACAACGTTCATTCACGGAATGACTCTCTGTTATAAGTACAGGAGTCGAACAACGTTCATTCCCGGTTCCACCTTCCTCTGTATCTATAGAGTTACCTGGCGTTGGCGATTCATTTTCAGATGTTTTTTCTGTGGTTACAACATATTCTATGGCTTCTTTTGCAACAGTAGATGACTTTGGGGATGCGGTTTCTCTAGAATTTGTGCCAAAATGATTTAATAAAGTTTGTTTGACATTGTAGTTAATGTGTTCTAATGTTGTGAAATTTGTATGTACTCTTGATTCCACGATATCGAGAATTTTCGGCATGTCAGTCTCTACAAATGTATCGGCTTTTCTTCCGTTAATCAGGCAAGAGCTGGTAGTGTGATACATGTTAACAGTATATAAGTTCGACTTACCACTGGCTATTATGTATTTTGTTTCAACCAAAATTTCCTTATTTTCTCTAACGGTAATCCGTGTGCACTTTAGTGAGTCACTTTCTTTAACGAAATAGTCACGGATAGCGATTTTCAATAGTTGGTAATTTCCAGCGTTGATAATAAGTTTTATACCACTGCCAGTATGAATAACTTCAATATCCTTTAGTTCTGTAGCATTTAGAATTTTCATCAAGGATTTGTCTTCATTTAAATCATAATTTCTGCATTCCGTTCCGTTGGTCATTAAAGAGCCATCGCCGTTTTCGTCCATCATTCAGCATTTAATTTAATTTAATAGAGAATTTTTTTACATCAGTTTGTTGGAAAAAATGTCCTCTTTTAATTTTTATATTTTATTTGAGTTCACATGGAGACATAAAAACGTAGTTAATATTTTTTTCATTTTCACATGGAGATATAAAAACGTAGTTAATTATTTTTTAATTTGTTCTTACGTTACGCAAATCTCTAAAGATGGGGAGGAATGGGTAATATGTCCATTAAAGGACCAAGAGGAAAATCTGAAAGAAGTATAGAAATTAATCCGCTGTCAATAAATGAGGTTGATTGAAAGTAAACGGAGCTTGCAAATGCGTATGCAATTCATTGAACGCATTTACAATCTGCGTTTACTTTCAGTGTAACAGGAAACGTCAATATTCACTCATATTGACGTGTAGTAAAGTCATATTGGGTGTGTTATGTGTAGTCGTTCGTGATTGGTGCAATTTTCTGTTTATGTCAAAGAAAGTATGTCACGTGCTGTAAACAATGTTGATTACCGATTACGTTGTGAAAATTTGCACGATGTAACGACAATATGTTTGTTTCAAATAAATGTGTTTGGTGAAAATTAAATGTTAAAACCTATTGTATTGTTCTAATTTAAAAATGCGTATGCAGTAAAAAGATTATTAGATTTATATTAGGATATATGCACTCGTTCTTTCGCGCATAAATATTGCGCTCCTAAAGTCGCGCAATATTAATACAAATCTAATAACCTATAATTACACTGATATTATAATATAGATCGTTCATCCACTACAAACTTTTGTTAGTAAATTTTCTAACAATATACTGTGCGATTTCAGTTAGACATTACACAAGTTGTTTTATTTGGAATATTCATATTTATCATAGAAACAGTACCTTTAAAAGAAAATAACCTAAACTATCAGTTTACACTTTGCCGCCGCCTAATCGCTTACGTCACCATAATATATCAATTTCATTGGTGTATACGTGTCTTTCGTGGAAGAGGTCCTTGTTTGCAATATAAACGGGGTGTACTTCAATGAAAATTCAATGCGCACAATAACCACACTGCTGTCAACACTTAAGGTAAGATTTATTTTATAAAACATCAAATGCAATTATAGTTCTGCAATGACTGTGAAACTTACGATAGCATTATTCAAAGGGTGGATGACTGTCAAATAAAAGTATATTTGTGGTTATGTTTGAATATTTACACTTGAAGGTTAAATAATTATCGGCAAACATTTTTTTGATATTTTTCAATTGTGTACTGTACGCATTTGAGTGAAGGTCATACTATGGTGACTACACATTGATTGGAATCTAAGTGATGATTTAAAACATTAGATGGATTATTATAAGTGTATGTCTATGATCGGCACCGTTACCATTGTGTTATCATTGTTCGCAGTAAGAAATACAAACATATATAACATTAAGCAATCAGCGGAGGTTGATTCATAACGAATACATTAAAACATGTATACTTGTATTTATTGAACAACTGGAAGACATCTTCTAACTGAATTTCTACATCTTCTTGGTTTTATAAAATGTAATAGGACGAGTTTACTTGTTGGCCCCCTGCTATATTTAGTGTTGAAAAAAGGGACTACCTGGCCCCCAGAATAACTTTTTTAGTATTTATCAGATATGATAATACTATATGTCATTGGAAAGCTTAAAAATATTTAAATTTAGATGCGAAATCAGCGAGTTATTGAATGCAACACACATACCCATCAGAATCATAAAATTGCCATATTTTGATCGCTAAAAACACCTGGCCCCCACTCGGAATTATTTAATACAGCTTTGATCGGTAATAACTTTCTATATTTATTTAGCTGAAGATAACTACTTTCTAAAACTGTAAGAATAATTTAAATTGTATAAAAATTGGCAAAGTTATAAGTCGCTGTATATATACATGTGGAATCTAATTTTTTTAGCCGCGATATTTTGGTTCGGACCACCTGGCCCCGAAAATATTTTTATGAAGTACTCTACCGATAATATTTTTATTTAGATGTAAACATTTCTAAATTCCGTCTATAAATGACAAAGTTATATTCTTTTGAATATTGCTAATTATTTTACCGATGTCTGCTGACAGTTTTTCATGCTATCAAACGATTAGTACATGAATCGACTATTTATTACTGTACTGCTTTAAATATATGTATACTTTTATTATTTTATTACTTTACTATTTTGTAAATTAAAATTAAAATTGTGTGTTTAAAAATTCGCGTTGATTCTATAATTAATTTAAATTTAAGGTATTCTGATATGTTTTTGTATAGTTGTATAGTTACATGGTCTATACTGAGATCAAACTGAATATTAAATTAAGACCAGTTAAGACCTTTATGGTTTGTTTGCAGCAATTATCACTGATTATAGAGATCATAGTAAAACCGAAATAATAAAATGCAATAATTAACCAAATCGGTAATTTTAAACAATTTAAATAGATCGAATAGTTCAAATTGGTGATGCAATTCATTTCAGTTTTGAAATTCATATATACCGTTGAAATCACTTTGGTGATGCAATTCATTTCAGTTTTGAAATTCATATATACCGTTGCAATCACTGTGTTTTTATGGATTAATTGTGATTAATATATTTGAAAGTGTACACTTATTACGAAATTAACAATGGCTCTTATAGTTGGACATAGCCAGACCAAGTATTTGCACCAATATCCTAATAATAAGGACATAGTAGTGATAAATTGTATTATTGTATTGTATTGTATATACACATTTTACAAATACAAATATTTTATTCAGTAATTTTACAGTAAAGCCTACACAATTATACAAATATATGAAGATAATGATATAGCAGGTGTGATATTTAACTTCATTAGTTTGTCAATTATGCGTTCTGTTTTTTTACTGATTGTTGCATTCGATATATTTAAAATACATGAATGGCTAGTCTCTTATAATTCTGTTTTGAATAATGTATGTAGTATTATGTATAATTATACATAATGAAACACACTGTGTTGGTTTTATTTTACTGTTGTCAGTCCTATCACTATCCTTTAATAACACGCATAACTCTGTCGGTTGCCAGGTGGTCCGAACCAAAATATCACGGCTAAAAAAATACGATTTCACATGTATATATACAACGACTTATAATTTTGCCAATTTTTAAACGATTTAAATTATTCTTATAGTTTTAGAAAGTAGTTATCTTCAGCTAAATAAATATATAAAGTTATTACCGATCAAAGCTGTATTAAATAATTCCGAGAGGCGGCCAGGTGATTTAAGCGATCAAAATTAGGCAATTTTGCGATTCTGATGGGTGTATGTGCTGCATTCAATAACTTGCTTATTTAAAATCCAAATTTAAATATTTTCAGTGTTTTGGAAAGTACATATTCTAAGCTTTCCAATGGCATATCTGATAAATACTAAAAAAGTTATTCTGGGAGCCAGATAGTACTTTTTTTCAACCCTAAATATAGCAGGGCGCCAACAAGTAAACCTGTCCATGTAATATCCAAATTACATATATCGATATTTAGTTTAACCCGGGTACGTCTCGACATGTAGAGGTTTCGACTGTAATTCACTGATACCATATTATGTCAAACCTTAACCAAACGTAGTAAGCCACATGTCGCATGCCTTTAGTTCACCTCGTACATGTTTATATTCACTAACAGACGTTTCTTTATCTTTTTTATTTTTAACTTTTATTGATATTGTTTTTACAAATTAAGTACGAATATGTAAGCAAATTATCCTTATTTAGTACATATAAAACACGTGTTGTTATCTCACGCACTTTCGTTTAGTGGTGATTTTGTTTTGTTTGGTTTTTAAATCATTGAACATTTCGAAGTAATAACATTTATGATAAATGTTTGTATTGCATTTGTGTGAATTGCACAATATATTTATTTTTCGTTATGTGGTTGAGGATGATCAAATTATTGTTTCTACTTCTGTTAAAGTTAAAAAAAACAAATTCACTTGACAGTGTGCATAACGTTTATTGTTTTGTAAGTGGCTTCCCTTTGCAATGATACATATATTCCACTAACACAGTATGTTCAGTCACGTGGTACAAGGCAATTTAAATATTGTTTAATATTTTCTCCGGCCATGTTTTGTTTTATGAACATGTTTATGTTTATTTTAATCGAAATCAATAAACGACAATAGATATTTACAATTCACACATTGCAATATCTGTGAAAAGCGAGAATACGATTTTATTTGATGACGTAGAAAACTTTGAATAGGTAAATTAATCCACAGGTAAATGTAGTTATCTATCTGGCAATAGTTCAGCAGCTATACAATTCAGATTTACTTCATTTTTCCGCGCAGTCACGCAGTGGTAAAGTAGTATCTTAAATGTGTTAATTGATAATACTACAAAAAAAGGTGGCCAATCATCTTTAACACGGGACAAGGTTATATGACATTTCTTTCAAAACAAGTAAAAAGAAATATATAGGTCATCAGGCTTCTAATGATGTTTATTAAAATTCTTTTTTTTTGGAGTAATTTTGACATTGATATATTATTTTCACTGTAGATACTGTACACACAATTTTGACATAGAGATCGAATATAAAATTAGCTCAGTATCTACTTAATATGTATTCGACTAATGAAAAAAAATAAAAATAATTCTCTATAGCAAAATGATACATTCTACCCTCAGAGTTACACATACCCCTATTTTCGACTACAAAACATGATCACAAAAGACGGAAACAATATGAAAACTTTTTTTTTGCTTAAAATCGGATATGTTACCATCTTAAATCCGACATAATATCCATATCTACTAGAAAGCAAAAAATGAAACAATTCTGTTTTTAAATAAAACACAGATTTAAAAAATAAATTTCTTAGACTTGAAGATGTCAAAACTTGCCCAGACAACATCCTTAAGACAGCAATGCCTTTATTTTACATCTGATTGTTATTAAACTTAACCATATGGAGTTGAGACAAGAAAACGAGATAAATCGAACCAGTTCCACCAGAGTTATGTCCTTGATTTAATTAAATATGCTACACTTTTCCCTCGTTTTTTATCTGATCATTACCAAACTTAGACACATTGTTGATTGATTTAAAGATCGCAGAAGTTGAAAACCAGCTAAGCTAAATCAAACTGGTAACACTTGAGTTATGGACCTTGATTTAGTTATAAGCTATGTTTCACCTCGCTAAGACTAGTTGGCCTGCAGATTATTGATATCATTGAAAGCTCAGGAAAAAAAACTAACTAAACTTCAATACTAGCTCGGATAAGTTTGAAACCAGTCATGCATGACTCACGTTTCCAACCCACCCCAACCCGTCCCTCCAACTCCCGGACCCCATTCCCGCTTTTCAGGTTGTTTTTTTAAATATTTTTCTGCATGAAGTTATATCCGTCATAGGAGGACGTGGAAGATTGTTTTCACTTTTCTTTGTTTAATTGTACTATATGTTATACTGATTTTCATGTTGATGTACTTTGGATGTACTTTGCTCAATTGTTATATTTATGTCTAATTGTTTTACTTGTGTTGAGTGCAATATATATATATATACACACACACACACACATATATATATATATAAATATATTGCAGCTATCCTTTTATAGGAAGTGAATGCTTACGTTTGATTTCTGTGTCTCTCATCATAGCTAGGCGTCCTGCCGTAGTTCGTCCGAAGGTTGTCTGTCCTTGGTTGTTCGCAAGTATTTCTCCCTTTATATAATTCTGCTTTGTGAACGATCCCACACTTCGAAAGTTGTCGTTGTGAGTTCATATTATCTCCCTTTAATATATACCATTTACTGATTTCACAGTATCCTAGTGATCCTGCACCTTTCATTGTCACTGTCTTAATATAGTGTCTGTGTGTGTTTGAATCCTTAAATGTGATCCTAGGTTGTCTGTCCTTGGTTGTTCACAAATAGTATTCCCTATATATATGTATTAAAAGTTTAAACATATTTATTTTACATCGATTGCGAAACAAGTTCTTGCAACTTAAATTAATCACTCTCGATGGCTTCCTGGGTAGAACCAGTAATAAGCAATGTGGACAAATTATCTTGCTCAAGAATAACGTGGCGAGGCGAGGATCGAACCCACGACCTCTCGATCTAGAGTTTGGCGCTCTACCACTAAACCACGCACTCCAATATATATATATGGTGTTTTTATTTTGGCTCAGTATATAACTTTTTCACCCCAAAACTGCAGTTATTGCAAATGCTGTCTGTGTCGCATCTTGTTGGTCTTAGTCTATCATATATAATTTATGAGTTAGCACCCTTAAATGGAAACACAAAGACCCCAAGGACATCCAATCCAACAAATGAGACACACTAAATAAGTAGGTGAGTGAGGTAAATTAACCCTCGAATTTGAACGGTTTTGAGGCTTAAATCTCAAAAGTAACTAAATTTGAACGAAGTTTTATACCAGATGTTGTCAAACATATTATGACATATAAATGAGGCAATTACTTTGCATGTATGCAACTTTAATTGGGTTATACATGGTAAAATTTATGTATAATGAGATATCGTTTATTCAGAAATTCCAATAGGCCATGAGACCTGTGAGGATACAACATGATATACATAATTACAATTGATACAACAAATGGTGCAATGATTACATGTAAAATGTGTACAAATAAATACAACGCACGCAAGCACGCACACACACACACACACACACGTACTCAAGTACAATTATTATTGTTTTTGTCATGTCAGTGTCATATAATCAGAACAATAGTTATCGTAGTATTTGTGTTGAGAAGGTGACATATATGTCAATCATAATTTAGAAACTTTTCATTAGAAGTTGTGTTTAACTGAATATTTCATTTTTCCTTATCTCAAAAGGTTTAAAAACGAAAACACTAAGGCATTTAATAATTTTTTCGTTTTGACTTTGCATAAGTGCTAAAAATTTAAACATACTTGGCCTTTTTATTGCATAATTGTTGGACCGTATTTTCAATATCATTGTTACATTCTATATCATCTATGTCGCTTTTTAAAACATTCAATTCTGTTTTAATATTTTCTGAATTTAACGTACACAAAAAACTTTCCGTTAAATCATTATTCCATACATATTTACTATCGATATAGTTACAGTTCTCTATATTTTCATCATTTGTGTCTATATTAATAACTATTTTGTCAGTAGAATTTTCTAATATAAAATTAATAGTACAATGATCTTCGGTCACGAATTGTTCTTTTCCCCCATCCCTGGTCGTTAGACCAGTAGAAATCACAGAAAGCAGCCAATCACAAACACGTATTTAAAACAAACAACAGTTGCACATATAAATGAGCATTTGGAAGTAAAGAATGAGACATTCCCGTGCAGACCACCGAACCAGCAGGACGTGTCCGTCTTCAATGGAGAGTTTTTCGTTGCCGACGATACCAACATACCGACAGCTCTTCAAGCGATGTTGACGCGTCCTGCAGGGGATCCGGAACGTGACCATCATCGACCACCATCAACGTCGGGCCCGGTGTTGGTTTGTTTTCATCGAGCCGAACGTTGAAAGCGTAGAAGAAACGTTTCGTTATGGTATACACCCCACACTAGGGTGATACCGTGGCCCTTCTCAGGGCCGTTTTTTGCAGTCTACTGGGACATAATCATCATGGACATACGTGGAGCCTACACATATTGAACGTGAGCTTCGAGGCCATTGTATGGTATTCTTAGTAAGGCTAGACAATGGTTCCGGAAACATACAGACGGCTCACTTTGTTGAGATTCCACGTGCAACAACTACGCAGAACAGTTGGATTGACCTACATGGGACACTTCTTCAGACGCGTGGGGCCTTCTGATTGGCGGAGAGACATTAATCAACTTTCGAGCCGGAAATGGGATTGACCTCCTTACAACATCGGATTGACCTCCTTACAACATCTGCTGTCATCCCATTGGCTGAAACAACAATTTACTTGGAATTAACTCTAATCTACTGTGATGTAAACTTCTTTGGATAGTCAACGATGGATTTCTTCACCCAATAGCCACCAGCTCAACTCTTCGTCTGCATCTTGTAATCTCCATTGGAACCGATTGATGAAACGACATTCGACCAACGACGACTTAATCTTCTTTTGAAAGGCTCGCCAAAATGAATAATTTCAACACGGCGAGGATAAATAAACACTGGACTACTAGAATGAGACATTAACACATTAAAGGTATGCCAACATGGATACGCTCTTAGCACTGTCAGTGACACAAAAGCCGCTGTTGGATTAAAGAGGTTAGTAGTGTTGGCCAAACCTCACACTTACCATATTATCTTTCCAGTCAAACCAGACAGTGTACATAAAGAAATCCCCTCCGCACTTTATTCTCTACCAAACCAGCCAACATTAATAATATGTTAAGTAAAACACAAAAAAACGATCATAAATTGTATGCATGTATTTATTATGAACATCAATGTCAATCCGATTAAGCCCCTAACTACTCGTGGATGTGATAGATATTTTATTCAAACATTACGCCCAACAGTTCAAATGTGTAAGAAGTCGGATCAACAAGAGAATAACAGTAAATAATAGGGACATAACCTCCTTTGATACCTTTCTTAACAAGTTTGGTATTAAGTAATGTATTTTGTATATGTATATTAAGTAAGTATATATAAATCAGGTGTTGATAGTCATTGTAGCAGAAGAAAAAATAATGTAAATGAACTCTTTTTTTGAAAAGGCTTTTCGAAGTTTATGGTAACGGTAGCTCTGATGAATTAGTTATTAAAAACATTTACACAATAAGATTTTCATCGGAAAATTACCTAATTAACTAAAATCATCTCTCATGTCAAAGATTTTGTTTTTCTAGTCGAAAACTATTGTGTATATAGTATATTAGTCTAATTAAAGCAGGGACCCAATGATCAGTGCATGAAAAATGCTTATTAATAAATGCAGACAATTCTCAAGTTTTTGCGTCTGTGTGATCAAGATCGATTCAGGACGTTTCGGCACCAAACCATTTCGACACCTAGACGAATCCTCACCTAGACGTTTCGGCATCAAACCATTTCGGCATCTATTTTAATTTTTACCCTAGACGTTTCTGCACCCATTTATATTTGAGTATTATAATGAAGTAAAGAAGTAAAGAAATTGAATATTTTTATAAGATCACTTGTAATTCATTTAAAATGCAAAGTTGATTGCCTTAACGGCAACTCCGAAGCGGTTTGGAGCCTGATACAACTAAAACATGAACATAAATAGGGCCCATATGATAATCACTTGTAAAATTTAAGTAAATATGACTTTTATATTATATTGTATGGTCACTGAACTTCCCTTTGTAATAGCTCAGGTGTAAATCGTTTAATTGAAAATGCTTGAATATATGTTCCCTTTAACATGTATAATAATGTATACCTAAGACCAAATAAAAACTTATCTATATTCATACAGTATCTTTTAATTCTTCACTTTACCTTCCTGTCATCTCCATATCGACGATTACAGGTATGTGACTTGAACAAAGCCTCCACAAACTAACACATTATTAAAAATCGTCTACATATATAACACATGCGTTATACTTTTCTTGTTCCATTTGCAATAGAGATATCATTATGCTATAATTAAAGCACGCTTTTGCTTCGTGAACATTCTACTGGTATTAATCTGGAGAGGCTAAGTCGCTGGTTCAGTAAGCCAAGGTTGCTAAATGCGACCACAATAACGTCCATATTTTATATATGTAAGGTCATTAGTGTCGGCAAAACACGTGTTACAACAGCTAAAGTACAAATTTCCGGGTTTCCCGACCAAAATCGACGAGGCAGTTCCAACATGTAATTTGAATTGTACATAAACAAAAGCTATTTTTATGTCATGGGAAATTAATGCAATCAATTGAAAACAGTAGTATTCTTATATCCTTCAAATAAGGAGATTCATAAATAATATTACAGTTCAATAAGATATATGCATGCGATATGAAATCGATTATAAGCAAACATATATACAATGAAAGATGTACAAGGAATTATGCCTAGGATAAAATCATGCCCAAACCGGCGCTTACTTCTCCGTATACCAAACAATATATCGTCATTATTATTAACCACACCATTTATCTTTCAATCCAGATTTCATCATGATTGCAAAGGTTTGTCTGGCTATTCTGGTGATCGCCTTGGTGAGCTATGAAGCCTCAGCTTTTCGTAAGTAACCGTACGTGTGTGTGTGTGTGTGTGTGTGTGTGTGTGTGTGTTGGGGGTGGGGATGCGTGCGTGCGTGCGAGCGTGCGTATACATGTGTGCATGCGTTTGTGTATGTGCCGGTGGGAATAGATTACGTTCTCAGTTAAGGTTCCTCAATTTCGACGAAGGTAAAATAACATTTGACGTTTTGTCAATTGAAAAACAATTTAATAACTTGACGACATTGACATTAAATGGAATCCAAGAATACCAAAAATTAAAACAATTAATTATTGTTAATAAATGTCAAATCAGCAAATTAGTAAGGATACGTTTTGATGACATGAATACTTATCTTATACTGATTAAAGTTTTGAAAAGTCGAAATTGTTACCAGAAAGAGAGTGTATATAAACTATGTTGTATTATACGTTATAATGCGAGACTAATTTGGAAGAAAAAAAACTCTAAATATTTCAAGTATATATTTAGATATTCCTTAGATTAGAACGGCTACACATAGAAAACGATACATGCCAGTTCGCAACACACCCAAAGTGCTTATCAAACTAAATATGCAACTTAATTCGCCTTTACGTAAATCACGTAACCATAAAAGTCCGGTTGTGATAGTCCTTGTCTCAGAAGAGTTCTTAAATTACTTTTATATTTGGAAAGAAGATCAGGGTTACCATAATAAAATGTTGCAGGTTTTACGAAGTTTATGGTAACGGTAGCCCTGATTGAGTAGCTTTTTAGTTATACAACGATTACGAATATTAAAGTTCTCAAATTGAGTACAAGCTCTAAAAAACGAATAAGTTGAGACACATAGACCCTATAAGAAGTTGCTCGGGGAACATCCAAATGGGGATAATTAATAATATCAAAATTGAAATTATCTCTCTTGTCATAGATTTTGCTAATTGTTTCACAATTTTCAATAGAGAGATGTTAATCGAGAAAAGAAGCGTTATTATCAGAACTATTAGCTTTGTTAAGGTCTCACAACACAGTACACTTTTACTATGTTGGCCTATATGAAGAAAGTTTACTGGGCCATTTCGAACCTAAAGTTTCCAAGCTAAAATTCAATTATCTATGAAACACAGTCATTTGCCCACACAAAAATGTACAAAATATGGTACGTTGATCAGTGTTTTTTTTTTATAATTGGAGTGGTGGCATCCTTTGCACTATTTTGGGCTTTTACTCCAGAGTTTGTACCAGAATTCCTACACTGCTTCAACCCCCATAAAATTGTCATATTCTGGTGACAGTGTCGTCTAATAGCTGCACATCCAATTTCAGACTGTGTTCATCTTACCTGCAACAGCAATACATATATCTGTCAGCAATTATTAAAAATTATTTAAAACCGAACAACACACTACTACTTTTAATGGCGCAAGTTTTATCCTACCGTCGATGGGTTTATTCGCTGCCTATATGGTTTTCATAATTGCACATGTAATGGTAAGGTAGCAATGAACAGTTTATTTGAGTTTTTCACTTTGATAAGCAATCTTATAATTACACACGGTAGCAGTGAGACGTCTGTTGTAATGCACACGCTAACGCACACGCATCCCTTACCTGTATTTCTGTGCTGATGTACGTCGTGCTCCAAAGTTGAATTGTAATCAGTATGTAAGGCAAATCAAGGTATTTGAACAGAGAAAAGCGAGGTCGCCCACCTTGATCCAAAATGTTTGGTAGGAACAACTGATGGTAAAACTCGGGAAGAATGTGTCTCGTAAGAAAAACAAATGGTCGTGGCGTGTTTACGTCAACATTATTTTTTTCAATATTGTTTTAACACCCGTGACTTGATATGTTATTATGTTAAACTTCGTTTCCAGTCACTACCCAGATATATGCTATTTCCTCTCGGCAGCTATTGTACGCTTGCGTACAATTTTGCTTGTATTCCTTTGATATTACAGCAACAACAACAACGACGACAGAAGCAACGACGACAACACCACAGATGACGACGACAACAACGACGGAGCCGACAACAACCACCACCGAGCCAACAACAACAACTACAGGTAGGTCCCGCGTTAAACTGTATTGTTGTCCTTGTAATGGTTTATTCTCTTGTTGCTCATGATCAGCCAAGTTGTTGAGTACTTGCTTTTTGGCTGTCTATGCCTTTGTTGTTAAATCTCATATACATGCCAATTAATGCTGGCTGTCGGGGATTTATTTATTTAAATGTTCCGTTTAATTGGAATTACAATTGGATAAGTTTTTATGCACCTCATTACCTCGTTTAAACTGTGTTTTAGAACATATTTGCATAATAGTTAGAGTAGAACATACTTATTAATAATGATTTCACATTTCTTTTTAAATTCACATTGTTCTATATCTTTTTATTAGTGCAAATATTCTACATGATTTTTCTAAATGCAAATATACTTCTTCATAGCTCTTAAACAAATGTTATCAACGCACATGGCAGCAGCTATTATAGTGATTCCGCAAAGAATGGATCGCTAGTTCCTTGTTATTTTAATTAGGTTGACCAATTCAAGGTCTCACAACACAGTACACTTGTACTATGTTGGCCTATATTTATAAATTTAATGGGCCATTTCGAACCTAAAGTTTCCAAGCTAAAATTCACTTATCTATGAAACACAGTCATTTGCCCACACAAAAATGTACAAAATATGGTACGTTGATCAGTTTTTTTTTTTTTAATTGGAGTGGTGGCATCCTTTGCACTATTTTGGGCTTTTACTCCAGAGTTTGTACCAGAATTCCTACACTGCTTCAACCCCCATAAAACTGTCATATTCTGGTGCCAGTGTCGTCTAATAGCTGCACATCCAATTTCAGACTGTGTTCATCTTACCTGCAACAGCAATACATATATCTGTCAGCAATTATTAAAAATATTTAAAACCGAACAACACACTACTACTTTTTATGGCGCAAGTTTTATCCTACCGTCGATGGGTTTATTCGCTGCCTATATGGTTTTCATAATTGCACATGTAATGGTAAGGTAGCAATGAACAGTTTATTTGAGTTTTTCACCTTGATAAGCAATCTTATAATTACACACGGTAGCAGTGAGACGTCTGTTGTAATGCACACGCTGACGCACACGCATCCCTTACCTGGGAACACCTGTATTTCTGTGCTGATGTGTACTTCTAGCACATCGTGCTCCAAAGTTGAATTGTAATCAGTATGTAAGGCAAATCAAGGTATTTGAACAGAGAGAAGCGAGGTCGCCCACCTTGATCCAAAATGTTTGGTAGGAACAACTGATGGTAAAACTCGGGAAGAATGTGTCTGGTAAGAAAAACAAATGGTCGTGGTGTGTTTACGTCAACATTATTTTTTTCAATATTGTTTTAACACCCGTGACTTGATATGTTATTATGTTAAACTTCGTTTCAAGTCACTACCCAGATATATGCTATTTCCTCTCGGCAGCTATTTTACGCTTGCGTACAATTTTGCTTGTATTCCTTTGATATTACAGCAACAACAACAACGACGACAGAAGCAACGACGACAACACCACAGCCGACGACGACAACAACGACGGAGCCGACAACAACCACCACCGAGCCAACAACAACAACTACAGGTAGGTCCCGCGTTAAACTGTATTGTTGTCCTTGTAATGGTTTATTCTCTTGTTGCTCATGATCAGCCAAGTTGTTGAGTACTTGCTTTTTGGCTGTCTATGCCTTTGTTGTTAAAACTCATATACAAGCCAATTAATGCTGGCTGTCGGGGATTTATTTATTTAAATGTTCCGTTTAATTGGAATTACAATGGATAAGTTTTTATGCACCTCATTACCTCGTTTAAACTGTGTTTTAGAACATATTTGCATAATAGTTACAGTAGAACATTCTTATTAATAATGATTTCACATTTCTTTTTAAATTCACATTTTTTTTATATCTTTTTATTAGTGCAAATATTCTACATGATTTTTCTAAATGCAAATATACTTCTTCATAGCTCTTTAACAAATGTTATCAACGCACATGGCAGCAGCTATTATAGTGATTCCGCAAAGAATGGGTCGCTAGTTCCTTGTTATTTTACTTAGGATGACCAATTCAGGGTCTCACAACACAGTACACTTTTACTATGTTGGCCTATATGAATAAAGTTTACTGGGCCATTTCGAACCTCAAGTTTCCAAGCTAAAATTCACTTATCTATGAAAAACAGTCATTTGCCCACACAAAAATGTTCAAAATATGGTACGTTGATCAGGTTTTTTTTTTTAATTGGAGTGGTGGCATCCTTTGCACTATTTTGGGCTTTTACTCCAGAGTTTGTACCAGAATTCCTACACTGCTTCAACCCCCATAAAACTGTCATATTCTGGTGCCAGTGTCGTCTAATAGCTGCACATCCAATTTCAGACTGTTTCCATCTTACCTGCAACAGCAATACATATATCTGTCAGCAATTATTAAAAATATTTAAAACCGAACAACACACTACTACTTTTTATGGCGCAAGTTTTATCCTACCGTCGATGGGTTTATTCGCTGCCTATATGGTTTTCATAATTGCACATGTAATGGTAAGGTAGCAATGAACAGTTTATTTGAGTTTTTCACTTTGATAAGCAATCTTATAATTACACACGGTAGCAGTGAGACGTCTGTTGTAATGCACACGCTAACGCACACGCATCCCTTACATGGGAACACCTGTATTTCTGTGCTGATGTGTACTTCTAGCACGTCGTGCTCCAAAGTTGAATTGTAATCAGTATGTAAGGCAAATCAAGGTATTTGAACAGAGAGAAGCGAGGTCGCCCACCTTGATCCAAAATGTTTGGTAGGAACAACTGATGGTAAAACTCGGGAAGAATGTGTCTGGTAAGAAAAAAAAATGGTCGTGGCGTGTTTACGTCAACATTATTTTTTTCAATATTGCTTTAACACCCGTGACTTGATATGTTATTATGTTAAACTTCGTTTCCAGTCACTACCCAGATATATGCTATTTCCTCTCGGCAGCTATTTTACGCTTGCGTACAATTTTGCTTGTATTCCTTTGATATTACAGCAACAACAACAACGACGACAGAAGCAACGACGACAGCACCACAGCCGACGACGACAACAACGACGGAGCCGACAACAACCACCACTGAGCCAACAACAACAACTACAGGTAGGTCCCGCGTTAAACTGTATTGTTGTCCTTGTAATGGTTTATTCTCTTGTTGCTCATGATCAGCCAAGTTGTTGAGTACTTGCTTTTTGGCTGTCTATGCCTTTGTTGTTAAAACTCATATACATGCCAATTAATGCTGGCTGTCGGCGATTTATTTATTTAAATGTTCCGTTTAATTGGAATTACAATTGGATAAGTTTTTATGCACCTCATTACCTCGTTTAAACTGTGTTTTAGAACATATTTGCATAATAGTTACAGTAGAACATACTTATTAATAATGATTTCACATTTCTTTTTAAATTCACATTTTTTTATATCTTTTTATTAGTGCAAATATTTTACATGATTTTTCTAAATGCAAATATACTTCTTCCTAGCTCTTAAACAAATGTTATCAACGCACATGGCAGCTGCTATTATAGTGATTCCGCAAAGAATGGGTCGCTAGTTTCTTGTTATTTTAATTAGGTTGACCAAATCAAGGTCTCACAACACAGTACACTTGTACTATGTTGGCCTATATGAATAAATTTAATGGGCCATTTCGAACCTAAAGTTTCCAAGCTAAAATTCACTTATCTATGAAACACAGTCATTTGCCCACACAAAAATGTACAAAATATGGTACGTTGATCAGGTTTTTTTTTTTAATTTGAGTGGTGGCATCCTTTGCACTATTTTGGGCTTTTACTCCAGAGTTTGTACCAGAATTCCTACACTGCTTCAACCCCCATAAAACTGTCATATTCTGGTGCCAGTGTCGTCTAATAGCTGCAGATCCAATTTCAGACTGTGTTCATCTTACCTGCAACAGCAATACATATATCTGTCAGCAATTATTAAAAATATTTAAAACCGAACAACACACTACTACTTTTTATGGCGCAAGATGTATCCTACCGTCGATGGGTTTATTCGCTGCCTATATGTTTTTCATAATTGCACATGTAATGGTAAGGTAGCAATGAACAGTTTATTTGAGTTTTTCACTTTGATAAGCAATCTTATAATTACACACGGTAGCAGTGAGACGTCTGTTGTAATGCACACGCTAACGCACACGCATCCCTTACATGGGAACACCTGTATTTCTGTGCTGATGTGTACTTCTAGCACGTCGTGCTCCAAAGTTGAATTGTAATCAGTATGTAAGGCAAATCAAGGTATTTGAACAGAGAGAAGCGAGGTCGCCCACCTTGATCCAAAATGTTTGGTAGGAACAACTGATGGTAAAACTCGGGAAGAATGTGTCTGGTAAGAAAAACAAATGGTCGTGGCGTGTTTACGTCAACATTATTTTTTTCAATATTGTTTAAACACCCGTGACTTGATATGTTATTATGTTAAACTTCGTTTCTAGTCACTACCCAGATATATGCTATTTCCTCTCGGCAGTTTTTTTACGCTTGCGGACAATTTTGCTTGTATTCCTTTGATATTACAGCAACAACAACAACGACGACAGAAGCAACGACGACAACACCACAGCCGACGACGACAACAACGACGGAGCCGACAACAACCACCACCGAGCCAACAACAACAACTACAGGTAGGTCCCGCGTTAAACTGTATTGTTGTCCTTGTAATGGTTTATTCTCTTGTTGCTCATGATCAGCCAAGTTGTTGAGTACTTGCTTTTTGGCTGTCTATGCCTTTGTTGTTAAATCTCATATACATGCCAATTAATGCTGGCTGTCGGGGATTTATTTATTTAAATGTTCCGTTTAATTGGAATTACAATTGGATAAGTTTTTATGCACCTCATTACCTCGTTTAAACTGTGTTTTAGAACATATTTGCATAATAGTTACAGTAGAACATACTTATTAATAATGATTTCACATTTCTTTTTAAATTCACATTTTTTTATATCTTTTTATTAGTGCAAATATTCTACATGATTTTTCTAAATGCAAATATACTTCTTCATAGCTCTTAAACAAATGTTATCAACGCACATGGCAGCAGCTATTATAGTGATTCCGCTAAGAATGGATCGCTAGTTCCTTGTTATTTTAATTAGGTTGACAAATTCAAGGTCTCACAGCACAGTACACTTTTACTATGTTGGCCTATATGAATAAAGTTTACTGGGCCATTTCGAACCTAAAGTTTCCAAGCTTAAATTCACTTATCTATGAAACACAGTCATTTGCCCACACAAAAATGTACAAAATATGGTACGTTGATCAGGTTGTTTTTTTTAATTGGAGTGGTGGCATTATTTGCACTATTTTGGGCTTTTACTCCAGAGTTTGTACCAGAATTCCTAATGGTAAGGTAGCAATGAACAGTTTATTTGAGTTTTTCACTTTGATAAGCAATCTTATAATTACACACGGTAGCAGTGAGACGTCTGTTGTAATGCACACGCTAACGCACACGCATCCCTTACATGGGAACACCTGACGCTTAAATCTGGAAAAAATCGTCAAAAATACAATTATTGCATGACCATTTGAAACTTTACCACAATCATGTTTTCATCATCTTCTATCGATCGTGTGAAAAAATATTTGATGACGTCATCAAATATGGCGGCCATAGTGGTTTAATTTTAAACAGGCTAAAATAGAAACTTCTAAATATATTTCGAAAACCGAACCAGCTAGCGCCAACAATGCCCTCATATATGTGCCACTATGTGACCTTGACCAAGTCTGCGAAAATCAGGTCACCAGGTCAAAGGTCAAGGTCATAGGTAAGCGATAGGTGTAAACACCAATAACCACCTATATCTCAGTAACGGTTGAAATTGTTTTCAAGAACATGTGTACCATTTGTAAGGCCTTTCAATTTATTTTTCAAAAATAAAGTCCACTCAAACGCAACGTTGGTAAATTGTTGCCATAGGAACCAAAATACGATGACGTCAATGACGTAAAATTTGAAAAATTGACGTAGACATGTAAAATTTGTCAGTTTTGTAGAACATATGATTGCAAATACGAACGTGAAGTTTATTTTTAGATGACGTCATTAATGACGTCACAGTAACGTAGAAACGAAAGAAGATTAAAATCGCTTCTGCCCAAGAACTACATGTCCCTTCTTGGTGAATCTTTGTCAAAATAATGTGCTTATCTTGTAGTTGTGCATTGCAATTTTTTGGGTCGCGGCGACATTCAATATGGCCGCCAGCGAATATCTAAGAAATACATTGTTCACGCTTCTCTTTCTAAAGATTTCCAGTCTGATAATGATGAAACTTCGCCAAATAATGTGCGTATGGGTGGGACGTGGGGCAGACGTATGTATACACGTGAAGATGATACAAAGCTCAGACCTAAATATTCAGTGCCGGGCGTAACGCAGTTCCCATCTTGCACGCACATACAGATACGCGAAACCATTATTAGGGCTTTCCACCTTCCAGTGGATAGACCTATTGTAACTAACACGTTCTCATTTGGTTTGACCCTTTTCTGATTGGGCCAAAATTGCGAGAATTTACTGCAATAGTTGGAAAACTAGCAATTTAGTTCACTAAAACTTAAGTGTTTTCTCAACTTAGCTCTGTGTATAAGCAAACAGTGCTACCCTAGAGTTAATTGATTGAATTCAGCCACAGTCCCACGGAGTAAACAGTAAATTATTAATTAACAGCGATACTTTGGAACTTGTCTTATGTTACCTAACTTTCTATTATCTTCTTATCAATACTGGCTGAATTCAGTCACCTGAACAAAGCAACGGCTTACAAATACATGTTTTAATTTCTCCGCTGATCTGTTTTACTTCACATTTCCTGTATGATACATGTACTGGCTGAATTCAGTCGCTTATGTTTCGTCGGCAGAGTATATTCAACAACATTAACAGTTCAGTAACTGGAGTTTTCAAAGAAACCAATCGTAAGCATATTTGTCTAAAACCACTGGCTGAATTCATCCGCTAAAAAAGATAAACAGCTACAAGTATGAGATAAGAGCCAGTAGTATACGTGTTTGATTATTTGACTTGATACGACCATCAGTAATCACAGGCTGAACGATACTGGCAGAATTCAGCCGCTTATGTTTCGTTGAACAACAGCTTTTAGAATAAGATACATAATTAATTGAGTGAGTGAAGATAGTCTACGATTGTAAGTACTTCTAATTTTGCACAACTTTCGGATATGGTTAAACAGTGAATTATTAATTAGTGCAGCAATTGAAACTGTATTGGAACTTGTTCTAGTTTCCCTAACTTTTTATTTTCTTCTTATCAATACTGGCTGAATTCAGCCAGCTAAAGAAAACAAGGGCTTGCAAATACATGTTTTATTTTCTCCACTGATCTGTTTTGCTTCACCTATTCTGTATGATGCTTAAAGTACACAACGGTTCTGCTGAATTCAGTCACGTATGTTTCGTCGTCAGAGTATATTCAACACCAATAATAGTCCAGTAACTGGAGTTTTCAAATAAACCAATCGTTAACATCTTTGTCTAAAACCATCGGCTGAATTCAGCCGCTAAAAAAGAAAAACAGCTACAAGTATGCGATAAGAGCCAGTAGTATATGTGTTTGACTTGATACGACCACCATCAATCACAGGTTGAACGATACCGTCTGAATTCAGCCGCTTACTATGATATTTTGTTGAACAACTGTCTTTAGAATAAGATACAGAACTGATTGAACACCGTCTATCATAATCATGAATTCGTAAGTTTTATAATTACTAAAAGACCAAATGTTGATTTTGTTTTGTAAGGGCTGTGCACGTGGTAGGTATATTATGCAGTTGACTACATATAGCATTCGATTTGAACATCATCCGTTGAACATTTTGGATTATATTCTTTTTTTCTTCTTCTGATGACATTATATTACTGAACAAAGTTCTAATTCTAATACATATAACATTGTTAAACAAACGGTATTTGCCATTGCAACTTCCAGCTAAACAGATCGCTTATGATTTATAAGGATCCTAGATTTGTGTTTGGTTATACACCAACGACAACAGTTTTATACAAAGTATCTCTACCACTTTAAGTAGGAAAACAGAAACTATATATAATGCGAATTACGAACTCATTTGTTTTCGAGTAATGCAACCGTTAGTGCACTTGATAGTAGTTTAGGCGTGTTACTGTATGTTGGAACACGATTTGAATTATGATGTAAAAAGCAATCGTCCTGATTTTAAATTATAGTTATAAGTAATTACTTTGTATATAATACAAGGGACAATTTACTTGGGTATTATATGTAATAACTGTTTCAATGTCTCGCATCACCAACCTCTGAAACTACGTTCTACCTCCATATAAAAGTCCAGTACTTCAAGATGGAAATAAACTCTGTCTCGGTCCATTATATCGTCATTCGTATATCGTGTTTTTAGTTTGTTGCAGTTATACAAAAGGAAAATATAATACCATTTGAAAAAAATTGCATTTTTAATGTTAGAAAATTATACATTCTTGATAACAGAAAAATGGGGAAGTTGCACGTAGTATATTTTTAATTTCATAGTTAGATACCATGGCTGTATCAATGTAATACATATATACACTACCGATATAATATATATAAGTAAGAGCGCTCTAACAATATATAATTGTACTGCATGTGTCGATTCAGTTTGCTAATAATTTATGAAGAAAAAATGTGAATAAAACTTATAATAAAAACAGAGAAAATAACCGATGACACCCGCTAATGACTGAGCGACATCTCGCGAATACTGAGAGTAGACTACTTAAATCTAAACGAATGAGCGTCTCTGTGACAATGAGGGACCGTATAAAATGCGGATCGTCTACAATGAGGGACTGTTTAAAATGCGGATCACATTGGATACGACTGAAAATAAATGTAATATAATACATTTTTTAGTAAAAATAAATTAAAAAATATTGTAGTAGGGCTGACTTTTTGGAACCGGTCGCGTTTGGACAACAAACATATGATTTATGCTGGCTTTAGTGTCATACAGTATAAACATAATACATCATTCACACCATTATTTTTTACAGAATAATATCTTCCAAATCGATGCACTATATTACGTTTTCATTACGATTTCAGCGTGCTGCAAGATTTAATTTTAACGAGTAATTCTATTTTCGTATAACAATTATAAAAACTATAATTATGATAAAAAAACAATTGTAGATCAAACGTCTAATGCTTATACTATGTACACGAATACGTCAATGTTTACAATACCTTTTACAAATACACTAATATTTGATCTTTCATAATATAGCGCATTGTGAAAACAGCTATAGTTTTATTATTAAAGCATTTTAAATAAAAATTACATTCAAACTAATTTTGTAAAAACCACCTAAGGATTGGAAACTTCAGCATCTGGGCGCAGAGTTTAATTGTATAGACGTATTGCAACGGCATTGCTTTGAACACAGCAACTTAAATTTACTCGCACTACTTCAGTGTACTTGCGGAAAGTATAATTATATTACAAACTTATAGCCAACTTAATTCTTTTAGGGATTTTTTTTGATTCCGGAAGAAACAAAGCCAAATCTTTTTGAACCGTATCTCTGTGAATTAATTTCTCAACTGCCATTCCGTGCCTTTTAGTGACTTCAATTACATTGTCTGCATTACGTCTATACAATTTAACTCTGATCCAGGATGGAGTGATTCCAAAACCTCTCCAAATGTATCGGCGCAGTCCTCGTGGTAAACAAACATGTGACCGACGACTGCTTGTTCAGTTCCTGTAGATTCGATTCGTGTACGTTCGATACCGTCGTCAACTATTATAATGTTATTTCGTTTTCCTGAATACACCTGAAAATATATAAAAATGAAATTAGTACAAACTTACGGGAGTAGTCATTGTTAAAACAATTTAAACAACATGTACTTGTTTTGTAATTGTGTTCATGTTGTTTTAAATCAAATCTTGATTGAAACTGAACATGCTATTATTTATACACGACAACTTTTATAGTTTTATCAACCACAAATGGATTTGATTTTTTTTTGGCGGTATATTTTTTCACTTACTATCATCCAAGTTTTGACAGAATGTTGAAACTTGTTGACACTTGTTTTTAACCCAGACACAAAATATTTTATACCATTTCCAAAAAAAAAATTTGTTTAATTTCTTCGATGACGACAATAGAGTTCGATTTCGGTAATTTCGGTCTTTTGGGATCCTTTTCGCTTGATTCTCTAAAAGTGCGTGCGTAGTGTAGTAGTGCGTAGTGCTGAAACGCATGTAGTAGTGCGTAGTGCTAAAACGCTTGTAGTAGTGCGTATTGCTGAAACGCATGTAGTAGTGCGTAGTGCTGAAACGCTTGTAGTAGTGCGTAGTGCTGAAACGCATGTAGTAGTGCGTAGTGTTTTTTTTGTGTTTTTTTCAAGACGGATACGCAAAAGCCGATTTTCTAATGTGACATTAGTAATAGTAACCTAGACATTATTCGGAATAATTAGCAACACAGTTTGTTTTCATTTGTGGAAATGGTTAATAAAGATAAATGTATATCATATGACGGATGTTTAAAATAAAGTGAATAACTGAACAATTGTAAAACTAAAAATGACAATATTTAATAATGTAAATTTTGTCTATACTTATTTCTTTTAACAGAAAGTCGTTATTTTGATTACGTTCTAATAAAACCCCTACTGCGTTTACCTTCCATTATAACAGAACAGAACAGAACATACTTTTATTGATTTGTACGTTAAGTACATCATCATAACATATATACAACAATTACAAAATACATATTTAAATCACGTTTAACATTCAAAGTATAATAATAATTAATAATTATATTATTATTATTATTATTATTATAAACAACCTTTTGATGCAAAATTGTACTACACATATATATATATATAAATAAATTGTTTAGACAAAGCGTCATCTGATAGAAGCAAGCTGATGATCTTAAAACGAGGATGATCACCAAATTAATCTTCAATTCATTTCTTGTTCAACCTTCCGATAGTTCACACTTGTGATAAAGGCTTCAAAGAGCAATGTACACATATTGTGCGGAAATTATTCCAATGTTCCACTTAATTATTACTGACGGGTCAAAGAAACCCTAATGGCTATTACATTATGGGCAATTATGCTCTACCCATAAAACCTTATACAATGGCTATTATATGTGATTGAGGACTGAGACTGATACCTTTTTTTGCATACGATAATTCAGAATGCAAGGATGTGTTTTATTAACTTGTCCCAAATATGTTCTTATGAGAGCAAAGTTTTACATTTCACTCATGATATGTTGCTATGCTTTTATAACAATAATTTATCTTGGCTGATGAAGATTCAATCAATTATATTCCTGCACGGATATCAACAGAAAGGATCAAGGTTTTATTTGACAAATCTAAGACTATAAAGTAAAATAAACAGCATACCATATACCAGATTTAAGCCATTTTAAGTCTCAAAGCTTAACTTATATATTGTTAAACGTAGTTATAGTTACGCCCATCTATATGTTTAAATTACCCAACTCAATTAAACCATACTCTATCTATTACATACTGGGTGCACTCAAACAAAACATACATTATATTATAACATAATGCTCTTAGTAATAGATAGAGTATGGTTTCATTGAGGTGGTTCATTTAAACATCGAGATGGGCGTAGCCCATCGAGGTGTTTAAATTAACCCACGAGATGAAATCATACTCTATTTGTTTTGTAGCATGTCCATTTCAGTTCTATTTCAGTTATTCCAAATGTTATTTTCACTGTTATTCTCACAGTTATTCTGACAGGTCTTATTATCAATTAAACGATTTACACCTGTGTCTGAACAAAGAGAATTGTCTGTGACCATGCTACAACATGCTTTATTTGTTATTGATTATTTCAGTTAGTCCTGTTTTATTCATTGCAATTTGTATGAACAATTCTCTATTGTTAAAGGACGCACGGCAATCTTGATTTTTGTTAAACTCGAGGCGTCCAGTTAGTTTTTATGCCCCCGCATCCTCGATGATGAATCGGGGGCATATTGTTTTTGGTCTGTCTCTCTGTCTGTCTGTCTCTCTGTCTGTCACAAAACTTTAACCTTGCCTGTAAAACAGAAACCCTTCCATCTAGGATCACCAAACTTCACATGCGGGTTGCCCATGACAACTTCTATAAGACCCACTTATTTCTAGGTCAGTAGGTCAAAGGTCAAGGTCACCGTGACCTCGGTTACACAACTTTAACCTTGCCTGTACAACGAGAACCCTTCCACCTAGGATCACCAAACTTCACATGCGGGTTGCCCGTGACAACTTCTACAAGACCCGTCCATTTTGAGGTCAGTAGGTCAAAGGTCAAGGTCACCGTGACCTCGGTTACAAAACTTTAACCTTGCCTGTAGAATAAGTGCACTGACGGGGGCATTGTGTTTTACGAACACATCTTGTTTCTTCATACTTTGCATTTATTTAATCATTTGCTTAATCATTAGTATTAATTATAAGCAAAGTTTAAAGTAACATGTTTTTGCATATTACTAACTATTGATTATATTTCCCAATACTATATTCAAATTTGTATGTAAAAATATTCACGCTGGTTGAAAGTCAAACTGATACTGGATTAATGATCCGAGCGGATAATTTTAATGCTTGATAAAAGCTTCAAGATTGCCGTGCGTCCCTTTAAGTTAAAGTTGAAATGAAGATAAGTATTTTCATTCTGCGAATGAGAGTTTCAGTATGTACAACTACCATGCAAACTTATCAAAGAAATGTAAGGAGATGTGCGCCAATGAAAATGCTTTGCAGTTCTATATTTCAGTCAGAGCAATTACATACCGGCCTATTAGTCTTTATCAAAGTTTTTTAAAATGACTTTCGGACAGTCCTTATGTTGTTCGCTTAATTAGCCATTTGAGAATTACATTCTAGTTTTACCCAACCAGTGGTACGCGCCAAAAATGTGCGCGCCACAATTTTTAGAGTTATACAATTACAAACTGTTCTCGTTATGCTAATACCAAACGAATGCATGAATGGGTTCATTATATTGTAATTTACGTTACCTTGTTTTATTAAGTTTTTTAACGTAAGACATTAAGAACATTTATGATGTTACATCCGAAGATTATTCCAAACCTTACATATATCACAGACATACGTGCCCATGATGTTAATAATGTCTGGTTCTTGTAATTTCCGTTACATTGTGTGTTTTTAAATCATTTTCTATTTTCTGCATGTTAAAATAAATAATAGAACAAATCATCCAATAAACTATTAAAATTTTATTGCAACATTCCTTTAAACATAATTGATTGTAACAACTCATTTTGAACATTATTTATGCCTTTTAAACTACAAAATTTCGTTTCACGTAATGTGTATACCTCTAATACCTGCGTTATTAAGTCTACGTTACCGTAATTTACGTTACCTTGTTGAATGAAGGTGTTTGGTTTAAGAAATTAAGAACATATATATTTTATATTCGAAAATTATTTCAAACATATTAGTTATAATTAATAGACATACGTATCCATGTTGTGAACAATGTTTGGTTATTGTATTGTCCGTTGCATTGTGTGTCTTTTAAAATAGTTAATAATAATCTTCTGTGTGTTACCAGAAATCTAGAAAATTCAGCCAGTTAACGTATACATATATATATTAATACAACATTCCTCTACACATCATCAATGGTAACAACAGAGTTTGAACAGACATGAAATTATGTCAATGTTAATATGTGTCACCTCATGTATTAAACGTTACGTACATCATTTTATTTAAACACCACATCTAAGTATCAAATAAAACATGGATATATATATTTATTTTCCTTTTATATTGTTTATACATAGGCAAACATTGAATGAAATGAAGTTTGTATATAATTTACACGACTCTTCCGTACTTTTTACGTTACCAAATTCGAAAAAAAATAACAAATTGTATGCACAATTTTAACTGCGAATGTATTCATATATTAATCAAATGTAACACATTAAGCAATTTCAACATATTCACAAAATGAATTGAACTTTACTTACGTTAATAACAAATATAAATGTATAGCTCTATCAGATAGCACGCATGTTTATGGAAATATATTACATCATTTGAGCTCATAATTCCTCTATACATTGTCATCACTTTCTTCAAACTCAATATCAATCAGTTTGTTGGCTTCCATATCTTCTTGACGATGTTTGCTTCCTTCTTCAGTGTCAGGCTCTTTGAACATGATGTCAACCAACTATTGTGATGCAATATCACCAATAGTCCAGTCAAATTCAATAACTTTATCTTCTCTCATTTGTTTCTGCGTCTGTTAGGTCTGGTTAATGTTGGTCCGTATGGTGCCATAAAAACACTTGAACGTGTGCATGTTCAAATGCATGATTATAGAAAATTGACACGGCGGCAAAAAACTCTAGATGTGTCCTTTGAATTTTCGTGAAAACGTATTTGACATCCTTAAGAAGATTGCTATATAGGCGGCACACTATCCTCTCCGTGATCTCTGTACTTTTTTTATGATCACCTGAACATTCATGCTGCTGCCTCTCTCTACAAAGCCGCTGGTTGTAACACAGCTTGTAAAGCAATGTACTGTTAGTAAAGAGCAAATATCATACCCATTAACCGCTATAATTGTTTTCACATTCAACATATTTTTTAATCATCCCAGTGCCAAATATGACATAATTATGGTTGTATTACTGAAACAAATTTTGAAAGCAGGATCAGTATGTCTGTGTCAGGAGAACACACCACGATTGTTTCTGATTTTGATGAGGATTGATAGGGATATGTTCAGTCGGATGTCTGTTTCCTCCTATGATATAAACAGATCTTTCTAATCATCACCAATGACAGATATGTCATCTGCAATGTTAACCCGGCAACATTTTTCCCCAGACAAAGTAGGTTTAATGGCCTTTGAGGTTTGGTGCATATCTGTCTGTTTTCCACTGGCCGCAAATGAGATTAATGAATTGTGTCGTATTGTCGTGATATATCTTCAAATCACGATAGCTCCTCGTTTTCGGCCCTGACAACAGGAAAGTTAAGGTTTCACCTCGCCTCTTGCACTCAAACTACTTGATAGATCTAGGGACGCTAGTGTCTATCACAAAGTCGACTCATTGTGCTTTGGTAAGTACGTCACACACCAGCTCTGCCAAATCGTCAAACGTACAAGGAACTGAAGGCTGACTGTGAGGTGTTGCATTACTTTCACACACATACACAGTATATTCAGTAGGTTGCTGTGTAGCTGGCTCAACTGATACTTCTAAGTAGTAGAGCAATTTGGCTTTGTCAGTTCTAACTGAATTGCCATCAGCTGTTGCAAGGGACCATGGTGATATGATAGTTTCAGCTTAAGATCTGTCTGATACCTGATCAATAAGGGAACCAGTTGACCAACTATAGTGTGTTTTAGATCGGGTCGGAGTGTCAATTAACAAGTCATTGACAAATATGTCATGGTCTTTTCAGCCTGATGCTGTAATATATCATCAGCAACATCTCTCTGTGCTGGAATACCGGACGATCGGAGGCATAGCTCATAGTCATTGATATAATCTCGGAATGGGGTTTGTGAAACAATGATATTGCCATCTCTGGAAAGTGACCACTAGCAGTTGTTCTCTACATTGACGTGTATTTGCCAGTGATATTACCTGTATGCTGCATTTCTACTGAATCCAATGATGTTATCCTGAAAATTTGTATGTTGATTGATAGTTTATTAGTAGTTATGTGACTTGTGGAAGAGGGACACTGAATCTCCTGTTTTGGAGAGGTTCATTTGAACCGGGGATGGGTTGTGTCAAGAGTCAGGGTGTCATTATATATACTGGAATGTGTCTGGCATAGTTCCAATGGTCATACTCAAAGAAAATTAGACATAGGCGGTAGGGTGAAGATATTACGCATGTCAAGGTGATTTTCCTTTGTGACTGTCTTTGATAAGAGTTAGTATTATTAGTATTGTGTCCAACTACTAGTAATCAGAATAAGGCAAGACTAACTTACATTGGATGGGGACAAAATATAATTATTCTTTGGGATTTGTCTCAAAAGCAGGTTACATGGTAACAAAGGGAATATGCAATAACTAGCAAAAATAACAATTTTCAATAAAGGATAAGCTACCAATAGTTTAATGTGCACAATTATTATTTTTCTGATTTATGAACCATTTTAAAATATTTATTTATTATATATTTATTTTATTTTTAGACATTATATTTATTTATTTACTTATACAGTGCTTTGGGGTGTATAGAATCATTGGTAGTAAAGAATCATTTTTTGTTTAAATTCAATTTTCTCAGCTCATATATTTTAGATTATTTTAAAACTTTCCAGGCTTGAAGATATATCATATAAGAATACATTTATTCAACGGTGAAATTATTTGGGACATTTTTCCATGCAAAATATATCACTACGTGCAACACCTCTCAGAAAAAATGATTCTATACTGCCTGGATGAAGTGTGTTTTTGAAACGAAAAAGTCATACTGTCACAATAAACTCAGAAATAAATATTTGCTGTTTTAACAAATGTTAGGGACAAAAGTCAAAATGCAATCATCAATTAAGGTAACATGTTGAAGTTTGGCACTTTAATTATGTAAATATTGGTGCAAAAACGCCTATTAAAAAATCACAGTTTCAGGACAATAATATTAGAAATTTTGCTATCATACAACTAAAAGGGTAAATCTAAATCAGAAATTAAATAAACATTTTCCTTTCATTTTAAAATTAGACGTTTAACCCAAGTGATTTTATACCCCCCAAAGCACTGTACTAATGAATTACATTACATTTAATAAAAATCATTGTTAAAACTAAAATACTAGTACCTTTATTTCTGGAAACTTCCAAATGGTAAGTTTTTTTTTGTTTATTTACATATCGTAACTCTCTCTCTCTCTCTCACACACATTTTATTCATTCATTTATTCATTCTTTTTTTATATCGATTTAATGAATACAATTTTATTATTAAATAGTCACTGTTTCAGGAAAGAACCAGAACCTTTGTTTCTCAACATTGCCTTTTGTGGGGGGTGGGGGAAGGGGGGGGGGGGGGGGGGGGGGTCTACAGCCAACTCAAGGAATATGGCGCAAACGTTTGCAGTTCATTTGTCGTACCATAACACGCAATTCAGTAACACATTTGCTGACGATATACATAGATCTGTCAGCAATTATTAAAAATATTTAAAACCGAACAACACACTACTACTTTTTATGGCGCAAATTTTATCCTACCGTCGATGGGTTTATTCGCTGCCTATATGGTTTTCATAATTGCACATGTAATGGTAAGGTAGCAATGAACAGTTTATTTGAGTTTTTCACTTTGATAAGCAATCTTATAATTACACACGGTAGCAGTGAGACGTCTGTTGTAATGCACACGCTAACGCACACGCATCCCTTACATGGGAACACCTGTATTTCTGTGCTGATGTGTACTTCTAGCACGTCGTGCTCCAAAGTTGAATTGTAATCAGTATGTAAGGCAAATCAAGGTATTTGAACAGAGAGAAGCGAGGTCGCCCACCTTGATCCAAAATGTTTGGTAGGAACAACTGATGGTAAAACTCGGGAAGAATGTGTCTGGTAAGAAAAAAAAATGGTCGTGGCGTGTTTACGTCAACATTTTTTTTTTTCAATATTGTTTTAACACCCGTGACTTGATATGTTATTATGTTAAACTTCGTTTCCAGTCACTACCCAGATATATGCTATTTCCTCTCGGCAGCTATTTTACGCTTGCGTACAATTTTGCTTGTATTCCTTTGATATTACAGCAACAACAACAACGACGACAGAAGCAACGACGACAACACCACAGCCGACGACGACAACAACGACGGAGCCGACAACAACCACCACCGAGCCAACAACAACAACTACAGGTAGGTCCCGCGTTAAACTGTATTGTTGTCCTTGTAATGGTTTATTCTCTTGTTGCTCATGATCAGCCAAGTTGTTGAGTACTTGCTTTTTGGCTGTCTATGCCTTTGTTGTTAAAACTCATATACATGCCAATTAATGATGGCTGTCGGGGATTTATTTATTTAAATGTTCCGTTTAATTGGAATTACAATTGGATAAGTTTTTATGCACCTCATTACCTCGTTTAAACTGTGTTTTAGAACATATTTGCATAATAGTTACAGTAGAACATACTTATTAATAATGATTTCTCATTTCTTTTTAAATTCACATTTTTTTATATTTTTTTATTTGTGCAAATATTCTACATTATTTTTCTAAATGCAAATATACTTCTTCATAGCTCTTAAACAAATGTTATCAACGCACATGGCAGCAGCTATTATAGTGATTCCGCAAAGAATGGATCGCTAGTTCCTTGTTATTTTAATTAGGTTGACCAATTCAAGGTCTCACAACACAGTACACTTGTACTATGTTGGCCTATATGAATAAATTTAATGGGCCATTTCGAACCTAAAGTTTCCAAGCTAAAATTCACTTATCTATGAAACACAGTCATTTGCCCACACAAAAATGTACAAAATATGGTACTTTGATCAGGGTTTTTTTTTTAATTGGAGTGGTGGCATCCTTTGCACTATTTTGGGCTTTTACTCCAGAGTTTGTACCAGAATTCCTACACTGCTTCAACCCCCATAAAACTGTCAAATTCTGGTGCCAGTGTCGTCTAATAGCTGCACATCCAATCTCAGACTGTGTTCATCTTACCTGCAACAGCAATACATATATCTGTCAGCAATTATTAAAAATATTTAAAACCGAACAACACACTACTACTTTTTATGGCGCAAGTTTTATCCTACCGTCGATGGGTTTATTCGCTGCCTATATGGTTTTCATAATTGCACATGTAATGGTAAGGTAGCAATGAACAGTTTATTTGAGTTTTTCACTTTGATAAGCAATCTTATAATTACACACGGTAGCAGTGAGACGTCTGTTGTAATGCACACGCTAACGCACATGCATCCCTTACATGGGAACACCTGTATTTCTGTGCTGATGTGTACTTCTAGCACGTCGTGCTCCAAAGTTGAATTGTAATCAGTATGTCAGGCAAATCAAGGTATTTGAACAGAGAGAAGCGAGGTCGCCCACCTTGATCCAAAATGTTTGGTAGGAACAACTGATGGTAAAACTCGGGAAGAATGTGTCTGTTAAAAAAAACAAATGGTCGTGGCGTGTTTACGTCAACATTATTTTTTTCAATATTGTTTTAACACCCGTGACTTGATATGTTATTATGTTAAACTTCGTTTCCAGTCACTACCCAGATATATGCTATTTCCTCTCGGCAGTTTTTTTACGCTTGCGTACAATTTTGCTTGTATTCCTTTGATATTACAGCAACAACAACAACGACGACAGAAGCAACGACGACAACACCACAGCCGACGACGACAACAACGACGGAGCAGACAACAACCACCACCGAGCCAGCAACAACAACTACAGGTAGGTCCCGCGTTAAACTGTATTGTTGTCCTTGTAATGGTTTATTCTCTTGTTGCTCATGATCAGCCAAGTTGTTGAGTACTTGCTTTTTGGCTGTCTATGCCTTTGTTGTTAAAACTCATATACATGCCAATTAATGCTGGCTGTCGGGGATTTATTTATTTAAATGTTCCGTTTAATTGGAATTACAATTGGATAAGTTTTTATGCACCTCATTACCTCGTTTAAAACTGTGTTTTAGAACATATTTGCATAATAGTTACAGTAGAACATACTTATTAATAATGATTTCACATTTCTTTTTAAATTCACATTTTTTTATATTTTTTTATTAGTGCAAATATTCTACATGATTTTTCTAAATGCAAATATACTTCTTCATAGCTCTTAAACAAATGTTATCAACGCACATGGCAGCAGCTATTATAGTGATTCCGCAAAGAATGGATCGCTAGTTCCTTGTTATTTTAATTAGGTTGACCAATTCAAGGTCTCACAGCACAGTACACTTTTACTATGTTGGCCTATATGAATAAAGTTTACTGGGCCATTTCAAACCTAAAGTTTCCAAGCTAAAATTCACTTATCTATGAAACACAGTCATTTGCCCACACAAAAATGTACAAAATATGGTACGTTGATCAGGTTTTTTTTTTTAATTGGAGTGGTGGCATTATTTGCACTATTTTGGGCTTTTACTCCAGAGTTTGTACCAGAATTCCTAATGGTGAGGTAGCAATGAACAGTTTATTTGAGTTTTTCACTTTGATAAGCAATCTTATAATTACACACGGTAGCAGTGAGACGTCTGTTGTAATGCACTCCTTAACGCACACGCATCCCTTACATGGGAACACCTGACGCTTAAATCTGGAAAAAATCGTCAAAAATACAATTATTGCATGACCATTTTGAAACTTTACCACAATCATGTTTTCATCATCTTCTATCGATCGTGTGAAAAAATATTTGATGATGTCATCAAATATGGCGGCCATAGTGGTTTAATTTTAAACAGGCTAAAATAGAAACTTCTAAATATATTTCGAAAACCGAACCAGCTAGCGCCAACAATGCCCTCATATATGTGCCACTATGTGACCTTGACCAAGTCTGGGAAAATCAGGTCACCAGGTCAAAGGTCAAGGTCATAGGTAAGCGATAGGTGTAAACACCAATAACCACCTATATCTCAGTAACGGTTGAAATTGTTATCAAGAACATGTGTACCATTTGTAAGGCCTTTCAATTTACTTTTCAAAAATAAAGTCCACTCAAAACGCAACGTTGGTAAATTGTTGCCATAGGAACCAAAATACGATGACGTCAATGACGTAAAATTTGAAAAATTCACGTAGACATGTAAAATTTGTCAGTTTTGTAGAACATATAATTGCAAATACGAACGTGAAGTTTATTTTTAGCTGACGTCATTAATGACGTCACAGTAACGTAGAAACGAAAGAAGATTAAAATCGCTTCTGCCCAAGAACTACATGTCCCTTCTTGGTGAATCTTTGTCAAAATAATGTGCTTATCTTGTAGTTGTGCATTGCAATTTTTTGGGTCGCGGCGACATTCAATATGGCCGCCAGCGAATATCTAAGAAATACCTTGTTCACGCTTCTCTTCCTAAAGATTTCCAGTCTGATAATGATGAAACTTCGCCAAATAATGTGCGTATGGGTGGGACGTGGGGCAGACGTATGTATACACGTGAAGATGATACAAAGCTCAGACCTAAATATTCAGTGCCGGGCGTAACGCAGTTCCCATCTTGCACGCACATACAGATACGCGAAACCATTATTAGGGCTTTCCACCTTCCAGTGGATAGACCTATTGTAACTAACACGTTCTCATTTGGTTTGACCCTTTTCTGATTGGGCCAAAATTGCGAGAATTTACTGCAATAGTTGGAAAACTAGCAATTTAGTTTACTAAAACTTAAGTGTTTTCTCAACTTAGCTCTGTGTATAAGCAAACAGTGCTACCCTAGAGTTAATTGACTGAATCAGCCACACTCCCACGGAGTAAACAGTGAATTATCAATTCACAGCGATACTTTGGAACTTGTCTTATGTTACCTAACTTTCTATTATCTTCTTATCAATACTGGCTGAATTCAGTCACCTGAACAAAGCAACGGCTTACAAATACATGTTTTAATTTCTCCGCTGATCTGTTTTACTTCACATTTCCTGTATGATACATGTACTGGCTGAATTCAGTCGCTTATGTTTCGTCGGCAGAGTATATTCAACAACATTAACAGTTCAGTAACTGGAGTTTTCAAAGAAACCAATCGTAAGCATATTTGTCTAAAACCACTGGCTGAATTCATCCGCTAAAAAAGATAAACAGCTACAAGTATGAGATAAGAGCCAGTAGTATACGTGTTTGATTATTTGACTTGATACGACCATCAGTAATCACAGGCTGAACGATACTGGCAGAATTCAGCCGCTTATGTTTCGTTGAACCACAGCTTTTAGAATAAGATACATAATTAATTGAGTGAGTGAAGATAGTCTACGATTGTAAGTACTTCTAATTTTGCACAACTTTCGGATATGGTTAAACAGTGAATTATTAATTAGTGCAGCAATTGAAACTGTATTGGAACTTGTTTTAGTTTCCCTAACTTTTTATTTTCTTCTTATCAATACTGGCTGAATTCAGCCAGCTAAAGAAAACAAGGGCTTGCAAATACATGTTTTATTTTCTCCACTGATCTGTTTTGCTTCACCTATTCTGTATGATGCTTTAAGTACACAACGGTTCTGGCTGAATTCAGTCACGTATGTTTCGTCGTCAGAGTATATTCAACACCAATAATAGTTCAGTAACTGGAGTTTTCAAATAAACCAATCGTTAACATCTTTGTCTAAAACCATCGGCTGAATTCAGCCGCTAAAAAAGAAAAACAGCTACAAGTATGCGATAAGAGCCAGTAGTATATGTGTTTGACTTGATACGACCACAATCAATCACAGGTTGAACGATACCGTCTGAATTCAGCCGCTTACTATGATATTTTGTTGAACAACTGTCTTTAGAATAAGATACAGAACTGATTGAACACCGTCTATCATAATCATGAATTCGTAAGTTTTATAATTACTAAAAGACCAAATGTTAATTTGTTATTTAAGGGCTGTGCACGTGGTAGGTATATTATGCAGTTGACTACATATAGCATTCGATTTGAACATCATCCGTTGAACATTTTGGATTATATTCTTTTTTTCTTCTTCTGATGACATTATATTACTGAACAAAGTTCTAATTCTAATACATATAACATTGTTAAACAAACGGTATTTGCCATTGCAACTTCCAGCTAAACAGATCGCTTATGATTTATAAGGATCCTAGATTTGTGTTTGGTTATACACCAACGACAACAGTTTTATACAAAGTATCTCTACCACTTTAAGTAGGAAAACAGAAACTATTTATAATGCGAATTACGAACTCATTTGTTTTCGAGTAATGCAACCGTTAGTGCACTTGATAGTAGTTTAGGCGTGTTACTGTATGTTGGAACACGATTTGAATTATGATGTAAAAAGCAATCGTCCTGATTTTAAATTATAGTTATAAGTAATTACTTTGCATACAATACAAGGGACAATTTACTTGGGTCTTATATGTAATAACTGTTTCAATGTCTCGCATCACCAACCTCTGAAACTACGTTCTACCTCCATATAAAAGTCCAGTACTTCAAGATGGAAATAAACTCTGTCTCGGTCCATTATATCGTCATTCGTATATCGTGTGTTTAGTTTGTTGCAGTTATACAAAAGGAAAATATAATACCATTTGAAAAAAATTGCATTTTTAATGTTAGAAAATTATACATTCTTGATAACAGGCAAATGGGGAAGTTGCACGTAGTATATTTTTAATTTCATAGTTACATACCATGGCTGTATCAATGTAATAAATATATACACTACCGATATAATATATATAAGTAAGAGCGCTCTAACAATATATAATTGTACTGCATGTGTCGATTCAGTTTGCTAATAATGTATGAAGAAAAAATGTGAATAAAACTTATAATAAAAACAGAGAAAATAACCGATGACACCCGCTAATGACTGAGCGGCATCTCGCGAATAATGAGAGTAGACTACTTAAATCTAAACGAATGAGCGTCTCTGTGACAATGAGGGACCGTATAAAATGCGGATCGTCTACAATGAAAGAATGTTTAAAATGCGGATCACATTGGATACGACTGAAAATAAATGTAATATAATACATTTTTTAGTAAAAATAAATTAAAAAATATTGTAGTAGGGCTGACTTTTTGGAACCGGTCGCGTTTGGACAACAAACATATGTTTTATGCTGGCTTTAGTGTCATACAGTATAAACATAATACATCATTCACACCATTATTTTTTACAGAATAATATCTTCCAAATCGATGCACTATATTACGTTTTCATTACGATTTCAGCGTGCTGCAAGATTTAATTTTAACGAGTAATTCTATTTTCGTATAACAATTATAAAAACTATAATTATGATAAAAAAACAATTGTAAATCAAACGTCTAATGCTTATACTATGTACACGAATACGTCAATGTTTACAATACCTTTTACAAATACACTAATATTTGATCTTTCATAATATAGCGCATTGTGAAAACAGCTATAGTTTTATTATTAAAGCATTTTAAATACAAATTACATTCAAACTAATTTTGTAAAAACCACCTAAGGATTGGAAACTTCAGCATCTGGGCGCAGAGTTTAATTGTATAGACGTATTGCAACGGCATTGCTTTGAACACAGCAACTTAAATTTACTCGCACTACTTCAGTGTACTTGCGGAAAGTATAATTATATTACAAACTTATAGCCAACTTAATTCTTTTAGGGATTTTTTTTGATTCCGGAAGAAACAAAGCCAAATCTTTTTGAACCGTATCTCTGTGAATTAATTTCTCAACTGCCATTCCGTGCCTTTTAGTGACTTCAATTACATTGTCTGCATTACGTCTATACAATTTAACTCTGATCCAGGATGGAGTGACTCCAAAACCTCTCCAAATGTATCGGCGCAGTCCTCGTGGTAAACAAACATGTGACCGACTACTGCTTGTTCAGTTCCTGTAGATTCGATTCGTGTACGTTCGATACCGTCGTCAACTATTATAATGTTATTTCGTTTTCCTGAATACACCTGAAAATATATAAAAATGAAATTAGTACAAACTTACGGGAGTAGTCATTGTTAAAACAATTTAAACAATATGTACTTGTTTTGTAATTGTGTTCATGTTGTTTTAAATCAAATCTTGATTGAAACTGAACATGCTATTATTTATACACGACAACTTTTATAGTTTTATCAACCACAAATGGATTTGATTTTTTTTTGGCGGTATATTTTTTCACTTACTATCATCCAAGTTTTGACAGAATGTTGAAACTTGTTGACACTTCTTTTTAGCCCAGACACAAAATATTTTATACCATTTCCAAAAAAAAAATTGTTTAATTTCTTCGATGACGCCAATAGAGTTCGATTTCGGTAATTTCGGTCTTTTGGGATCCTTTTCGCTTGATTCTCTAAAAGTGCGTGCGTGGTGTAGTAGTGCGTAGTGCTGAAACGCATGTAGTAGTGCGTAGTGCTAAAACGCTTTTAGTAGTGCGTAGTGCTGAAACGCATGTAGTAGTGCGTAGTGCTGAAACGCATGTAGTAGTGCGTAGTGTTTTTTTTGTGTTTTTTTCAAGACGGATACGCAAAAGCCGATTTTCTAATGTGACATTAGTAATAGTAACCTAGACATTATTCGGAATAATTAGCAACACAGTTTGTTTTCATTTGTGGAAATGGTTAATAAAGATAAATGTATATCATATGACGGATGTTTAAAATAAAGTGAATAACTGAACAATTGTAAAACTAAAAATGACAATATTTAATAATGTAAATTTTGTCTATACTTATTTCTTTTAACAGAAAGTCGTTATTTTGATTACGTTCTAATAAAACCCCTACTGCGTTTACCTTTCATTAGAACAGAACATACTTTTATTGATTTGTACGTTAAGTACATCATCATAACATATATACAACAATTACAAAATACATATTTAAATCACGTTTAACATTCAAAGTATAATAATAATTAATAATTATATTATTATTATTATTATTATTATAAACAACCTTTTGATGCAAAATTGTACTACACATATATATATATATAAATAAATTGTTTAGACAAAGCGTCATCTGATAGAAGCAAGCTGATGATCTTAAAACGAGGATGATCACCAAATTAATCTTCAATTCATTTCTTGTTCAACCTTCCGATAGTTCACACTTGTGATAAAGGCTTCAAAGAGCAATGTACACATATTGTGCGGAAATTATTCCAATGTTCCACTTAATTATTACTGACGGGTCAAAGAAACCCTAATGGCTATTACATTATGGGCAATTATGCTCTACCCATAAAACCTTATACAATGGCTATTATATGTGATTGAGGACTGAGACTGATACCTTTTTTTGCATACGATAATTCAGAATGCAAGGATGTGTTTTATTAACTTGTCCCAAATATGTTCTTATGAGAGCAAAGTTTTACATTTCACTCATGATATGTTGCTATGCTTTTATAACAATAATTTATCTTGGCTCATGAAGATTCAATCAATTATATTCCTGCACGGATATCAACAGAAAGGATCAAGGTTTTATTTGACAAATCTAAGACTATAAAGTAAAGTAAACAGCATACCATATACCAGATTTAAGCCATTTTAAGTCTCAAAGCTTAACTTATATATTGTTAAACGTAGTTATAGTTACGCCCATCTATATGTTTAAATTACCCAACTCAATTAAACCATACTCTATCTATTACATACTGGGTGCACTCAAACAAAACTATTATATTATAACATAATGCTCTTAGTAATAGATAGAGTATGGTTTCATTGAGGTGGTTCATTTAAACATCGAGATGGGCGTAGCCCATCGAGGTGTTTAAATTAACCCACGAGATGAAATCATACTCTATTTGTTTTGTAGCATGTCCATTTCAGTTCTATTTCAGTTATTCCAAAAATGTGCGCGCCACAATTTTCAGAGTTATACAATTACAAACTGTTCTCGTTATGCTAATACCAAACAAATGCATGAATGGGTTCATTATATTGTAATTTACGTTACCTTGTTTTGTTAAGTTTTTTAACGTAAGACATTAAGAACATTAATGATGTTACATCCGAAGATTATTCCAAACCTTACATATATCACAGACATACGTGCCCATGATGTTAATAATGTCTGGTTCTTGTAATTTCCGTTACATTGTGTGTTTTTAAATCATTTTCTATTTTCTGCATGTTAAAATAAATAATAGAACAAATCATCCAATAAACTATTAAAATTTAATTGCAACATTCCTTTAAACTTAATTGATTGTCACAACTCATTTTGAACATTATTTATGCCTTTTAAACTACAAAATTTCGTTTCACGTAATGTATATACCTCTAATACCTGCGTTATTAAGTCTACGTTACCGTAATTTACGTTACCTTGTTGAATGAAGGTGTTTGGTTTAAGAAATTAAGAACATAAATATTTTATATTCGAAAATTATTTCAAACATATTAGTTATAATTAATAGACATACGTATCCATGTTGTGAACAATGTTTGGTTATTGTATTGTCCGTTGCATTGTGTGTCTTTTAAAATAGTTAATAATAATCTTCTGTGTGTTACCAGAAATCTAGAAAATTCAGCCAGTTAACGTATACATATATATATTAATACAACATTCCTCTACACATCATCAATGGTAACAACAGAGTTTGAACAGACATGAAATTATGTCAATGTTAATATGTGTCACCTCATGTATTAAACGTTACGTACGTTACCAAATTTTACATCATTTTATTTAAATACCACATCTAAGTATCAAATAAAACATGGATATATATATTTATTTTCCTTTTTATATTGTTTATATATAGGCAAACATGGAATGAAATAAAGTTTGTATATAATTTACACGACTCTTCCGTACTTTTTACGTTACCAAATTCGAAAAAAAATAACAAATTGTATGCACAATTTTAACTGCGAATGTATTCATATATTAATCAAATGTAACACATTAAGCAATTTCAACATATTCACAAAATGAATTGAACTTTACTTACGTTACTAACAAATATAAATGTATAGCTCTATCAGATAGCACGCATGTTTATGGAAATATATTACATCATTTGAGCTCATAATTCCTCTATACATTGTCATCACTTTCTTCAAACTCAATATCAATCAGTTTGTTGGCTTCCATATCTTCTTGACGATGTTTGCTTCCTTCTTCAGTGTCAGGCTCTTTGAACATGATGTCAACCAACTATTGTGATGCAATATCACCAATAGTCCAGTCAAATTCAATAACTTTATCTTCTCTCATTTGTTTCTGCGTCTGTTAGGTCTGGTTAATGTTGGTCCGTATGGTGCCATAAAACACTTGAACGTGTGCATGTTCAAATGCATGATTATAGAAAATTGACACGGCGGCAAAAAACTCTAGATGTGTCCTTTGAATTTTCGTGAAAACGTATTTGACATCCTTAAGAAGTTTGCTATATAGGCGGCACACTATCCTCTCCGTGATCTCTGTACTTTTTTTAAGATCACCTGAACATTCATGCTGCTGCCTCTCTCTACAAAGCCACTGGTTGTAACACAGCTTGTAAAGCAATGTACTGTTAGTAAAGAGCAAATATCATACCCATTAACCGCTATAATTTTTTTCACATTCAACATATTTTTTAATCATCCCAGTGCCAAACATGACATAGTTATGGTTGTATTACTGAAACAAATTTTGAAAGCAGGATCAGTATGTCTGTGTCAGGAGAACACACCACGATTGTTTCTGATTTTGGTGAGGATTGATAGGGATATGTTCAGTCGGATGTCTGTTTCCTCCTATGATATAAACAGATCTTTCTAATCATCACCAATGACAGATATGTCATCTGCAATGTTAACCCGGCAACATTTTTCCCCAGACAAAGTAGGTTTAATGGCCTTTGAGGTTTGGTGCATATCTGTCTGTTTTCCACTGGCCGCAAATGAGATTAATGAATTGTGTCGTGTGTCGTGATAACTCTTCAAATCACGATAGCTCCTCGTTTTCGGCCCTGACAACAGGAAAGTTGGGGTTTCACCTCGCCTCTTGCACTCAAACTACTTGATAGATCTAGGGACGCTAGTGTCTATCACAAAATCGACTCATTGTGCTTTGGTAAGTACGTCACACACCAGCTCTGCCAAATCGTCAAACGTACAAGGAACTGAAGGCTGACTGTGAGGTGTTGCATTACTTTCACACACATACACAGTATATTCAGTAGGTTGCTGTGTAGCTGGCTCAACTGATACTTCTAAGTAGTAGAGCAATTTGGCTTTGTCAGTTCTAACTGAATTGCCATCAGCTGTTGCAAGGGACCATGGTGATATGATAGTTTCAGCTTAAGATCTGTCTGATACCTGATCAATAAGGGAACCAGTTGACCAAATATAGTGTGTTTTAGATCGGGTCGGAGTGTCAATTAACAAGTCATTGACAAATATGTCATGGTCTTCTCAGCCTGATGCTGTAATATATCATCAGCAACATCTCGTTGTGCTGGAATACCGGACGATCGGAGGCATAGCTCATAGTCATTGATATAATCTCGGAATGGGGTTTGTGAAACAATGATATTGCCATCTCTGGAAAGTGACCACTAGCAGTTGTTCTCTACATTGATGTGTATTTGCCAGTGATATTACCTGTATGCTGCATTTCTACTGAATCCAATGATGTTATCCTGAAAATTTGTATGTTGATTTATAGTTTATTAGTAGTTATGTGACTTGTGGAAGAGGGACACTGAATCTCCTGTTTTGGAGAGGTTCATTTGAACCGGGGATGGGTTGTGTCAAGAGTCAGGGTGTCATTATATATACTGGAATGTGTCTGGCATAGTTCCAATGGTCATACTCAAAGAAAATTAGACATAGGCGGTAGGGTGAAGATATATGCATGTCAAGGTGATTTTCCTTTGTGACTGTCTTTGATAAGAGTTAGTATTATTAGTATTGTGTCCAACTACTAGTAATCAGAATAAGGCAAGACTAACTTACATTGGATGGGGACAAAATATAATTATTCTTTGGGATTTGTCTCAAAAGCAGGATACATAGTAACAAAGGGAATATGCAATAACTAGCAAAAATAACAATTTTCAATAAAGGATAAGCTACCAATAGTTTAATGTGCACAATTATTATTTTTCTGATTTATGAACCATTTTAAAATATTTATTTATTATATATTTATTTTATTTTTAGACATTATATTTATTTATTTACTTATACAGTGCTTTGGGGTGTATAGAATCATTGGTAGTAAAGAATCATTTTTTGTTTAAATTCAATTTTCTCAGCTCATATATTTTAGATTATTTTAAAACTTTCAAGGCTTGAAGATATATAATATAAGAATACATTTATTCAACGGTGAAATTATTTGGGACATTTTTCCATGCAAAATATATTACTACGTGCAACACCTCTCAGAAAAAATGATTCTATACTGCCTGGATGAAGTGTGTTTTTGAAACGAAAAAGTCATACTGTCACAATAAACTCAGAAATAAATATTTGCTGTTTTAACAAATGTTAGGGACAAAAGTCAAAATGCAATCATCAATTAAGGTAACATGTTGAAGTTTGGCACTTTAATTATGTAAATATTGGTGCAAAAACGCCTATTAAAAAATCACAGTTTCAGGACAATAATATTAGAAATTTTGCTATCATACAACTAAAAGGGTAAATCTAAATCAGAAATTAAATAAACATTTTCCTTTCATTTTAAAATTAGACGTTTAACCCAAGTGATTTTATACCCCCCAAAGCACTGTACTAATGAATTACATTACATTTAATAAAAATCATTGTTAAAAGTCAAAAATACTAGCACCTTTATTTCTGGAAACTTCCAAATGGTAAGTTTTTTTTTGTTTATTTACATATCGTAACTCTCTCTCTCTCTCTCACACACATTTTATTCATTCATTTATTCATTCTTTTTTTATATCGATTTAATGAATACAATTTTATTATTAAATAGTTACTGTTTCGGGAAATAACCAGAACCTTTGTTTCTCAACATTGCCTTTTGTGGGGGGTGGGGGAGGGGGGGGGGGTCTACAGCCAACTCAAGGAATATGGCGCAAACGTTTGCAGTTCATTTGTCGTACCATAACACGCAATTCAGTAACACATTTGCTGACGATATATCATAATATTAATATTTCGTTAATGTTAATTAAGTGATTCCGTATGTGTTCTCCTACAGAACTCAAATAAATATTGATAATAACTCAATTTAAACAACACATTTGTTTGTGAAAACAAAGTTTTATAAGCAGTCGCCACATTATGTTTTTTAAATGTAAACACGTTACTGACCATTAAAACATTTAGCTATTATCGTGCCTAAATGTAAAAGCAGACATCGTTAAAGGTAAACATATAATAAAACACACTCACTTGCAAATAATGCGCCCTTCAATAATGTGATTGCCACCTGAGAGTGTGTCCCGATAAGGTTCCAGGAGTTTGAGTTTGTTGATTCAATCCCTGGGAAAAACTGTGATACTTAAGGCGCCATCTAAAGACAAGCTCAAAGTTGAGCACTTCTGAAATACAATTCCTGTAAAGCCTATATAAAGCCTAGGGTCTCAATTATAACAGTAAACAACACAAATCCATTTAACCACTCAATAATTGTCCTATTGAGACGCAGCTACATCAATAACGAAACCACGAATCTGTTTTGACCGAATAGTGTCTATTATGTGTGAATCATCGTGTACATACAACAGATTTGTTTCATCGTATACCGTGTTACACATGTTAAAGTATTTAAAGATGCACATCTTCCAATACATACATTACTGTTCCACACACATTTTTACATATGTTGTTTTTTCCTTTTACACTTAGCAACAAAAAATGTGTTTACATTTAGCTCCTTTTTTATTACATTTAGCGACGCACACGTTTTTACATTTAAAGACGTTTGCATTTACATTTAGGCACCCTTTTTACGTTTAGCGACATTTTTACATTTAGCGTTGCTACAAGCTCCATTTTGGAGCTCAATTCGCAGGTAGCTTCATGCGAATCATAAGTACACGCATAGAGCTTCCACATGACCGAAGGGGTTCTATGCGTAGGTTATGTTACGCATAGAAATCCTAACCACAATCTAAATGGTTTTATATTTAAGAGGGAAAGTACAGTATTTGGTTTTATTTATTTGTTTTTATATGAACTTGGATAAATCCAGTATGCCCGATTCAGAATGGATGTTGTTTTAATCATACTTTCAAATGGCTCGTATGTAAAAATCGTCGACCTCGATATAGAGTGTATAGAAAGTTAATTTCTGTCATAAAAGTCATTTTACTTTCGCAAACAATTTCTTGCGACTTTCTGGAAAATGTACGTATAAATACATGCATTTTATCATTCTGCAATTATATATGTCAGCGACTGAAATTTATTATGCGTAATCCAATATTAATGCCTCTTTTATTTTATTTTATTTTATACAACCGCTTTTAAAGAAATTGGGGCCATATATGAATCATCTTGTCAGTACGCCCGTCTGTCCGTTCATCCAACAAATCTGGCTTACGCAATTCCTCCTTCAGAAAGTAGTCCGACTAAAATGAAACATTATAAACCGGGATCATCTTTGTCCCATCGGCACTCTATCTATGAAGTTTCATGATTCTAAATTGAACGGTAGTCGAATTATAGCGCGGAAGCCCTTTTATCTGCCGGGCTACCGCGAAGTTGACATTTGACCTAGTGGTGTACAACTAGTTACCTCAAAAGCCGCAAAAGGAATCATCTTAACCTTACTCACCTAAAAACAACAAAACTACGATTCATTTACTCACCAAGGGAAATTTACTTATGAAGTTTTGAGAATGTGGGTATTACAATGCCAAAGTTATCGCGCGGACCATGTCAAAATCGACGGACACATATAACCGTATATGTGTTGAAAATGACTTAAAACACCAGTCCAACAAACAATCATTCAGGATAATCTACGTATTTGACCAAAATCAAACAATACTATGACCGCGGAAAGTCTTTACTGTAATCAAGAGGAAAGTATTATTCATTTACTCTGGACATGTCCTTCACAAGATCATTTCTTCAAAAAATACAATCATGGTTTATATGGACAGTATTACTTTGCCTTTTATTGAAGAATTATTTATATTTAATATAGGAGAACAATATATACTAGCTGATTTGAATATCATATTAGAAATTAAATACTATATTTTCTCGGCCAAAAAACTAACTTCTCCATTATCTATTACTGCACTTCACAACAGACTTAAACACTCCTTAAACAAACAAACAAACATGTGACTAGACCCTGACAATAACATCTTCCATAATGTAACATATTATTGATATTGTATTATATGGGTAACCGTGCACACAGAGTATCTCGTTTCTCTGTTTTTTCGCTTTCTTTTATAGGATTAAGAGAAGGTCCATTAAAAAAATGCTTTAAGACATTATAAGACTGACAGCAGTTTTTACAAAAATGAGTAAAGAGTATGAGAGAGTATTTATGGAATACATGTATTGATTATGTAAAATCTTGTGTATTACTCTCATATTAGCATATTATTATCCATGTTGTTAATAGCCAAATAAATGGGCCTTGTAGAATGAATGAATAAAAATAAAAACAAAAAAAATGACCGCGGAAAGTTTAACTTTTAGCAAAGTGTTCCCAATCATATTATCAAAATGGTAAACATTAGCTATAATATTAGCTGAATATTAAAACGAAACATGCGACTTTTTGGCGTCGAAGATCCTCGTAGAAAAACATTTGTTTGACAGAGCTCATCAGAAAATGGCCTGTATATCTTACCTCTAAGACTGCTACCATGTTATATAGACATCAATATGTCATCAATTTTTTTTAAAAAGCTATATGTATCCGAGAGATACCAAAGTAAAATAATTTAAACTGGTCATATTCATGACCGCTTTTGGTTACACCCGGTTTACGGATATGAGGCGTTATACTTGGGTGATGGAGATATGGTGTTATATATATATATAGTATATATGTCACATAATTTGGTTTAAATGTTGCACCACATAACAAGGTTTTGTATCAACACCCAATTTCCCCGCCAATTTCTATATATATATACATGTATATATATATATATATATATATATATATATATATAATTATTTCAACTGCATTGCAATGTAATGGGTTAATACATTTCTCTCTCTCTCTGTCTCTCTCTCTCTCTCTTTCTCTCTCTCTCTCTTTAGACTAGTATTGTTTCTAATTTTCTCTCTATCTCTCTATCTCTCTCTCTCTCTCTCTCTTTCTCTCTCTCTCTCTCTCTCTCTCTCTGCATGCATGTGTTGGACTGTACCGGACTTGAAGCCAATACAATCCATTTTGGACAGTTTACTGTTTACTAAAACATTACTATCATATGTTAATGGGACTTGTATATCGACTTTATTCATTCTCTATCTCCAGTAAGAGTAAGTCGAACCGAATAACGTATTGCGAGTGTTGGAAAAGCACTTCATCTGTAACATAAATCAAGTAGTCCATGTGTATTTAAAGTGACCTAGTATTTGACATTGTATATATATAAACAACAGCATTCAAACTATTGATTGTTTTAAACTGTGATAATCCAAAGATATCTAGCTACACATTTATCATTGTCTAAATTCCAGCAAATGTCCATATTATCTGTTGACAATAATATAAGATAAAATATAGAATAAGATAAGATAAGATAAGATATTTTTATCATAGTGACATTGTGTTATGTACAAACAGGTTTTCAAATTAAAGTTATATTACAACACCACCAGGTCGCATTGAGCCTACAAGTCACTTTAAGTAGAATATAATAAATAAATAAACATACATTAAACAATTGATATAAATACATATATAGCGAAAATATATTAAGTTTAAACGGTAATTATACGGTGTATGACTAGTATATATATTTATCAGTTAACTCTAAACAAGCATGATCTTTTACATACACATATTCATTTGCACGCACGCACGCACGCACGCACGCACGCAACTACGTTCTTGTGTACATACGAACAAACACACGCACACACGTACTCACACACGCACGCACACACACATATACATACATACATACATACATACATACATACATACATACATACATACATACATACATACATACATACATACATACATACATATATGCATACATGACAATGTAAACACTACAGTGTTACTCAATGAAATGTTGTACGTATACAACAAAGAACATTAACATTGTGGTAATATATTTGTTCAATTGTAAAGATACGACTTTCTGCGAAACATAGCACATACAAGGAATTTTGCAATAAATGTATCAAATCATGAAACCGGTGAGTTAAACATGTACTTGAGAACTTAAAAACGCCTCATGTATATAGTTTCAATAATTATTACATGCACCTTTTAAACTAATGTCGCAATAGCCCTTGTATATCGCCCATTCAAAACTTGTTTTTCACAATAACAAATTTCTTATTTTCATTTTATATAGTCCTGGAGTATACATTCGACACCTTTGACATTTGTATCAAAACAGCAAATCTACACTATTTTATATTGTACTTTATAATATTGAATCGTGTCACCACAGTATTTACTGTTTTAAATAATGAAGCAATATATAGTAGATAACTAAAGACAAATATTAATTTTTTCAAACAAGAAAAAAATGAAGGCACCTATTCGTACTCGATGAGCAGTCGAAATAGTTCGGTTGTAAATAAATCCCATAGTTATTTGAGCGAAAGTAGATGAGTGCGGAAGCGCCGTCTTTTGGGATACAATGAACTTACAAAGAACAGCTGTAATGTTATGGCTATAGTAAATATATTACGTAACAATGAATACAGAGAATAAATCAACTAAAGTTTATAAATGTAGACGTAAACAGTTGTCATGATAGTTGAGTGAAAGAAAAGGAAAAGAAAAGAAGGAAGAGAAAATAATACATAGAATAAAGTCTGGAGGCCACTCGACGATTTTTGAGTCGAGTTCAACATTTTGAGAGGAGCATAGTGACAGGTATCACTCGAAAGAGTAATATCTTACATGTGACGTGGTACCCGTGTTCAGCCCTGATGTTGTATATGACAGGGGTAAATTGAGGTCAAAGGCCATGACTCTTTTTCAGAATATTTAAATGAATACTTGAATGTACATTTTTGAAAGCCATTATTATTTTGTTTATGCACGTAGCATAGTTCGATCATAACCTAACATAAGTAAAAGGCTCACAGGTGAGCTGATATATGGTGATTAGTCTTCGTCCGTCGGTGCGCACATCCGCCGTCCATCCGTCCATTCGCCGTCTGTCAGGAAGAACGTCTTGTAGCCACTCAATGAAATGTGAGTCGAGTTCAACATGTTTCGAGGAGCATAGAGACAGGTATCATTCGAAAGGGTAATATCTTAACTTTGTCGTGGTACCTGTTCTGCCCTGATTTTGTATGTGACAGGGGTAAATAAGTTAACATAAGTAAAAGGCTCAGATGTCAGCTAATGTACGGTAAAAAATCTTCCTTCGTCGTCTGTCCGTCCACCAATCCGCCTTCCGTCCGCCCATTTGCTGCCTGTCCGGACGAACGAGTATTAGCCACTCCATGAATTCCGAGTCTCGTTCCAAATATTGCGAGCAGGAAAAAAATAGTTATCACTCGAAAGGGTATTTTCCCGTCTTTGTCATGGTACCCCTGTTCAGTCCTGATTTTTGATGTAATCGGGGTAAATTGAGTTCAAAGGTCATGACCCTTTTTCACAATAATTAAATAAAAAAAATGACATGTAATTTTTGAAAAGTATTATTATCATTCCGTTTGTGTATGAAACTACTTTCGGTAATAAGCTAACATGAGCCAAAGGTTCATATGTGAGTAACTCTATAATGATAACTATTCCGTCCATCCGCCGTCTCGTCCGCCCATTCGCCGTCTGTCCATACGTAATACATGTATGTTGACCAATCAACGAATTTTGAGTTGAATTCAACATTTTGAAAGTATCATAGAGACATGTATCATTCGAAACGGTAATTACTTGCCTTTATCGTGGTACCCGTGTTTAGTCCGTCCTGATTTTGGATGTTACAGGTGTAAATTCAGGTCACCGGTCATGACTCTGTTTCACAAGATTTAAATGAAAATACAAATGAAAAACATTTAATTTCTTAGTAATTTTCCTGTTTATTTATAGATCACCTTTCGCGTATTATCACACATGAGCCAAATGCTTAGAGAAAGCCTCAGAGATGAACTAGTATACAGTCATCACTCTTCGTTGGACGTCCGTCCGTCCGTCCGCTTATCATCCATCTCTCCGTCATTTGTCTTGCAAGGGGAGGTAGTTGTTTCTTTTTTTCTACTTTAAACGGCTTTTTATCAGAAACAGTTTTGCCGTTTTTGACCGAACTTCGCACGGGTGATCCTGATATTATTGGTTTTCAAGATTTTATTAAAATAAGGTCAGTGCGACATCCAAGATGGCCGCCATTACTGAAAATAGTTTATATCTTAAAACATCTTTAGTTTTCTCAAGAACTGATTGACAGTTTTCGACAGTTTCTGCTCAGAAATGATTCCTAGGTACTGGACCATGAAGCTTGTTCAAACAAAGTCCCAGGTATAGAGATTTCACATGTTTCCTTATAATTATATATGCAAGAGTCCTTACAAACAATCTTTTATAAAACCACATGACACATAACGTGTTAAATCATGAACCTGATGTCATTTTGATCTACCTCCAGGAGTCACGTTTTTTGAATAGAAACATACAATTTTGAAATGAATGAATTATTCGTTCGTTCGTTTGCTGTTCTCCGTTCGTTGGATGTTCGTTCGTTTGTTCGTTCGTTCGTTCATACATTCAATTATTCGTTTGTGTGTTGTTGTTTTTTGAGCGTTCGTTCGCTCGTTTGTACGTTCGTTCATTCGTTTACTATTCGTTCGTTCACTAACTCATTCACTCATTCACTCACTCACTCACTCACTCACTCATTTGTTTATTTATTTATTTATTTATTTATTTATTTATTTATTTATTTATTTATTTATTTATTTATTTATTCCATCATTTTCATTTTATTTTATGCTTTATAATCAAAGTGTACTGCAGTATGTAGAAAAATAAAGTTTTTGAAAAAAAAATGATCAACTGACATTTTTCAATGTAAATGAAAAATGTAGTTTTTGAAAAAAAAATGATCAACTGACATTTTTCACTGTAAATGACAACAATTCTGAAATACTTGACCAGTTTTAAAAGCTATAGCTCATTTTCTTAGTTAGACCATTTACATTCTAATGATATATACTAAACAAAGTTATTTTCTAAACAAATAAAAAAAATGTTTTTGATATTGAAAATAAAGTAGTTCCGGCAGTGAAAAAATAAAACTCTATATTTCACACGTATGAAATACCACTTTTATTTCATTGCTAAAATCCACTATTTCACTGCTAAGCATACAATAAATGTATTCTATCAAAACTTATTTTGCTTATCTCCTTGTCTTTTACACACATTCATTTCTGTTGTTAACTTTACACGGAATCATAAGATCTCTTACACCAAATGTTTCCTTAATATTCATTATTAAATAATTATATTTTAAGGAATACATGGTTTACGTCTAACTATAACATTTTCCACAGTATATGGACATATTGTTTCATATTGCCAATCTTTAACTTTTAAGACATTTTTTTTCCATTTTAATTATCCTAACTCGCATAGGTTAGATAATTTGTTAAAAAAACACACACAAATCTCTAATTTTCACTCAGTTCGGTTTTTCCCAACCACCCACATTTCTTATATGTGATACTACAAATTAATTTAAAGCATTGAGATATGTAGATTAAGTACCAACACGTCGAGAAGAAAATGTTTGGTAGTGAGAGATTTGCATTGAAAATATTAAACACAAGAAGTTTTGTAGATTTAGCGATAATGTAACCTCGGTCTATGACACGTTCTATTCAACGATTTTCTAAGGTGGTGGTAAATACATTTTGGATATTTCAATTGTATCATATGCGTAAGTTAATCACGAATAGTGTGCATATCTCCAGAAATCACAATGAGTACCGCCTTGGCTCTTGATAGTTCAGCAAAATATATTCTTGACATTAACGTTAACTAGCATACTCGTCATCGTCGGAACCCACGTTTGATTGATTATGTTATCACTCCATTCATCGTGATGAAACGCGAGTTCCGACGATGACTCGTCGTTCAACAGACTGAAATGTTACAATAAAAAAGACAGTTGTTCATTTGATACTACGTATGCTATTTTTTTTTTTAAAAAACGCATGGCATTTTCCCCATAGTTCACGGTTCTAACAAAATTGTAAAAGCAATAGTCATATATGCTGTGTTGTTTATAGATACCAGTAGTTTTTATTAAAATTGCGACACAATGTAAATGTATCATGAAATATAAAATCAAAACAAATAAAAACCGAAAACCATTACTGCGATGCTATGTTATTTACGTACATAGTACGCGTTTCGCAAATACAGTGCTTAACGGCTCATCCACGCAGTACTGGTTAGGAAGAGCCGCTCCACAGACCGGGTATGTTATAATATATGCATCCGGGAATTCTTACTAACGGATAGTAACATTCTTATCGTTCTTTAACGTGTTCAAGAGGGATATACTCCGATAAACGGAACGGTCTGGTTTACGTCACCATCTGACGGACGAGGCTGGGGACGTGTGCTGGGGACGTGTGCTGGGGACGTATGTTGAACATTCAAACGAAACTTGTTTCGTATGTGAAGCTTGAACCAGGGACCGCCAAATCTTTACCCATATAACATATCAGATATGTATTGAAGTATCAACAATTTATTTTCCTTATCAACTGGCATTACTTATCAACTGGCATTCCTTATCAATTGACTCCATAAAATGCCATGTTCAATTTTGAATTTTTATTTACCAAAATCGTAAAATAGGAGCATCCACCTTAAGCATCAGGATGTCTCTTAATTTTCAAAGTCAGGACGGTAGACGGGTTCTTTTATAATCTTGAACATTTATTTATTTTAACTGCATGCATTAAACAAATGTTTCAACAGTATTTTGGTCGATATGAAAATAAACATATTCTTCACACTTTAAAAAAGTGACTTCAGAACCACGTTAAGAATGTCAACGTTATCTGCGGTATTTACAATACTTGGCAATCCAAACTGGCAATGATATAAAGATATTAAATTTATGTTTAACGTATCATACACAGCTATATAAATCGTGTTATCTTATATGAATTGAACACTTACAATGCTATCATGGTACATTTTCATATTCACATAACAAAAAAACGGAAAAAGGGCTATGACCTTTGACCTCGATTTCTCTCGTCACGTGCAAAATCAGAGCTGAACACGGGTACCACGAAAAAGGCGAGGGCATAACTTTTCCAATGATACCAAACACTTTGCTCCTCGCAAAATGTTGAACTCGAGCCTTAACCTAGAGCAGATAGCCTAAATTGGCCTCTAGACTAATATGTTTTAATAAGACAGTGTACTTAGGGTCAGTCAGAACACACTGCTGAATACACTGTATCGGAATTACACGGACACTATTGTCTACAAAGTTTCGAATGAATAGGAGTGTCGATACACAGACTGAGCATTGTTTTATATTTGCGTGAACAATTTACAATCGCGTATTCTTTCATGCCAAACCGTAGATAGAAAAGAGAGTTTTTTTACATAGCCTGGAAAAATAAATACTTTATGTAATTTAACACAGGATCATGATTTTATATGAGATTGTCTGACGCATTAATCTCATGTTTTATCTTTACATAAAAATAACGTCTTCAGCAAGATGGCACTCATTCAACCTGACTTTGGTTGTAAATAGAAATACGTTGCTTTGATATGTTCCTGAAGTACTAATATTGACAATGACAAAAATAGTTATACGCCTTTAATACACCATATTATATATAATACTCTAGTAATTCCCTCTGCGCAGCACTCATATATATTTGAGTTTTGGAACACTAATATCATACATACCTATCAAAGAGCGTTATTATAAACAATTACTGTAACGGAAGGTTTGTTTAAAATATATTCATGTTGTAAGTGTTTTTCTATATAGAAAGTAATAATTCCATCAGATCACTCCCTGTATAGGATGAATGCGGTTTGTATTAAATGTTGATGTTGTAAGATTTGTTCTATATTAAAATTAAGAAATTAATAATTCCATCAAATCACTTCCTGTATAGGATTAATGCGGAACATTTTCTTTTTGTATCTTTCATTTTCAATACAATATGTTACCAATATGTAGGACTGCGAAAAATGAAGAAAGTATAAATGAATAAACTTGTTTTATAAATATATAACATAACTATTCTTAAATAATATGTTACTTCTAAACGATGGATATTACAATAAAAGGGATAACTATATTTAAAGGGATAACTATACTATTATGTGTGTGCTGCGAAAGATAAGAAAGTATAAATGAATAAACTTGTTTTATAACTATATAACTATTCTTAAATTAATATGTTACTTCTAAAAGATGGTTAGATTAATAAAAATGAAGAATTTATTGAAATATATGCAGAACTCTGCAGTTGCAACTAGGACACTATTTGATATGGTATTATTTAATCAAGTTTAATAATACTGGAAGGCTTATTTGTGTCCAATTCTTAAAGCTTTTACTTCCAACGACCCTACCCGACCCCACTACAAACAACACACACCCCTCCACCTCCTAAACAGAAAGAGGAGACACAGTTGTGAAAGAAGCTAGAGGTTCACCTATTCAGTAAAACCCATTGTCCCTTCAATAAGCTAATCGCCACAAAAAAACGTGTTTGTTAAAATAGCCACTTGCCATAAGAAATGTTTACAAACACTTTTTAGCTTTATAAAGAAATTATAAGATATTGCACTCCATATAAGTGTTATTAATTGTGGTTCTTAGTTCATATATATCGACTGTAAATTCTATGTTTAGCCCAAGAACAACGCCCATGTATGGTCACACATATACATTTATATATATATAAAACATATCCCAAGATTATGCGTCATTTTGTATCGGCCAAACATCAAAAAAGATGTTTCACAATACTCTAGGTCTTGTCATACATGTCAAATGGTAAGAAATCCATTCAGAAGAATCTCAAAACGCATCTTAAGCCTATTCCAGCATTTGAAGAACCTTTCAGTAGACTATTTGTGGACTGTATGGGCCCCTAACCCTAAGACAAAGTCTGGAGAAATCTGTCAAGAGCACCTTGACTCTGGGGATTATAGGCCGACGACTTAAACTGCGGAATGCCTAAATCATGCATTACCTGTTGAATTTGACCCTTGGTCAGACTGAACATACTTTGGAAGGCCAACTAATGCGAAAAAGGGGCCAACGCAGTTTATTCTACTGAAAAATTCGTCAAATGCTGGAATATATTGAAGATGGGCTAGGATTTGAACTAGGAACCACAACTTGATAATTGGTAATCATCAGCAGGGACATCAGGTGGTTGACATTGTCTCATCAGGATCCCATGTTTAGTGAAAAGAATAAACTGCGACTTGTGAAGATTCATCTTCATTAACAGCCCTATCGAATAAGCTAGAAATCTCCGGATGTCTATGCCATGCGCTTTTAGGTGTGATCTTGATAATTTGTCAGTTAATTTAATAGTAGGAGAATGATCAGATAAGTGAATATTAGTATGGTGGTTAATTCACTTGTATCTGACAAGTCTTTTTTGGATCAATCTCCTGATCCCATTGATCAGGAAATACATGACTTGTATCTGGCAGCTATGGAAAAACAGAGCCATTGAGAATGATCTTTAGTCTGACAATGATTTGGCTGATACTCTTATTGGTCAATCTTATAATACAGAGATTAACTAATCTCTTGCTATTAGCCCATCTGAATCCCAGACGGACTACAGTGAAAAAAATATTCGCTTATCTGATCATTCTCCTTCTATTCTATTGGATGACAAAGATCATGACAAAACTACAATCATGACGAATATTTATTTGGTGTAATTTTAAAGGTGGTAATGGTTGCAAAACGTGGTGTTACTTAGTTGAAAACAATTACAGTCTGGATTTAATAAGATATACTGATATATATGGTGCGTTTAACGGAATAACGATGTTAAAATATGTCACTAAATCGTTGGAAGAAGAACATAAACATGCATGGTATAGCAGAGTTAAAAGGATGTATCAGTGTGAATGTAAGACACTAAAGGAGTATACATTGTTTAAACATATATTCGATACAGTACCTTACTGTGAACTCTTTCCTCCACCTAAGCATAGATCGTCTTTTTCAAAGTTTAGGTGTGGAGTATCCTGACTAAGAATTGAGACTGGAATATCGAATCTGATTTGGTAAAATAAGTTATTTTTAGCATTGTTTCAAATAGATAACGCTTAATATAAGGAATGTGTAAATGGGTAATACCCCCGGGCGCAACTTTACATACTTTTGTAAGGTTACAATATATTTATAGTTTTAGACGATTTGATTATTTCTCCCCTCACCGCAGTAGGTTCGATCCCTCAGGGTCCTAGGAATTTGTATGTGAGGAAGTTATCCAACTAACTTGCGGAACGTCTGTGGTTCTACCCAGGTGCCCACCAGTGCACGAAAATTGCCGGGAGTGGCACCTGGGGTCTTCATCCACCAAAGGAAGCTGGAAAGTCGCCATATGACCTTAACTGTTGGTGCGACTATGAAATCCAATTCAATTCAATTCAACTGATTATTTCTGGTTGTCGGAAAGTTAAATTGTCGCGGTTAAAAGTGGTTGCCTGGGTTTATAATGATACTAATAAAGATATTATAGTATTTAATGTATATTTCATATGTAGAATAAGTGAGATAAAATACGTCCCGTCTCTTATAATTCTGTATAGAATAGTGTTTAAATGATTATGCTTATAGTTTCAATGATTGTATAACATATAGATATAAAAATCGAACAGGAAAAGCAGCATTCAAAGACGACAGTCAACCACAAACACACACAGAAACAAAGAACACATTTAAAGATGAATAAAAGTTTGGTGATTTTTTTGGGGGTTTTATGGTAAAAGCATCAAACTTTGCAAATGTGTAGGGCAGGGCATACTGATCATTTTAAGAAGTGGACCCACTTTGAAATTTTCAAAATGGCCGCTAAAAACTAAAATCGATAATTTTACTATTGCTGCATACATGCATAGTTTTTCCCTTATTTAGATCTCCCTTGCACTGACATATTAATATGATCATGAATCCATCAAACACGTTTGTGTGTATGCGGAGTTGCTGCCCTTGTGTATAATTTTGCAATTTCCACAAAGTAGACAACATTAAAGTTTGTGTCTGTAAACAGTGCACTCTGTTCAAGTACAAGTACAATTGTGATTTGGAGTAGGTCTACCGTTGGTACTGAGTGTTTTCAATCAGTTTAATACTAAGTGATCTCGAGATAACATGTTTAATAATCCCAAATTACAAAAATAACAGTTTAAATATGAGTTGTTATCAGATTTCGCGAATAACACATTATTTGTTGAAGCTATTCATAAAACAGCAATTATCTTAACAAGTAACAGAATCTTTTTCGAATCCATATAATTCAATAATTCTGAAATAACTGTTAGTAGTCATATATATTATAAGAGGGATACTTATTTACTAGTAATTTATTACAATGAAAGCATTTGCTACTAAACTTCACTTGATGTAAATTTGCATAAAACTAATATATTACAAACTTGAATAATCAATGTGTAACGCTGTTACTAGCTTTTCAATCGTTTTTATCTACATTTTTTAAAAAACTATTTTTAGTGGCGTTCATAGATGCTTTACATTCATGGGTTAAAACACACAAATACATAATATAACTACTAACAGGTCAACCGTGACCGGGATAGTAAAGACGCTGTGTCTAAAACTGGCTCGCTCCTCACCGTTGCGAGCTCGACTTTTCAAGTGAGAAAACGTCAATTATTACGGATGGCTCGAGGTATAGAGTACTTGTTCTACCCAGGAAAAATGACGTGATTTGCCCCTACCACAAAAAAATGCGACCGTCATATATGACCTAACAGGTGCTAAAATTGACGTAAAACACCATTCAAACAAACTAACATGCCAAAAGACAGTGAAATCGATCATCATGCTTAAAACGACATTATCAGACTTAAAAAGATGAGTTCCTCAGACAAGAATAAATGTTCTGACTGAAAACCTTTCCCAGCTTCTACGACGGATGGTGTCAGTGCCAAAAATTACTAGTGAGGTTAATGAATTAGAATCATCTCAAGAACTAAAAGGCAGCCGAAAAGCAAATGAATGACTTGTGTGCCACTATCAACAACACGGGGAATCCATTTAAAGAGAGCATTGAACATTTTCTTGTGTTGGACACTCGTGACATTATTGATGACATGGTCACAGAAACAGTGCGACATATTTAGAGGGTATATAGGCAAGGAACAATACAATATGTTTGTTAAAGAAAGACGATGAAGAACAAAGTCATTGTATCAGTCAATTAAAGAAAACAAGTCCGCTGTGTTCTGTAGACCCCGAACTAGAACAGCAATGAAACACACTGTTTCTCTAAAAGAAAATTGCTCCTCACTCATTGCCCAACTTCATGTTTCTTGCCATGTCCGAAAATGTGATTTGGATGATTTCTTCTCCTTTGAAAACAGTATATTTCCACCAACTCATACCCAGTTTGGAAAACTATGTTTTGGAAGCAAGGCTTAACAAGTAAGTACTTTCGAAACAGTTTGCTCAGTTCAGCTAAGCATGCCAGATACTGATGCTTTGATACTGGATGGTGCGGTAGTCATTCACATGTTGGAGCAAAATAATTGCAAGACCTTTCAGAATTATGCACAGAACATCTTTATACCATATGTTGAAAGCCAAATTCCCAATGTATGCAGATTAGACACTGTTTGGGATGAATACTTTCCTGACAGCCGGATACAATGAGTATAGGCAATTGTGAAGCTTCATTCTCTCAGGGTTGATGAGAACAAGTCTATTTGGTTATCTTGCTGATCATAAGCAAAGTAATATCAACAAAAGTTGTTCTGTGTTTGGTAGCAAACGGATAGATGACACAAGTATCCTTTCTCCGTTTAACCACTTCTATCTGCAGATTCTGCCAACCATGACTGCAACGAAGTTATGGTTCGTACAGTTGATACAGATATACTTGTATTGGCTATAGCAATCATCCAATGGAGAAACATAAGATTAATTGTGAATTTCATTTGGAACTGGGAAACACTCGAGATACCTGTCATGCATGCATTATCTTCTTCACTCGATCGAGAGAAAGCACAAGCTCTGTCTGCAGTCCATGCCTTCACTAGATGTGACAAGATCTTAGCATTTTGCGGAAAATGCAAGAAAGAAATTTGGAACTTTGAAAATGTTTGAGGATGATACCTCAGCTGTTGAAATGTTAAGCAATGTCCTAAAGGCCCCTTCTCGAGCGCCTTTTAGTGCTGATGTATGACCAAGAACGTTCTGTCATGGGCAAAAAATGAAGCACGCAAAGAAGTAATCACATGCAAAAGCAGGTCTATCGACGGAATTCCTCCAACATCTGTAACTCTTCTACAACATACACAATGAGTTGCTTACCACGCTGGACACTGCTGAAGTCAGGCACTGGGTTTGATAAATTGAAATGGGTTTTACGGCGCATAAACACAAGGAAGAATGAACATGTTATGCTCATCCTCCATTTACATCGACACAAATATGTAGAATGGGCCTGGAATATTCTAATCTGCAGAACTGCAGAGTTAACGCACATTCTGTTGTAAACAATCCATTTACGACGGAGCCACATTCTCACGTTTACATACGCAGGGTCATGATGAAGACCTTTATTGAGCATGACAACAATGACAAATTGACCATGAAGTATATGGTGGAGGGTGTGGGAGGACTCCTTTATTTCTAGGGTGATTTGCAGTGGTTTTATTCTATACTCGGTAACCAAACGGGGCGAGATTTGATCAAAGGACCATCACAGTACCATCCAAGGACTGTCACGCATTGTTAAACTATGACAGACATACTATTTATTGGTATTAAGTAGTGACACTGCAAAGAAAAAAAGAAACTCACAGAAACCCATGACTAAATGTCAAATAAGTAATCACTATATATACGTATGTATGCACTTTTAGGAAATCATAGCTATTTACGGTAGCTTTTCCACACTTAAGTTACAGCTGTATTTGTGTGCCAGCATGATCAAGTACAAATATCAGTTATAATGCTTCAATTAGACTATCTATGATTTGTTGCTTTGTTGGTCATTATTTTCAAATATGTGGCCATTTTTCTTTTTTTAAAGATTTCCACCATATAAAAAGAAACATTTAAAAATATGTACACCTATTTAAATACATTCATTTTCTATATCAATACCATAAAATCACAATAAAAAATAAGTAAATATATATAAAAAGATAAATAATATATTTTGGGTCCACTTCTTAAAATTATAAGTATACATTACCCTACTACCCTAGTTTGATGCTTTTACCACAAAAACCACAATTCATGAAAATTTTGATAAATAAATAAACAAAAAAATAAACTACGTAATACAATCCATGTATAATGAGTTTGACCCTAAAAGTTTAAAACTCCAAATCATGGATCTTTTGATGATCAGTCCGGAGTATTTTACAACAAAATGTATTAAAAAAACATCAGTTCATTTTTATCCTTCAGGCAGTAACGGATCATAATTTTAATTTTAAGACGGTTATCGAATTTTTTCAGTAAATGATGTTGTTAAACATGTTTTAGTGTCGAAATATCCGTTATAAAATCCTGCATATATACGATTTCCCATCGATTAATGAAATTAAGGCGGGACCAATTAATGTCTTTGTCGAACTTTAGAGTTACTTAGGTTTGAAGCCACCAGTTACCTTCCCACTTGACATCAATGTTAAAGCGTCACATATGAATGATTTGCTGCAAGTGTATGGATATGGTAACAGTTAGTTTTAAAATAGAAAAATAGCTATTCACTTGAAAACAAAAGAAAAAAGACGGGTTTGCTTGCTATGACATATAACTCGCTTATTTGCTGTAAAATATAACTAGTTCATTTGGTGTAACATATAACTCTTTTGTAGCATGGTCGGTGACATTTCCTTTGATGAATGCAGAGCAATAAACCGTTTAATTTAGGTTAACTAAAGGGGCGTGGCTTTACCGTACTACAACTACCGGATATTGGAATTTAGAGTACGGTCACTATGACGTCACAGTGTTACTCAGTACACCATGCTACAAAAAAGATAGAGTCTGTCTCAGCTCGTTGGTTATTTAAACACCTCGATGGGCTACGCCCATCTCGGTGTTTAAATAAGCCAACTCGCTGAGACCAGACTCTATCTATTACTTATTTGCTGTAACATATATCTTGTTTATTTGATGTAACTGATAACTCGTTTGTTTTCTGTAACATATAACTAGTTGTTTTCCTGTAACAAACCGTTTATTGGCTGTAACATATAACTCCTTTGTTTGTTGTAACATATAACTCGTTTATGTGCTGTAATAATACGCGAGTCTTGACACCTGTTTAACGCTACTGTTTATGGTCTTATTTATATATAATAATGTAATCGTGTGAAATTGCAGTCTGTGAAAGAACGATTTATCAGTTGATTGTTATTTCATATTTCATTTGCTAAATAATAATGATAATAATAATAAATTCAGCATTTTCATATATACCGTTGACATATAAAACCTGTTCTTCAGATGACTCTCCATTAATCGTTTGTTAAAGGCTATTGTATATCACATAAGTTGCATCTTAAACAAATAATGTAAACACTAGTGGTTACTGTACACGTAGGCGCGAGTCACTACGGGTAATCTGTTGGTTGAAAGTTGTTGATTGCATTAGAGGAGCGTCTATGACAGTGCTATGACTATATTCAAACAAGGTTTATATTAAAGGGCTCTGAAATACTTGAACAAAATTGAAAGAATTGTCAAAATGCTATGAAAAATAAAGAAGATATGACCTATTTAAAATTTGCTAAGAAATGATGACGTCATCGCACCTTTTTACCATATACGGCATATTGACAAAATAGCAAAGAAAATCAATGCAAATGAAAACTAAGCATACAACTTATACATTTTACATATGTATATTTATGTTTGATCAATTTGCAGTGATTTTCTTTGCTTTAAAATAGATTTTGTCAATATGCCATATATGGTAAAATGTTGCGTTGACGTCATCGTTCCAAGATGGCCTCCTCCATTTATGTTCTTTGCAAACTTCCAATAGGTCATATCTTCTTTCCTTTGCATGGCATTTTGATATTTCTTTCAGCTTTGTTACTTAAATATTAAAATAAAACATATTAAGAAACAAGAAATGTCACTGTAAGTGACAAATGCCCCGGAAGTGGTTGTGACATTTGACCTCTAAGTGTGACCTTGACCTTGGAGTCATTGACCTTGATTTTGCACGCGACACGTCGTCTTGTTGTGGTGAACACTTGTGTCAAGCTATTTGAAAATCCGTCCATGAATGTGAGAGTTATTAACCGGACACGAAAGCACTTCTTTTTGAACTTTGACCTCTATGTGGACCTTAACCTTGGAGCCACGGACCTGGATTTTGCGCGCGACACGTCATATTGTTGTGATGAGTACTTGTGCCAAGTTATTTGAAAATCCGTCCAGGAATGTCAGAGTTATTGACCGGACACGATTGGACAGACGAACGGACGGACGGACTGACGGACTACTATATGCCACCCTTCGGGGGCATAACAAAATAAAGATAAGATAATTATTGACTGCAAAATGACTAATCATATTATAAAAACTATCAAAATGTTAAAGCAAATGTTCATGCAATCTCGGAACGTTAATGCTTAATTACAAAGTCACTTAATATGTTATGCACCGACATGGGGGTATGTAGTAATCGCACTGTCCGTGCGTCCGTCCGTTCGAAACCGTGTCTCATCCATTCCTCAGAACTACTGAAAGGAATTTCGTCAAACTGCACACAAATGTTCATCACAATGAGAAGGTGTGTCACGCAAAGGAATCATGACCGTATCTCAAAGTTAACGGTCACACTTGGAGGTCAAAGGTCAAGAAATCGTCAAAGAATTCATGTCTCAGCTATTATTTTGAAAGTACTGAAGGGAGTTGTGTCACCTATCACACATCTGTTTATCATATTGAGAAGGTGTGTCGCGCGTAAGACTCATGCCCGTGTCTTAAACGTCAAGGTCACACTTGAAGGCCAAATTTCAAAAAAACGTAACCAATTAATGTATCAGCCATTACTTAGAAACTACTGAAGTGAGTTGTGAGAATGGGGTATGTAGTAATCGCACTGTCCGTGCGTCCGTCCGTTCGAAATCGTGTCTCATCCATTCATCATTCGTCAAACTGCACACAAATGTTCATCACAATGAGAAGGTGTGTCGCGCGTAAGACTCATGCCCGTATCTTAAAGGTCAAGGTCACACTTGAAGGCCAAATGTCAAAAAAACTTCACACCCATGTTCATCACATTGAGAAGGTATGTCGCGTGCAAGAATCATGTCAGTGTCTCAACGGTAAAGGTCACAGTTGAAGTTCAAAGGTCAAACAATCTTTAAAAATATCAAGTCTCAGCCATTACTTGGAAACTACCGAGTTGCGTCAAACTTCAAACAAATTTTCATCAAATTGAGAAGGTGTGTCATGCGTAAGAATCCTGTCAGTGCCTCAAAAGTCAAGGTGACAGTTGGAGGTCAAAGGCCATTTTTGTCATGTCAGCCTTTAGTCCAAATCTACTGAAGGAAATTAATGTTCATCACAATGAGAAGGTGTGTCGTGTGCCAGAATCATGTTAGTGCCTCAAAGGTCAAGGTCACAGTTAGGCAGATGGTTTGCAGTGGGGGCATCCGTGTTCCATGGACACATTTCTTGTTTTTACATGAATGCTCCTTTATTTTTGTTATTATAACTACACACAAAAAATAAATAATGCTTGTTTAATATCATTCTGATATGATGGTTTTAACAAAATACCTATGGCAAACATGTGTGACCCAACTTGGATAGAATATTAAATAAAAAATCAGGTCCCGGAAAGTAAATGTTAAATAACAAAGTTTTAAAAAAATACTTTCATTTTTTTTAAATATAAACCCAATCTTAACTTCTGCGCTTATATAAATCAATTATAAAAAAATTGTGCTTGTTTTTGAGAATTTAACAGAAGAATATGAACCCTCATAGTCATTTAGCCAAAGGTTTTGCCTATTTTTAGGCGGTCACGGAAAGTAAGTCATAATATTTTAACACAATTACATAAAAAATACATATTTATTTCCGCTAGACCATTCTACATAAATATATACTAATTATAGGAACATAATAGTTTATGAAAAATAATATTATGAGTAAGACTGGTCCAACATTCATGTCTATTTGTAGGCGGTCCCTAAAAGTAAATCATTGATTACTAAGTAATTTTCTAACAAAATTACATAAAAAATACATATTTATGTCCGCAAGACCATTCTACATTAATATATACTAATTTTAATTATAGGAACAAGTTAATTTTTGAAAAATAATATTATGAGTAAGACTGGTCCAAATATGATAATCACTTTTGATAACAGGTCCCGGAAAGTTATTGCTAAATTACAAAGTAAAAATAATATTTTTTTTATTATTTTTTTTGGTGTGTACACTTAGATCAACACACACTATATTTTAACTATTTTTAAAATCGTCCCGACTTCTAGTAGCCACCATTAAAGAAGTCTGGCGGTAAATTTGGATTCAGAGATAGGTGAAAATTATGGGAATTTGGTGTTTATTAAAAATTATTTCACACAAAGCCGCACTAGTCTGTCCTATTGAGGGGACAATTATAAGTGTGTGTGGTTTGTTTGGCATGTGTCCGGTCGTAGTGAAGTTTAATTGTCGTCAACAATTATTCAGCGTTTGTTTTATTTTCATTTATACTGGCTTCCTGTGATATTATTATCAAGGCTAAGGGTTCTATGATATCACGATAGTGTCAAATCTATAAAACCATTACCATTGTCATCTCTGCTAAAGCATATGATAGTTTTTTTGTAGATGCGATGTCTTCATGTATACTGGTGTCCGACCAGTTTTCGGCGCCCAACAGTTTCACTGATATTCATTTTAAACGCATGTTTTTAATTTTAGCGATAATTTTCATTCCGGATGTACATTTTTGTTGATAGACATGTTCATCTGAATGGTAAAGATAAAAACAGACACATTGCATCCTAAAATAATTGAATAGTCTATTTGCACTGATATATCAATGATTCACAAACATAAGGTTTATTACAATATGGGTCATTTCAAAGGGAAGCAACCTGTAAATAATTAATGCAGGGGAGTAAGCAAACTGTACTTACTTTGTTTCATACAATTTTATGGGTTAAAAAGAATTAAAAATGAAAGAATTGTCATTTTTTTAATGATATTAACATGATTGCAAAAACTATACGGATTGGTGACAAAGATTCTGCATTTTACATCGTACTTATACAAAGTTACATGTCTAGTGGGGTTTCCCGAAATCAACTTAAATGTCATCTTATATTGCGTACATATTAAAGGCTAAGCCTTCGTATGGTGGTTTTAAATGAAACTCCTACATATATTTTAAATATTATTTCAATAAAAGTCTGTAAATGTGCCGAAAACTGCTTGGACACCAGTATATAATAAAATAATTGAAAAAAAAGGTAAGATTATCATAAAATAAAAGGATGCATATTTCCAAAACACGCAAAAACTGGAAAAAAATCCTTATCTTAAAATTTCATCAGCCCTAGTCTCCATAAATGCAGTTTCCATTATCTTGACTGTAATAATGCTCATTAATTTTTATTCGAATGAATCAGACTGACATACATTAATGTAACATTTCTATTTTAGCCAAGAACTCAAATTTGATACGGTTGGTAGATGGTATAAGCGCTAGTCAGGGCCGAGTAGAAGTATTTCACTACAATGCATGGGGTACTGTTTGTGATGACGAGTTTGACAACAATGCCGCGACTGTGGTGTGCCACATGCTGGGATTTAATGGGTAAACTTAGATCAAATAAATTAATATGTGTGGTTCCCGTTACATTGGGGAAAAAATGATTTGTTTTTGTTTGGAGACTGATTTTTGAACAGATAAAAACAAAGCGTTGACTGCAAACTGGTCTTGCATGTCACCTTTTACTTCTTCCATAATGCTAGTGTTCATAAATGAACATAATTTTCTAATGCCGTCAAACTGCCGACATTTCTGACAGAGACCCAAGGAGGACGCCATCATGCTGCATTGGGATTATCATCGTCAAAATGCTTTTCTACAGTGTATTGATGATCATAACAGAGTTGAAAGTGTCTCCGTAATGGTATTAACTTTACCGGAGTTGCGTCCCTTTCTACGATGATTTTCCCCACATACTTTCATACTTTTTACTGCAAAAAGGAGAGAGAGAAATTAGGATTGGCGAAAACGGCCCACAAATCTAGGATCAGTCGGGTAACCGGAACCACACATATTTTTTATTTGGTCTTCCTGAACTTAAATTTAAAGGGACATGCAGCAATCTTGTATTAATCAAGCATTACAATAAGAGCCATCGGCGTAGCTACTATTAGGCTATATAGGCCCGGGCCTATACATCAATTTGAAAGATGAAAACAGTAAAAGTAAAAACATGCATTAAAAACTGAAGCCGGAGGGCATGTGGGGTTAAAGGTCAACTTATTTTCTTATTTTATTTTACAGTGTAGGTAATTCAACTTTGTCAAATGTTAATCCTCAAATTTGTATAATTTTTTCTTTAAATACCACACAAGTTCTGTCAAATATACACCAAACGCACCATTACATAGCTAAATTAAAAAAAAAACAACAGGGGGAGCATGCCCAAAGAAACCCCTGGTTTGTCGGGCCTATATATGCATTTCAGTTCAGCTACTCCCCTTAGTGCATCAATTTATTAATCCATTTTGACTGAAATCTGCTTGCATATAATGAAATAAAATTGCGAGTTTTCAAATTTTATTATTCTACTATTGGTATATATATATTATTGATGCAATATAATCAACAGTTAGTAATATGCAAAAACAATTTGCTTTGAACTATTCTAATAATTAATATTAATGACTGCAACAATACAAAATATGTAAAAATAAATAATACCGGGACGCCACAACTTTAAAAATAATACAAGATTGCCGTGTGGTATAAATATGTATTATTGATAGTTTGTTATTAATATCAATATTATACCATTGCTTTTTGACATAGTGACATTCCCTAACTACTGTTTATTTTGTACATTTTAGATCTGTCTTTACTGTTCGTCCCGAATCCTACTTTGGCGAAGGTTCAGGTAGGATCTGGTTGGACAACGTGATTTGTAACGGGAACGAGAGTAGTCTGGACAGCTGTAACACTAAAGCCTGGGGTCAGTCCAACTGCAGACATGAAGAAGACGTCGGCGTCGACTGTCAACCAAGTGAGTCTGATATAAGGGTATTTAAGAATGCATTTTTGTCTGTTCAGTCTGCTAAATGGAAAGATGTTTTTTTGTCTTACCTTGTTCAAACGGTTAAAAAGACATGTTTTTATTTTTTATTTTTATACGCCAATTTGAAAAAACTACGCCCGTTTGAAAAACGAGACGTATTATGGTATGCGGTTGTCCGTCCGTACGTACGTCCGTAAACAATTCGCATTCTGCACGATAACTGCAAACGTATGAGACCCATCTTCATGAAACTTAATAGGTAGAGGAAGATTCCTATTGTTTTTGGGGTCAGTAAATCAAAGGTCAAGGTCACAGTGTGACCTTATAAGAAAATATGCATTCCGGACGATAACTGCGAAAGCATAAAACCTACAATCATGAAACTTCATAGGTACATTGCCCCATGTAGGAGGTGTCCTATTGATTTTGGGGTCAGTAAGTCAAGGGTGAAGTTCACGTTGACCTTATATGAAAATATGCATTCCGGACGATAACTTCGAAACCATAAAACCTACACTCATGAAACTTCATAGGTACATTTCCCTAGGTTAGAGGATGATCCCTGTTGTTTTGGGGGTCAGTAGGACAAAGGTCAAATTTACAATGACCTTATATGGAAATAAATATGTATTCTGGATAACAACTTTGAGACCATAACACCTACACTCATGAAACTTCATAGGTACATTGCCCTAGGTGTGAGGAAGATTCGTATTGTTTCTGGGGTCAGTAGGTCAAAGTACAAGGTCACAGTGATCTTATATGGAAATATGCATTCCGGACAATGACTTCGAAACTATAACACATGCCCTGTATTAAAAGATCGAGAAGGTGTCCCATCCTTCACAACAAAGAGGGAATGTAAAATAACCATATAATTGTATGTATTTATTAGATAATACAATCAGTGCATTTAAAAAGACAAAATGATATATAGTGTCCTATAGAAACCACAGCGTCCGAACGCAATGGCATGTTAGGTCCGCACTGTACTGCAAACAAGGACTTGAAACTACAATGAAAGAGACAAAAAACAACAGTAAGGGTGGTGAAGACAGGGTTACCGACTTGGAACGGTCAGTAGGCAATAAGGCCTACTGGTTAGCTTGAACCGATTTTGCATGCGCACAATCCTCGCTATTATCCTGTCTTCAGCGCCCAAATAGACAAGACCGTGTAAACAAAAATGAAAAGAGACAAAAAACAACAGAAAAGGTGGTGAAGACAGGGTTACCGACTTGGAACGGTCAGTAGGCAATAAGGCCTACTGGTTAGCTTGAATCGATTTTATATGCGCACAATCCTCGCTATTATGCTGTCTTCAGCGCCCAAATAGACAAGACAGTGTAAACAAAACTACATCCCATCAAAAGGAAATCTCTAACAATAAAGTCCACATCCAGAGAAACTAATAAAGATATTCATACAAAATAATAAACATCCCAGGATGTATCCAGAAGCGTACTGAACAACCATAGTAGTTGCAGCTAAAGAGAAAACCAATCTAGGATACGACCAGAAAACCCGAGGGACGAAATCTCATGCACCCACCTCCCTTAGTTGGGGTTTGAGTAGGTACAATCATAGAGTCCCAAGAGGTAGTCCAGTCAATACTTGCTATTTTTTGAATTTCTAGAGTGGAACTGAAGTCCTCGTTCAAAATGTGTTTTAACTGAAAGAAGTAGAGCAAATTGTAAGCAACTGTTTATCGCCATATGTTTGCGTTTGGGACAAAGAGACTTGGGTACTAACAGAAAACACAATGTTGATTTGAACACACAAAAAATCAGCCGACTAAAAATAATCGAAAACAAAATTTGTTGCGTTTACATGTATTGAGTATGTATTGGGTAAGGATTTTTGTGTCAACATTCTATATAAGCAACTAGATATTGGACACGTGGATTAAACCTATTTGGATATAATCCATTTTCCGCATCTCATACAAGTGTTTGCTCGTGTCGTCATGATAGCGCCGGTGTTTGTCCGTCCGTGTATATGCGTACGCGTACACTGTCGCACTCTGTAATCACCTGGTATGATTTCGAATAGACTGACTCGCTGATAATCTCGTATGTTATCGAATTTTCGTAGTGTTTCATAATTGTTATAGTCAGTTTTATATTGTAACATGCATGCAGGTCAGTCGAAAACAATGATATATTTGATTGCCAGTTAAGTTGGCTTACATCTAACAACATGTTCAAAAACGAGCGTAACATGCTACCTAGGATGTCATTCATTCATTTCAATGGTTAAAAATTGCCCCCCTAACCCCACCCCCACCCCACAACGTTTATTCCTTCCTCCAACCCCGTCCCCCTCCCCCCACACAAACACTCAAAGGAAACTACCACAGTTCCAGTGGAAAATATATACTTGACGCCATTATAATGCAAGTTTAGTGTGCACGTGATTTTCGCATAATTCCGATTTTACTTCTTTCAATACATGAATTTGATCGATCACCAGATTTATAGGGAATGTGGATAATTTCTAACATGTACATAACACTACAATTGATCTTGGAGACATTTTAATTAAAAATAAACCCAAACAAAACCTAAACAAAATGCACGTTTAATGGCGTTAAGTATATACGATGTCCAGTCTCAAAGTATGCTTCGAATGTAACCACGCATGATTTGATTTAAACATATTTTATTGCCATATATGTAAAAGTACAATGCAATCGGGTCGGGCCACAAGTGCTACCCACATTAGTTACGGCCCTTCCCTACAATGGAGTTTTAACAAATATAATGAATGGCAATTGCTATTAACACGTATCAATAAACTGGATTAACTACAACATGATATGTAGTAGAACATGTTAAGATAATAAGAAAATAGAAATAAAAAATAAAGAAAAAGTAAAAGTGGAAGAAAGAATAATGCAACACATGTGACATTGCTCGGGTTGATTAGACAGATAAAATGTAAAGGCAAACCTAAGTAAATCGATGACTATTTCTAATAAAGTTTTGAACAGAATTAAAAACCAAACCATTTTCTTGTGTTTCTTGTGTTGCAAGATCTAACCTTCCAAACAATAATGTATTTGAGCTTAAAGGATGAAACGAATGCGTTGACTGGAAGAGTTCGAGCCTCTCAACATTGAATTGCATACATTCAAAGAAGAAATGGTTTGCATCTTCATTACCCTGACCGCAAATGCATTGAGGCGATTTGCGTAAATGATTTTGAAAAAGATCATTATTGAGATTACTACATGAATTTCTTATCCCAGCATGCATAACAGAAGAAAATCGAACACCAGAAAAGTAAAAACTAGGAACATTTGAATTAGTAAACATTATTCACCTAAGCTGACCTTGAATATGTTTAATGAGCCTGAATTTCTAATATCTAAAGGTAAATCATTCCAGAGTTTCATAGCTGATGGAATAAATGAATTCATAAAAATAGAGGTTCTAACTAAAGTCTGCGAGAAATGTTCTGCGTTCCTGAGGGGATATGAAGTCTCTTCCGCTACGGTTCTTGGCAGTAGATTTGCCAGGTATTCAGGCACCACTGTTCCGTTTTTCATTTTATATACAACAGAAAGTTTTTGGAACTTACGCCGTTCTGTTAACGTCAGCTATCCTATTTCATTCATCAAATTAACAATAGATACCGAACGGGTAAGACCGGTCACAATACGCGCAGCTTCATATTGTATTTTTTCAAGTTTATTTTTTCATATTCGCTGCAGCCATCCCAAACAATAGCAGCATATTCTAAGATTGGACTGACATACGATAAATAAATTTGATTTAATGCCTTACGACTAAGTGTAAATTTCAAAACCCTCATAGTTCCAATGATTTTGGAAGCCGAAAGAGATATATGTTCGCTATGCATATGATAACCACGCATATCATTTGAACTTCGTGTGCAAAATGAACAATACATAAATGTATATCACCGTTCTATTCGGAATATATGCACTTATAATCGATACCATTAGTAGTTTCAATTCATAAAATACTCGCACCACTACAATGTAAAACCAAAATGAGGACTATTGCAGACCAATATAAGTCCCTACAGCCATGTAGTTTTACAGCAATACGTTTGGTATTAGTGGGAGCAACGTTACTGAAATCATAAAATCCTGAAGGACATACTCTAGCCACGAGCAACGCTACTGAAACCATAATCTTGAAGGACATAATCTTGCCAGGAGCATGGGACTGTCTCGCATGTAGGAACCATTTTGAAGAACACTGACACAAACATCATAATACTCCTGTCAAGAGCTTCTTAAGTGTGAAAGCAAGTCTGACAAAGGACGTTGCGGAAGTTGCAAATGCAATTAAGTTGAAATGCTGTGCAAAGCTGTTTGTGAATGTGGTGGAAACTATGATCTCGAATGATATATATGTAGATAATAACAATACAGATGATAAATCATGGTGCGTAGACGTCATCGTTCCAAGATGGCCGCCTCCATTTATGTTCCTTGCAAACTTCCAATAGGTCATATCTCCTTTCCTTTGCATGGCATTTTGATATTTCTTTCAGCTTTGTTACTTAAATATTAAAATAAAACATATTAAGAAACAAGAAATGTCACTGTAAGTGACAAATGCCCCGGAAGTGGTTGTGACATTTGACCTCTAAGTGTGACCTTGACCTTGGAGCCATTGACCTTGATTTTGCGCGCGACACGTCGTCTTGTTGTGGTGAGCACTTGTGTCAAGTTATTTGAAAATCCGTCCATGAATGTGAGAGTTATTAACCGGACACGAAAGCACTTCTTTTTGAACTTTGACCTCTATGTGGACCTTGACATTGGAGCTACGGACCTGGATTTTGCGCGCGACACGTCATATTGTTGTGATGAGTACTTGTGCCAAGTTATTTGAAAATCCGTCCAGGAATGTCAGAGTTATTGACCGGACACGATTGGACAGACGAACGGACGGACGGACTGACGGACTACTATATGCCACCCTTCGGGGGCATAAAAAAATAAAGATAAGATAATTATTGACTGCAAAATGACTAATCATATTATAAAAACTATCAAAATGTTAAAGCAAATGTTCATGCAATCTCGGAACGTTAATGCTTAATTACAAAGTCACTTAATATGTTATGCACCGACATGGGGGTATGTAGTAATCGCACTGTCCGTGCGTCCGTCCGTTCGAAACCGTGTCTCATCAATTCCTCAGAACTACTGAAAGGAATTTCGTCAAACTGCACACAAATGTTCATCACAATGAGAAGGTGTGTAACGCAAAGGAATCATGACCGTATCTCAAAGTTCACGGTCACACTTGGAGGTCAAAGGTCAAGAAATCGTCAAAGAATTCATGTCTCAGCTATTATTTTGAAAGTACTGAAGGGAGTTGTGTCACCTATCACATCTGTTTATCATATTGAGAAGGTGTGTCGCGCGTAAGACTCATGCCCGTGTCTTAAATGTCAAGGTCACACTTGAAGGCCAAATGTCGAAAAAACGTTACCAATTAATGTATCAGCCATTACTTAGAAACTACTGAAGTGAGTTGTGAGAATGGGGTATGTAGTAATCGCACTGTCCGTGCGTCCGTCCGTTCGAAATCGTGTCTCATCCATTCATCATTCGTCAAACTGCACACAAATGTTCATCACAATAAGGAGGTGTGTCGCGCGTAAGACTCATGCCCGTATCTTAAAGGTCAAGGTCACACTTGAAGGCCAAATGTCAAACAAAACTTCACACACATGTTCATCACATTGAGAAGGTATGTCGCGTGCAAGAATCATGTCAGTGTCTCAACGGTAAAGGTCACAGTTGAAGTTCAAAGGTCAAACAATCTTTAAAAAAATCAAGTCTCAGCCATTACTTGGAAACTACCGAGTTGCGTCAAACTTCAAACAAATTTTCATCAAATTGAGAAGGTGTGTCATGCGTAAGAATCCTGTCAGTGCCTCAAAAGTCAAGGTGACAGTTGGAGGTCAAAGGCCATTTTTGTCATGTCAGCCTTTAGTCCAAATCTACTGAAGGAAATTAATGTTCACCACAATGAGAAGGTGTGTCGTGTGCCAGAATCATGTTAGTGCCTCAAAGGTCAAGGTCACAGTTAGGCAGATGGTTTGCAGTGGGGGCATCCGTGTTCCATGGACACATTTCTTGTTTTAACATGAATGCTCCTTTATTTTTGTTATTATAACTACACACAAAAAATAAATAATGCTTGTTTAATATCATTCTGATATGATGGTTTTAACAAAATACCTATGGCAAACATGTGTGACCCAACTTGGATAGAATATTAAATAAAAAATCAGGTCCCGGAAAGTAAATGTTAAATAACAAAGTTATAAAAAAATACTTTCATTTTTTTTAAATATAAACCCAATCTTTAACTTCTGCGCTTATATAAATCAATTATAAAACAATTGTGCTTGTTTTTGAGAATTTAACAGAAGAATATGAACGCTCATAGTCATTTAGCCAAATGTTTTGCCTATTTTTAGGCGGTCACGGAAAGTAAGTCATAATTTTTTAACACAATTACATAAAAAATACATATTTATTTCCGCTAGACCATTCTACATTAATATATACTAATTTTAATTATAGGAACATAATAGTTTATGAAAAATGCATCCTAAAATAATGGAATAGTCTATTTGCACTGATGTATCAATGAATCACAAACATAAGGTTTATTACAATATGGGTCATTTCAAAGGGAAGCAACCTGTAAATAATTAATGCAGGGGAGTAAGCAAACTGTACTTACTTTGTTTCATAAGATTTTATGGGTTAAAAAGAATTAAAAATGAAAGAATTGTCATTTTTTTAATGATATTAACAAGATTGCGAAAACTATACGGATTGGTGACAAAGATTCTGCATTTTACATCGTACTTATACAAAGTTACATGTCTAGTGGGGTTTCCCGAAATCAACTTAAATGTCATCTTATATTGCGTACATATTAAAGGCTAAGCCTTCGTATGGTAGTTTTAAATGAAACTCATACATATATTTTAAATATTATTTCATTAAAAGTCTGTAAATGTGCCGAAAACTGCTTGGACACCAGTATATAATAAAATAATTGAAAAAAAAGGTAAGATTATCATAAAATAAAAGGATGCATATTTCCAAAACACGCAAAAACTGGAAACAAATCCTTATCTTAAAATTTCATCAGCCCTAGTCTCAATAAATGCAGTTTCCATTATCTTGACTGTAATAATGCTCATTAATTTGTATTCGAATGAATCAGACTGTCATACATTAATGTAACATTTCTATTTCAGCCCAGTACTCAAGTTTGATACGGTTGGTAGGTGGTATAAGCGCTAGTCAGGGCCGAGTAGAAGTATTTTTATACAATGAATGGGGTACTGTTTGTAATGACGAGTTTGACAACAATGCCGCGACTGTGGTGTGTCACCAGCTGGGATTTAATGGGTAAACTTAGATCAAATAAAATAATATGTGTGGTTCCCGTTACATTGGGGAAAAATGATTTGTTTTTGTTTGGAGACTGATTTTTGAACAGATAAAAACAAAGCGTTGACTGCAAACTGGTCTTGCATGTCACCTTTTACTTCTTCCATAATGCTAGTGTTCATAAATGAACATAATTTTCTAATGCCGTCAAACTGCCGACATTTCTGACACAGACCCAAGGAGGACGCCATCATGCTGCATTGGGATTAGCATCGTCAAAATGCTTTTCTACAGTGTATTGATGATCATAACAGAGTTGAAAGTGTCTCCGTAATGGTATTAACTTTACCGGAGTTGCGTCCCTTTCTACGATGATTTTCCCCACATACTTTCATACTTTTTACTGCAAAAAGGAGAGAGAGAAATTAGGATTGGCGAAAACGGCCCAAAAATCTAGGATCAGTCGGGTAACCGGAACCACACATATCATTTTATTTGGTCTTCCTGAACTTAAATTTAAAGGGACATGCAGCAATCTTGTATTAATCAAGCATTACAATAAGAGCCATCGGCGTAGCTACTATTAGGCTATATAGGCCCGGGCCTATACATCAATTTGAAAGATGAAAAAAGTAAAAGTAAAAACATGCATTAAAAACTGAAGCCGGAGGGCATGTGGGGTTAAGGGTCAACTTATTTTCTTATTTTATTTTACAGTGTAGGTAATTCAACTTTGTCAAATGTTAATCCTCAAATTTGTATATTTTTTTCTTTAAATACCACACACGTTCTGTCAAATATACACCAAACGCACCATTACATAGCTAAATTAAAAAAAAAACACAGGGGGAGCATGCCCAAAGAAACCCCTGGTTTGTCGGGCCTATATATGCATTTCAGTTCAGCTACTCCCCTTAGTGCATCAATTTATTAATCCATTTTGACTGAAATCTGCTTGCATATAATGAAATAAAATTGCGAGCTTTCAAATTTTATTATTCTACTATTGGTATATATATATTATTGATGCGATATAATCAACAGTTAGTAATATGCAAAAACAATTTGCTTTGAACTATTCTAATAATTAATATTAATGTCTGCAACAATACAAAATATGTAAAAAAAAAAAATACCGGGACGCCACAACTTTAAAAATAATACAAGATTGCCGTGTGGTATAAATATGTATTATTGATAGTTTGTTATTAATATCAATATTATACCATTGCTTTTTGACATAGTGATATTCCCTAACTACTGTTTAATTTGTACATTTTAGATCTGTCTTTGCTGTGTCCTACTTTGGCGAAGGTTCAGGTTGGATCTGGTTGAACGACGTGATTTGTAACGGGAACGAGAGTAGACTGGAAAGCTGTAACGCTACCTGGGGTACGCGGACCAACTGCGGACATGAACAAGACGTCGGCGTCGACTGTCAACCAGGTGAGTCTGATATAAGGGTATTTAAGAATGCATTTTTGTCTGTTTAGTCTGCTAAATGGAAAGATGTTTTTTGTCTTACCTTGTTCAAACGGTTTAAAAGACATCTTTTTATTTTTATACGCCAATTTGAAAAATTACGCCCGTTTGAAAAACGAGACGTATTATGGTATGCGGTTGTCCGTCCGTACGTACGTCCGTAAACAATTCACATTCTGCACGATAACTGCAAACGTATGAGACCCATCTTCATGAAACTTCATAGGTAGAGGAAGATTCCTATTGTTTTTGGGGTCAGTAAATCATAGGTCAAGGTCACAGTGACCTTATAAGAAAATATGCATTCCGGACGAAAACTGCGAAAGCATAAAACTTACAATCATGAAACTTCATAGGTACATTGCCCTAGGTTAGAGGAGGATCCATGTTGTTTTGGGGGTCAGTAGGACAAAGGTCAAATTTACAATGACCTTATATGGAAATAAATATGTATTCTGGATAACAACTTTGAGACCATAACACCTACACTCATGAAACTTCATAGGTACATTGCCCTAGGTGAGAGGAAGATCCGTATTGTTTCTGGGGTCAGTAGGTCAAAGGTCAAGGTCACAGTGATCTTATATGGAAATATGCATTCCGGACAATAACTTCGAAACTATAACACCTGCCCTGGGTTAAAAGATCGATAAGGTGTCCCATCCTTCACAACAAAGAGGGAATGTAAAATAACCATATAATTGTATGTATTTATTGGATAATACAATCAGTGCATTTAAAAAGACAAAATGATATATAGTGTCCTATAGAAACCACAGCGTCCGAACGCAATGGCATGGTAGGTCCGCACTGTACTGCAAACAAGGACTTGAAACTACAATGAAAGAGACAAAAAACAACAGTAAGGGTGGTGAAGACAGGGTTACCGACTTGGAACGGTCAGTAGGCAATAAGGCCTACTGGTTAGCTTGAACCGATTTTGTATGCACACAATCCTCGCTATTATCCTGTCTTCAGCGCCCAAATAGACAAGACCGTGTAAACAAAAATGAAAAGAGACAAAAAACAACAGAAAAGGTGGTGAAGACAGGGTTACCGACTTGGAACGGTCAGTAGGCAATAAGGCCTACTGGTTAGCTTGAATCGATTTTATATGCGCACAATCCTCGCTATTATGCTGTCTTCAGCGCCCAAATAGACAAGACATTGTAAACAAAACTACATCCCATCAAAAGGAAATCTCTAACAATAAAGTCCACATCCAGAGAAACTAATAAAGATATTCATACAAAATAATAAACATCTCAGGATGTATCCAGAATCGTACTGAACAACCATAGTAGTTGCAGCTAAAGAGAAAACCAATCTAGGATACGACCAGAAAACCCGAGGGACGAAATCTCATGCACCCACCTCCCTTAGTTGGGGTTTGAGTAGGTACAATCATAGAGTCCCAAGAGGTAGTCCAGTCAACACTTGCTATTTTTTGAATTTCTAGAGTGGAACTGAAGTCCTCGTTCAAAATGTGTTTTAACTGAAAGAAGTAGAGCAAATTGTATGCAACTGTTTATCGCCATATGTTAGCGTTTGGGACGAAGAGACTTGGGTACTAACAGAAAACACAATGTTGATTTGAACACACAACAAATCAGCCGACTAAAAATAATCGAAAACAAAATTTGTTGCGTTTACATGTATTGAGTATATATAGGGTAAGGATTTTTGTGTCAACATTCTATATTAGCAACTAGATATTGGACACGTGGATTAAACCTATTTGGATATAATCCATTTTCCGCATCTCATACAAGTGTTTGCTCGTGTCGTCATGATAGCGCCGGTGTTTGTCCGTCCGTGTATATGTGTACGCGTACACTGTCGCACTCTGTAATCACCTGGTATGATTTCGAATAGACTGACTCGCTGATAATCTCGTATGTTATCGAATTTTCGTAGTGTTTCATAATTGTTATAGTCAGTTTTATATTGTAACATGCATGCAGGTCAGTCGAAAACAATGATATATTTGATTGCCAGTTAAGTTGGCTTACATCTAACAAAATGTTCAACAACGAGCGTAACATGCTACCTAGGATGTCATTCATTCATTTCGATGGTTAAAAATTGCCCCCCTAACCCCACCCCCACCCAACAACGTTTATTCCTTCCTCCAACCCCGTCCCCCTCCCCCCACACAAACACTCAAAGGAAACTACCACAGTTCCAGTGGGAAATATATACTTGACGCCATTATAATGCAAGTTTAGTGTGCACGTGATTTTCGCATAATTCCGATTTTACTTCTTTCAATACATGAATTTGATCGATCACCAGATTTATAGGGAATGTGGATAATTTCTAACATGTACATAACACTACAATTGATCTTGGAGACATTTTAATTAAAAATAAACCCAAACAAAACCTAAACAAAATGCACGTTTAATGGCGTTAAGTATATACGATGTCCAGTCTCAAAGTATGCTTCGAATGTAACCACGCATGATTTGATTTAAACATATTTTATTGCCATATATGTAAAAGTACAATGCAATCGGGTCGGGCCACAAGTGCTACCCACATTAGTTACGGCCCTTCCCTACAATGGAGTTTTAACAAATATAATGAATGGCAATTGCTATTAACACGTATCAATAAACTGGATTAACTACAACATGATATGTAGTAGAACATGTTAAGATAATAAGAAAATAGAAATAAAAAATAAAGAAAAAGTAAAAGGGGAAGAAAGAATAATGCAACACATGTGACATTGCTCGGGTTGATTAGACAGATAAAATGTAAAGGCAAACCTAAGTAAATCGATGGCTATTTCTAATAAAGTTTTGAACAGAATTAAAAACCAAACCATTTTCTTGTGTTTCTTGTGTTGCAAGATCTAACCTTCCAAACAATAATGTATTTGAGCTTAAAGGATGAAACGAACGCGTTGACTGGAAGAGTTCGAGCCTCTCAACATTGAATTGCATACATTCAAAGAAGAAATGATTTGCATCTTCATTACCCTGACAGCAAATGCATTGAGGCGATTCGCGTAAATGATTTTGAAAAAGATCATTATTGAGATTACTACATGAATTTCTTATCCCAGCATGCATAACAGAAGAAAAACGAACACCAGAAAAGTAAAAACTAGGAACATTTGAATTAGTAAACATTATTCACATAAGCTGACCTTGAATATGTTTAATGAGCCTGAATTTCTAATATCTAAAGGTAAATCATTCCAGAGTTTCATAGCTGATGGAATAAATGAATTCATAAAAATAGAGGTTCTAACTAAAGTCTGCGAGAAATGTTCTGCGTTCCTGAGGGGATATGGAGTCTCTTCCGCTACGGTTCTTGGCAGTAGATTTGCCAGGTATTCAGGCACCACTGTTCCGTTTTTCATTTTATATACAACAGAAAGTTTTTGGAACTTACGCCGTTCTGTTAACGTCAGCTATCCTATTTCATTCATCAAATTAACAATAGATACCGAACGGGTAAGACCGGTCACAATACGCGCGGCTTCATATTGTATTTTTTCAAGTTTATTTTTTCATATTCGCTGCAGCCATCCCAAACAATAGCAGCATATTCTAAGATTGGACGGACATACGATAAATAAATTTGATTTAATGCCTTACGCCTAAGTGTAAATTTCAAAACCCTCATAGTTCCAATGATTGTGGAAGCCGAAAGAGATATATGTTCGATATGCATATGATAACCACGCATATCATTTGAACTTCGTGTGCAAAATGAACAATACATAAATGTATATCACCGTTCTATTCGGAATATATGCACTTATAATCGATACCATTAGTAGTTTCAATTCATAAAATACTCGCACCACTACAATGTAAAACCAAAATGAGGACTATTGCAGACCAATATAAGTCCCTACAGCCATGTAGTTTTACAGCAATACGTTTGGTATTAGTGGGAGCAACGTTACTGAAATCATAAAATCCTGAAGGACATACTCTAGCCATGAGCAACGCTACTGAAACCATAATCCTGAATGACATAATCTTGCCAGGAGCAACGCTACTGAAACCTTAATCCTGAAGGACATAATCTTGCCAGAAGCAACGCTACTTAAACCAAACTATTTTTATGTGGATTAGTATATATTTTGTGTTTATCATGCTTTAAAAGTAAAGGGCCATAGTATGATACTCCGGCAAATGGGAAACTCTGGAACCAATGCGTACAAATAGCCAACTCACCATGCTCCTCATACAAGGTCTTGTGGACATACCGGCATCTGAGTTCCTAATACCTGTATCCACTCGAAATAGATAGAATCACCCTCTGAAATTAATAAAGTTATATTCTTCAAGAATATATCACACATTTAGTGTGTTATTTTACCCAATATAAGTTTGTCGTTGGAATAGTCTACCAGTCACTGCGGCTGAGGCTACAGTTCTGGTATTTTAGAAGCAGGAGCTTCCCTAACTTATCTTTATCTAAACTCAGTCTCAGTCGTGTGTGTTAGGTTTCTAGTGATTATTGGTGCTGTACAGATGCGTGTTGGTTGAATTCCTAGGGGCCGCTACGGTAGCCAGACAAGACTGATGATGAAGGGCCTGAAATGTGTACCATACAGATCATACAGACACAGAAATGCGATTATCACAATTAGACCTTTATTTACATTTTATGATTTGTTTTGTACATTTAAATGATAATATTTGGTTTTAAAAATACATTTTGTAAGTACTAAAAACTAAATAGTGTGTTGTGCGAGTACTGCGTACCAGGCTCGTGCTTACTGAATACAGCCCAAAATGCCCTGAATGCCGCGTACCAAAATGGGGTGGGGGGGGGGGGGTAAAGCGTCCCATATGCTATCGACCATAGACCGGATAAATCGGTTCTGCGCACCACGCGGATGTTATCATATTTTTCAAGACCAGACTTATGAACGCAGTATCTCAGTCCGACGATTTGTCTAGATTTTTACGACGCTTGTAATGTTGGTATTTGAAATCAAGCGTCGCAGATGATGAAGACTATTGCTCAGTTAGTCTTCATCATCTTCGACGCTTGATTGTTAATAGACAACCCATGAAGGTATGAAACCACTAATTATTTTCCCCATAGACACCAATGTTAAAGTGTCACATATTAATGATTTGCTGCAAATGCAACTCAAGTATGGATAATGCAGCAGTGTAATGTTCATATAGAAAACTAATTTTCCACAAATCACCAGAAAGGGTGGGGTCACAAGACAAGACTAAACAGGTCAAGGGAACAACTGTTTTCATTGATTGACTGCTTTCTTTGCTCACAAAGTGTAAGCATAGAGCCGAAATTTCGAAAATGTTCATCAGTGATCCAGTAAAACCTATTGATACGCTTCTTATACATACAACCACAAAATCGAATAGAAATGGGCAGTTTTCCCCTCCTTTTTATTACAGGAACTATTTTTGACTACACGTCGGAGGTTTACATGCAATTAGTGGTGGTAAACCTATAAGAGAAGAAAACATGTTCAGATGTTTCTTAAATGAGAAATTTGTGTTGTAATTTTCATAACGAGCTTAAAAACACCTATTTCATGCAAATCAAATGATTATTTGCCGAGATATGATCTTGTGAATACCAAGGACAATAGTCTGAAATCGACAAAAGTCAGAGATTTTTATTTTTACTTTTACACTATCTGAATTGTCATACCAAATAGCATTTCTTATCAATACACCATATTAAATAGATCAAATGTTTAGAACAGTCAATGGACATTAATAAAATATACATTTTAGGTACAATTAGGACGATGAGTATGTCAATTTATGTCGATTTTCATGCCAAAATTGATTTTTTAAGCAAATTCTTCAAAATCGGTGGTACCATACCTGATTATAGTAGCGAATACGAGCTCAGTAATACCAAAAAAAACACACGCTAAAATCAAATATTATACTAGCTAAACGCTACCAAGTCGAGTGTGAATGATAAGGAATAATATTTTACCTTTTACACAAATCTTCATTTTTTCAAAGTATCCTATTTTATGGGGGTAAGGGAAATATTTAGTGGTTTCATGCCTACCAAACCTGTTGTCATGCAGATTTAATTCATGAAAACAGGTTGCAAACATGCAAACCTACATGTTGATACGAAAAACACATAGTTCCATTGCAAACACTTCGCAAACACGTCATTTTAAACACGAACAAAATTTGAAACTCAAAATTACGGCTTTTATAGACAAAATTGGACTGAAAACGCTCAAAACCTATATAAAAAACTATGGAAAACTTATTTCTGACATAAGATGGATAATACACCAGTGTAATGTTCATATAGAAAACTAATTTTCCACTTGAAAAATCACCAGAAAAGGTGGGGTTACAAGACATGTAAGAAAGTTATTGTTTGTGTTGTTTTAAGAGAACAATGTAATAACTTAAACACGTTTTTTAAACGAAACTTAATCACTGAGCATCGTGGTCAGGCAAGAGGTAATGCAATCATAATATGTTGTGTATTCGTCACTTCGTTTCATAATACACTGAACCAAACAGCTAACGCACCAGTAGATAATACCTATATTATCTCACTAATAACAATCAATAAATCAAAACAAATTTACTTCTGAACGAGACACAAATCTTGTCTTTAAAATAACTTCTTTAGGTTATCACAGTTTTCTTTCAAAATAACGCAAACAAGTTTTTTTTGAAAATATCAAATTGTTGTGAAACGTATGGAAAAGAAACACAAATTAGACGAATAAAACAATTTCGAAAAAAAGGTGGTGCGTTAGAACTTTGGTTCAGTATATATTACTATCCGAAAAGAACTTGTTTGCTTTATTTTGAAAGAAAACTGTGATAACCTAAAGAAGTTATTTTAAAGAAAACCGATTCACTGCCCACCACTTGGTCAAGCAAGATAAAACAATGAAAAGAAAATGTGCACATAGTTCAGTATATGTTCGAAAATATTCAAAAAATATAGAAAAATCACGTTTCAAAATGTCGGGAAAAAATCATAACTCTGGTGTTGGGATGAAAACCTGTTGAATAATATAATAATTTCAGAAAATAACGTGTTTGTGTTATTTTGAAAGAACACTGTAATAACCTAAACACATTATTTCAACGACACTTAATCACTGCCCATCGTGGTCAGTTAAGAGAACATGCAATAAAACTAAATTGTGCATTCGCGACAGCCTGTTCGTTTAAAAATATATTACTATCCAAAAATATATTTTTTGCGTTATTTTGAACACTGTAATAAACTAAACAAGTTATTTCAAAGAAAGCTGAATTACTGCCTAGCCCTGATCAGAAAAGGTAAAGCCATACAAATAAATTGTGCACATATTGCTGTATATGTTTGAACGTTTTCAAAATATATAGCAAAGAAAAGGTTATAAATCCAGCAGGAAGAGTAGCATTCACACAATTCTGTCACTCCAACAAGTAATACAACGCAATGGTGATTCAAAAAGTACATCACAAACACATTCAGTAGAAAAGCACATCACAAACATATACTTGTTGACAACAGGGGTACCGCCTTGGAACGGTCAGTGGAAAAAGAGACCACTAGGAAGTTGAAACCAGTTCAATGGTGCACCAAACCTCAGTATTACCCTGTCATCATCCCTAAACAACAGGACAGTGTAAATACAAATAATCCCCGGCGAGTTAACCCTTTATATTTGAGAAAGCGTGGATAGGTGTTATCAGAAAAAAAAACACAGAAATGTTCATGTATATAATATATCAAAAACTAAGTTAAATCTAAGAAACTAATCTCATATGTACTCGATGAATTTTCTGAAGTCAAAGCATCAATGGAAAAACCGTTAAGGGCATGACAATACGGGGTGAAGGACATTCATCAAATGTGTCCTGCCTTAAAGGATTTAGGAACATTTTGCAAATCGGGATATTGTCTTCCCGAGTGAAATCAAAGACGATACATGTCGTCTCGATTAAAACACACGATTTTAATGTACCTCTTTATGTTTGTGTTTTTATTTTATAAAGGACGTGTGTATAATCTCATACTATTATCTTTCATTACACAAGTAATTTTAAAACTGTCATAATAAAACCACAGATTACGTTTATACTAATTAACGTATATAAAAACACAGGTATAACTTACCAATACACTACTGTACACTACATATACTCTATATATAGCGACTGGCTCGACTCTCTCTTGATTCACACAGCCTACGACAAACATGTATACTATAGAACAAAACAGTAGCAAATGAAAAACCCTGGGAATGGGAAAAAAACCGTGGCTAGTGTACTAATACTGGAGACAGTAAATATGTTTGATACCTCATCTTTGGCCAGACACCCGGAACCCTCTATTTAAACTTGTATGCAAGTTATTATTGAATTCAAATTAGGGGGAATAAGTCAATCGCTGTTAAAAGAGTTACACCCCTTCCAAAATATAAAGCAAACAATAAAGAAATCAAAATAACATATTCCAGATATTTTCAATATATGATCAAAGGGAGACAACTGTTGTTTCTTTACGAAAATAATTCATTTAAGTTATTACGAAAATCTTTCGCCAGGGAACAAACTACTTTTTTAGCCTGTAACAACACTATGGCATATTTTACAAACAGTGATCGCGACGGTTACACTTAATGGACTTTTCAACAAGTTTGTGAATCACTATCATTCTTATTAGACATCATTTCTGTCAGGTTTGGATATTTATAGGCAAACCATTGGCATTTCTATGAGTACTAACTGTGCACCCCTGTGATTTGGTTTTGTATTGCTACGAACGTAACTATATGTTAGGACTTTCTCCAGATACACACGCTAATGTCATCGACGCTTTTAATAACACCTCACGCTATCTGGATGATATACTTAATTTGGATACTCCTTTCCTTTCTTTTATGGTTTCTAACATTTATCCTCCAGAAATAAAACTCAATAAAGCTATTGAAAACGGAGTAGTAATAACTAGATGTATGATAAGAGAGACGATTTTGATTACGATATTGTGAATTATCCACATTTAGATGGGGATATCCCCACTACTGTTTCTTATGGCGTGTATATTTCTCAGTTAATTCGTTTTGCCAGAGCTTGTAGCCGTGTTGAGGACTTCAACCTTCGTATCTTAACATTACTGAAAAACTCATCCAACAGGGTTACCTTTACCATAAACTACGTAAGACTTTTTCAAAGTTTTATTATCGTAACACTGATCTGCCCGACAAATATAATAGTAATATTAAAACACGTCTGCGACAAGGTTTATCAAAACCTGTCTTTTATGGAGATGTGATTTACAAACATAGGAAGCTTTATTAAGATTATTAGAAAATGTATAAACAGAGGTTACGACCGAAGTATTCTGCGGCACACTACATGCTTAGGTGTGGACACTTCTACAGTTTGCAATTATGCTTTCATCTTTGATTGTGCAACGACCGGACGGGCGATGGACTCTATGACAACGTGTTCCTAAATCTTTTAAGACCGTTTGATGTCTTAAACCGTTTGATGTTTGTCCTTCACTCCGTTTTGTCGTGACCTTTACGGTTTTGCCCTTGATGCTCCGACTTCAGACAATTCATCGAGTACATGTGAAATTAGCTTCTTAGGTTTAACTTATTTTTTCATATATTATATACATGAACATTTCTGTGTTTTTTCTTTTTACACCTATCTCAGCTTTCTCAAATGTAAGGCGTTAACTCGGCTGGGATTATTTTTATTTACACTGTCCTGTTCTTCAGGGACGATGACAGGGTAAGAGTGAGGTTTGGTGCACCCTTGAACCGGTTTAAACTCCCCGGTGATCCCTTTTGCCACTGACTGTTTCAAGGCGGTACCCCTGTTGTCAACACTTAAAAGCCGTACTTCTGGTCATTTTGCCAGTTCAGAAATAATGACCTGTAACTAATCCAAGGGTCGTAGAAAGATAATTATCACCACATGGGGGATTTCCAGCAGGCAATGCTGCAGATGATGTTTATTGCTGGATCATGATAAATCTCATATTATCAGACTTCCACAGTCCACAACAGAAGCAAGATGTTTACAAGGATTGATACACAAATATGATTTAAAATGATTTTTTGACAATAAACTCTGATCACTTTACAATTTATGTTTTTATGAATTTGATTTTCCTAACATTTCATTACATTGTAGAAGTATTTTTTTTAAAATCCAATATATGCAATTTCACAAACTTTATATACAATTAATAGTCATGGCAGAATGCATATAATATAATTCATTACATTTTTTATATGCCCGTTTGGAAAATGGAAGGTACTATGGTACGGGGTTGTCCGTCTGTACGTCCGTCCGTAGATAATTTGCATTCCGCACGACAGTAACCTTATATGGAAATATGGCATTCTGGATGATAACTTCAAAACTATAATACCTACACTCATAAAACTTCATAGGTACATTGCCCTAGGTGAGCGGAGAATCTCTATTTGATTCTGTGGTCAGTAGGTCGAAAGTCAAGGTCACAGTGACCTTATATAGAAATATGGCATTCTGGATGATAATTTTAAAAAACATACCACCTACACTCATAAAACTTCATAGGTACATTTCCCTAGGTCAGAGGAGGATTCGTTTTGCTTTTAGAGTCAGTTGATTAAAGGTCAAGCTCACCATGACCTTTTATGGAAATATTCATTCCGGACAATAGCCTCGAAACCATAATACCTACCCTCATGAAATTTCATGGGTACATTTCCCTAGTGAGAGGAGAATCCCTATTGTTTTTGGGGTTATTGTGTCAAAGGTCAAGGTTACCATGACCTTTTATGGAAATACGCATTATTGACGATAACTTCGAAACCGTAACACCCAAACTTTTGAAACTTAATAGGTATATTTGCCCTGGGTAAGAGGAAGAACACTATTGTTTTTTGGGTCAGTAGGTCAAAGGTCAATGCCACCATTATGGAGTACTAATTTCGGACGATAACTACAAAAATATAACACCTACACTCATGAAACGTCATTGGTACATTTCTCTAGGTATGTGGAGGATCCCTGTTGTTTTAGGGTCAGTAAGCTGATAACTTTAAAATGATAAACCTACACTAAATAAATTTAATTGATACATTGCCCTAGGTGAGAAGAACAGGAACCCTATTGTTTTGGGGTAGCTAGGTAAAAGGTCAATGTCACCATGATCTTATAAGAAAATTCACAATTTGTTGAATAACTTCATAATATTCGCACTCATGAAACTTCCCAAGCGCATTTTGTCCTTGTTGAAAAGAAGAATCTTATTGTTTTTGGTGTCAGAAGGTTAAAGGACAAGGTTACCAAGCCCTTTTAAAGTATAATACATGCATTTTTAAAACAGTTTTGCTAGAAGTTCAAAGGTCAAGGTCATAATAACCTTTAACCTAAACTAATATAATACCTTTAAGGTAACGGGCGTGTTATGCCCTGTTAGGCGGCGCCCTTGTTTCGCTCGAAATGGTACCTAATTCGGAAAAAGCTGGTGTTTAGTTACAATCTTGATAGCCACCGAATTACTACCATATCTTACCTTATTTTCTAATAGTTTTATCTTTATATATTTACATTAATTTTTAATTACTACTTAATTTCTTCATCTTTCGTCGGTTGTTGCGCACAATATGACCTATTTATGAGTCGACATGCCGTGAAACATCATTCATTCATTCATTCATTCAAATGAGATGGGAGGAGTTTGAAGGCGAGGTTATATGTCGGTGATTCGTTATAAATGCACCATCATGATCAATAAATAGGTCTAAGTTTATTTATTCAAGAAAGCTCCACAACAGGAACATTCAAATTATTTACAAGGAAATGATAACGAAGTTGTAAAATGTATTATTAATAATTAAACATGTATATCACAATCAACACCCACGTGTTTATCACAATGACGCCGTTTCCTAGGTTTAGTCAAAGTATCTTTCTAGTGCCCATGCACTGTGGTGGCTACTACCTTCATAGTGGCTACTGCCTTGCTAGTGCCCATGTACTTTGTTGGCTACTACCTTACCAGTGCCAATGTGCTATGGTGGCTTATACATTACTTCTGCACATGCACTTTGGTGGCTATTACCTTCATAGTGGCTACTGCCTTGCTAGTGCCCATGTACTTTGATGGCTATTACCTTACTAGTGTCAATGAACTTCCGTGGTTACTACCTAAATAGTGGCCATGTACTTTGGTGGCTACTACCTTACTAGTGCCCATGTACTTTGGTGGCTACCACCTTACTAGTGTCCATGTACATTGGTGGCTACCACCTTACTAGTGCCTATGGACTTTAGTGACTAGTGCCAATGGACTTTGGTGGCTACCACCTTATTAGTGTCCATGTACTTTGGAGGCTACCACCTTACTAGTGCCAATGGACTTTGGTTGCTATAACCTTAATAGTGCCAATGGACTTTGGTGGCTACCACCTTACTAGTGCCATGGACTTTGGTGGCTACCACATTACCAGCACCAATGGACCTTGGTGCCTACTACCTAACTAGTGCAAATGGACTTTCGTGGCTACCACCGTAAAAATGTTCATGTACTTCGGTGGCTACCACCTTACTAGTGGCCATGGCCTTTGGTGACTACCACCTTACTAGTGCCCATGGATTTTATTGGCTACCACCTTCCTAATGTCCATGGACTTTGGTGACTACCACCTTACTAGTGCTAATGGACTTTCGTGGCTACCACGTTACTAGTGTCAATGGACGTTGTGGCTATCACCTTACTAGTGCCAATGGAGGTTGGTGGCTACCACCTTACTAGAGCCCATGGACTTTTTGGCTACCATCTTACTAGTGTCAATGGTCTTTGTTGGCTACCACCTTACTAGTGTCAATGGACTTTGTTGGCTTCCGCCTTACTAATACCCATGTATTTTGGTGGCTACCACATTACTAGTGTCAATGGACATTGGTGGCTACCACCTTACTAGTGTCCATGTACTTTGGTGGCTACCACCTTACTAGTGCCCATGGACTATAGTGGCTACCACCTTACTAGTGCCAATGGACGTTGGTGGCAACCACCTTACAAGTGCCAATGGACTTTGGTGGCTACCACCTTACTAGTGCCAATGGACATTGGTGGCTACCACCTTACTAGTTCTTTGGACTTTGGTGCTACCACATTACTAGCGCCAATAGACTTTGGTGGTTACCACCTTACTAGTGCCAATGGACATTGGTGGCTACCAACATACTAGTGCCAATGGACTTTGGTAGCCACCAAAATCCATGGGCACTTGTAAGGTGATAGCCACTAAGGTCCATGGGCACTAGTAAGGTGGTAGCCACCAAATTTAAGGTGGTAGCCACCAAAGTTCATTGACGCTAGTAAGGTAGTAGCCACCAAAATACAAGGGCACTGGTTAGGTAGTAACCCTGAAAGTACATGGGCGCTAGTCAGGTAGTGTTCTAAAACCATTCGGTTATTAGGTCTGTTGGCAAGCCAGAATGAGTATAGTATACTATTAACAGTGATCGGCGTATTTAGTAATAGTCACGGTATTGTGTTTCTTACACGTTCTCAAACTCCGCCTATCTCCGCCCATCTAATTAAAATGTGGTGGCTATCAACTATGGTATCTAGGAATCAGCGGTCACCTACCTAATTCCTAGTCCACATTCTGATTATAATAAGCACTTGGTATTGTTGCATCCGTATACTATAATCTGCCACAGGAGTCTAAGATAATTATTAAAGGTATACACTTCATATTTTTAACATATGTAAATTATTATTCAGTCCAAACAAACTGATGAACATTGAAACCAAATTCTTGATTTCCAAACTGCTTGCTCCATTCTATTGATTAGATATTTCTAAATAAACCAAGCATAATAATTTTAGAAAAAAACACACTTTGTGTAAATGGCAAGGCTCGCCCTAAATGGGCGAAGCAAAGCCATTGGTATGCTTTACGCTAGTATGTCGTTGGATAGGTTGGCTGTGCGCTTTAATTTATAAATCCCGGTGATCAGATAGGTTAAAAATATTGAAAACTGTGTATGTTGTACACGTATTCTTACCGCCTATGTAAAAGTGTGACGGTAAATACACGTGTAGCGATTCATTAAATTCCTTTTATCTGTTTCGGAGTTCAGATTTAGCTTTACTGTATTATGTTAACCAACGCACACAGAGACGTTGACACTGGGGTGCTTAGAATTTTTAATATCTTGCCTTTTCTTCGATTTTTTTTCCATTTTTTCATATAGATTATAAACATTTTCTGCATGGTTTACTAGTTCTAACTATTAAATGTTACACTTGACATAGATGCCGCCATATTGCTGTTTAGCTCGATTTTTCGATAAATATATAGAGGGAGGCAATATTCGTAAATATATACTGAAAGGAAAAAGAAACGCATAACATTTTTTGACTATACATTTTACTTACATGGTATTCCAAATGCATTGAAAGAGTATTCCATTATGTAATACAATCATCCAACAATCTAACATCCAAAATTCATTTGATAATTACAACGCGTTATTTTACGAGAATCGTTCAAAGAACACCACTGTCGTTAAACTCGAGTTTAAGTTAGTAACGAGTGTGACCACCCCTGGCTGCAAACCCGGCTCTCACTCGTGATGGCATAGACTGAATAAGTTTACTGATTCGTCCCATAAATGCTCTAGGTTGCATAAAACTAAATACTTTCACATAGACTTCCTGTGACACCTGTCAGCTAATATCTCAAGAATTATCCACCAGATTTTCTTTAAATTACCTTATTTCATAGATATTTCCACCACAAAGCCTTTGAAAGTGGGAAAAGGACAACTTTTCAAGCTCAACCTCTCTGTACATGTCTGTGTTTACAAACACTATTGAATCCGTACTGAATATTGACATGCAATTTCAATGGATGTTAAATTTTCAAAAACATGAAAAAAAATGTTTTATTTAATTTAATGATCCTAGCTGATGGGGATTATTTTACCTATAGTTTATCCTTCCTGAAAATGCATATTGAATATTTCAAAGTTATATCTGCTGACCTGTGTGAACTTTCACTTCTGTACTGAATCGTACACAACAAAAGGCGGGACTTAAGCCAGGCTATATTTAGCTGTACTCAGCCTGTATAGGTGAGAAATCTGGGCTGTACGGTGGCCAATCTATTACGTTTACGTGGTTTTCATCCAGATACGCTCTGCAAACTCTCGCAACATGGGGTCTGGCGTTATCTTGTTGAAATGTAAAGTCATTCTCAAGCACTGAAGGAACGACGTGAGGCTGGAGAACGTCATCTCGGTACTTATGGCTGTCAGGTTTCCATCAATGACCACCAGAGATGACTTGAAGTTGTATGCGATACTACCCCATACCAAGACAGATAAAAGTCGAACAGGACTTTAGAATATAAGCTCTTCATTTCTTGTATAAGTGCAATCAAACACAAAATATCTTTTCTTTTTAATAATTGTTGATAGTTATACACAACATGTTTGTTCCATTGTTTCATACGGTATATTCATGAGTTTGTTCCATTGTTTCATATGTGTATAACAGTAGAGATCTTCATGCTGTTGTCTGTGTAATACGTATATCAATGAAACGGATTTCGGTTTCATTCGTGTTGTAACATACATACATATGCCATGTATGTGTGAAACCATTTTTTTCCGATCGGATACAGCTATATTTTCGACATTGTTCGTACTCTTGTCTTCTGTTGATTGACCATGATGAATATGATTGTCTGCTGCTATAACCTCCGACTGTAATATTTGTTTTCTGTTATCTAGTGTGAGCTTTTTATCGTTTCACCAGGAGTCAACATATCCCACAGTGTTTCCTTTCTCTCGGTATATTTTTCTTTCCATAACTTGCAGACTGAATTGAGTACGGTCTATTTCCGTCCTCTTCTGATGAGAATTGTCCTTTGCTTCGCGGTCCTCCAGATATGTTTAAGAGGTGATATGCTTCTTTCCAGAAGTTACATGTTTGAGGATACTTATATCGCATTTTAGACGAATACAAACAATGCGATAAATAATCCTTCGCCGACAATTGTACTGATGTTTGCTTATGCTCGGAACCGTTATATGGAATATGTATACGATGCTTTATTGAAATTAAAAACTAACAATCTGTCGTCAATTGATATCTAAATGCAGTAAAAATAAATAATCGGTAGAACCAATGGATGCTCGCCGAATAAAGGTAAATACGTGAAATACGATCGGATGAAAAACTGTAGGAGGGGTTAAGCGGACATGTTTTGTATTTGAACAAAATCAAAGTCCATTAACTCCGCAAAAATCTACAATTGGAACGTCCTGACAATATGCGCTCCTTGACACAGTTTCATGACAATCAGATGAACATGTAGGAGGTATTGTGCGAAAACGCTTTACATTTGAAAATTTCAAAGTCCAGTATCTTTGCCAAATCTTTAAACTGAAACGTCCTGATAATATGTGCTATTAGACATCATAGTAATACTTCCTATAAAGCTTCATGATAATCCAATGAGAAATATAGGAGTTGAGCGGACACGATTTTAATTTGAAAAACCTCGAGAAAAAAACACATTCAACCGGAACGGCCAAATAAGTTTAAGCAACTAGAAATCATACTGACACATCCTATAAAAAATCATGAAAATCGGATGAAAAACGTAAGTGTTGAAAGGACAAGCTTTAGATTCGAAGTCCCGTAACTCCGTCAAAAAATATTCAAACATCCTGATAATATGTGCTACTAGACATCATCCTAATACTTTCTGTGAAGTTTCATAAAAATCGGGTGAAAAAGTAGCAGGAGATACGCAACAATTAAGAAAAAGGGCCATAACTCCTGTATTACATGGCCGATATTAATGCCGAATCGATATGCACATATTGACATCATGCGTAAGGATCCTGTACAATTTCAAAACAATCGGTTGACAACTGTGGGAGGAGATAGACAGAAGATATTTTACGTAATATTTAACGAAAACTCCGGTAATACAAGGTTGATATTGATGCTGAATCGATCTGCACATCTATACATCATATGTAAGCATCCTGAAATGTTTTGAAACACTCGGTTGAAAAGTAGGGGAGGAAATAGACACACTAGATATTTTAGCGTACAATTTAACGCAAAAAGGGCCGTAACTTTGATAATACGAGGTCGATTTTGACGTTGAATCGATTTGACGTCCTAGGTAAGCATCCTGTAAAGTTACCAAACAATCGATTGAAAACTGTGGGAGTATTAGATTCGCAGTCCTTAAGGTCAAAGAAATGACCACGTAAACAACAATAGGCTTACAATGAACATTATTCCTTATTACTCACTTTTGTAGCTTGACTAATGGTCTTACAAAACAATATGTGCTACTAGACATCAAAATAATACTTTCTGTGAAGTTTCACTTTAATTTGTAGTGGTAATAGTAGTAAAACATGATGTTAACATACTTTTACTATCAATATTTTAGAATTAGGAACATTGAAAGCTGCACTAATTCGAAGTATTTAACAAAATCCAATGCACCTAGTTTTATAAATGTTATAGTTTATTTCTAAGAAATTTCTAAGAAAAACATCGACTTGAAAGCTTTAAAATGTGTTCATGTTATAAGAGCAGGCGATTTAAACTTGTTATTTTGCAGTTCAGTCTTAAAATACACAAAACACTGATAGAATTATTGACTTATTCCTGTGTTTTTCCCTTGCCGAGGAGTTAACGACGTTGCGTTGTAAACCTTCTCGCCTCTCACCACTACGGGCTCGAATCCCACTGGGAACTTGACTTGTAAGTGAGGAAGTGTCGATTCTTACGGATGTCGGGAGTACTGGTTCTACCCAGTGGGTGGCCCGCCTCCACCACAAACAAAATCGAGCGTCATATATAAACTTACATGTGTGAAAATGATGTAAAACACCATACAGCAAATGACTTATTCCTGGGTGGGTACTTGAATTCCTTTGTGTTAAGCCACACCCAACCCAACCGAAGGTAGTGCACGTTTTGCGCAGACAGACTGACGGACATGGACTATTCGGTTGTGGGGGCATAACAACTTGAGTATATATAGATTAAGGACAATATATTTTGTCTGTCTTTAAAAACATTGAGCATGGTTATGTATGCCATTTTGTTACAATATTGCATGTATTTTATATATTTTTTCGTGTCTTATCTTACGCTTCTTTATCAAAAACACATTCAGGAACATGTTTGTAATGTTTGTTTGAAGTCCATGAAAACGCTGTTACAGCATGCATCAGCAAATAATCAATTCATACAACTAAAATGGTCTAAATTGATCATTTTCCTAGCCCTTACACAGTACTTACCGCAATGCCAAAATGACACGCCCTCCGCCGAACCATAGCATTATGCTACACGTTGTTTGTTTGAATGGTGTTTTACTAAATTGTTAGCATATACTAGGCCATATATACTATATTGTTGTAGAGGCAGACCACCCAATTTCTCTTAGGTAGAACCCGCACTGTATACATGTATCTTTCGCTCCGACAGCATTCAACCTTCTTTACACATGCATAAACGCCTAGGAAAACACATTCCTATAATCAAATTTATCATCAATGTATTAGTGAAGCTCACTACAATGTTCTGATGTTGGTATTAAATTTGCAATTGTACAAGAATGATTCTTGGCTGTCAATTCAGATGATCCAGTTTCGGACCATTACACTACTTAATTAACTATATGTATTGCACATGAGTTTAGACACGGAATACATTATAAGACAATACAGACACATGTAAGCCTTAATAACCGCAGTTATTATTAAACCATGAAATAATTGATTGATGTCTCCTCGGACAATATATTTCTTTAATTTGTACTGTATTTTTGACTTGACTGTCCTCGCAGATCTACAGGCGCGTATTCGATGGAGAGGAAGTATTCGGCGCCCTCTCATATGTGGAAAGTGTACGTAACAATCGCCACTGTTCAATGTGGGGGGGGGGGGGTTGGGGAGGGGAGGGCATCTGAGCTGAGATTTAAAAGGATGCGACCCCTCCCCTTCCCACCCCCTACCCCAACTAAAATCATGAAAAGCTGTTTTGAAAGCTCTTGCAAGCATACATGTTTAAACATATTCATAGATTTAGACTGTCCAGTGTCTAATTGTCATCCGCGACTACACTCAACACTGTCATATGTAGCTGTCCCATGCTGGTATCATGAATAAACCGTGGAATAGATCACCCACACATCGAAGGGTTTGAGTGGATCTTACTTGTATTTGTTTAAATATAGAGCATTTGTCGGTTGAAACCCAAGATAAACTTTCTATCAGACAGAAACACTGTCGTAATACTTATTCAATGATTCCGATAGTATCGAAGGAACGAAAAGAAGGCCATTTTTTTAACTTTATATTTTTAAAGAGTATTTTCATGCTGTTTTAGGTTTGCTTGTTTGAATTTTGTTTTATGTCATTATAGCACATTTTAGGCCATATATGACGGTCAATTTGTTTGTGGTAGCGGCAGACCGCCCCATCTTTCCTGGGTAGAACCAGTACTGTATACTTTCTGCAATCCGTAAAAATCGACACTTTCTCACCTACAAGTTGAACTCCCAGTGGGATTTGAACCCACAGCGGTGAGAGGTGAAAATGAGAATGAATACAAATATAAAAAGGGCAACCGAACATCTCCATAACTCAATATGTCCATGGGACACGAATGACCGCACTGAAAAAAATCCGTCGAAAACTGTACAATGGAAGAATATATATTCATAAATAATGTTGATTTTGATGCAAAATCGATATGCACCTCTTGACATCATAGATAAACATCATGTAAAGTTTCGAAGATATTGGTTAAAAACAATGGAAGGATATAGACGCACAGATGACTAACACCATATGCTGCCTCACCATTCGATGATAAATAATAAACATTTAAGGTACATAAGGTCTTAAATATTATCTTTCATGACTAAGTAAAAAATATGTAAGTCAGATATCATTTGAATTATATATTTGATTTAAAACATTTTATTTCATATATTTACATCAATACATCCCAAGTATAAAGGGTATTATATAAAAAAAAAATTGCATTATACAATAATTCTTTTTATTTATTATAAGGATACACGGCATTTTTGAAGTATTTATCAAGCATTAAAATTAGAACCTCGATTGATTAATCAAGATGATTTTCCCTTCACACCAGCTTGCACATATTTACATTATAAGTAATAACATTTTGATGTTTAAAAAAAAGAAAAAATTGCTGCATGTCCCTTTAATATGCGCACCTCTCATCCTGTTTTGTTTATATGGTGTAAGTAATTTTCAACACATGTGGGGTTATATATACATGAATCTGTTATTTATTTGTTTTGGTGGAGGCAGACCTACCACTTTTCTGGGTAGAACCTGTAATATACACCTCCCAACATCTGTTATTCCCCACAGTTTATAATCCAATAAAATTCAGGAACCAATAAAGAAATGCATGGTCGGTCAGATTAACAGAAACACATGTGTATTTTCGTATTAGCCCTTATTTTGAGCCACTCCAATGAACTGTCCAGTTAATGTCGCCATCGATCCACCTCTGTCAACAGTCAGACAGGCATGTTGATATGATATTGTGCTGGTGATACTGGGAATTTCGAAATTAGTGGGTCCAAATAACCGTATTCCCTCAAGTCACAAATGTTACTAGACACATTTTTCTTGAAGTTGATGCTAGTACTGTCCGTATGAAGTATTGCTGATTCATGATTCATAAAAAAATAAATAATATTATACACCGTCGCATTATTCTATTCTTGTTCGTTTAAGTATTTCTGATTAGGTTGTTAATGTTGTAAAAAGTTATTATATATGTGTCTAGACACTTGTTTCAATAAAATCCTCCCATAAAGTGTGACTTCAGTAATATTTTACAGCTAACACCCAGCGTCTCAGAACATCAGGGACTCTGAAAATAAAAATGATACAGATTCTGTTTAACCATACATATTTGTGTTTCAACTGAAATAGGTAACAAGCTGGTGAGTTTAAATAGATGAATAAAAAATGACTATAGAACTGTTTTTATAAGAAAATAAATTGGACAGAACATGGACCAGAAAACAACTATATAAGATGACCTTCTAATTTTACTTTAATTTGCAAACATGATCACTGGTGGTTTGAAATGCGGGACCAAAATACGGGTATTGCCGGTTACTTTTCTTACCAGTTTTTCGTGTTAAAAATAAACCCTGTTGAATTTATTTTTTTGTTATTCATTTTTTTTTTACAAAACATTGGGTCGGAGGGTCTAAGAACCGAAAAAACAAAAATAAACTCTGACCTAAGTTGGCTAAACAACACATTATATGTCATTTAGAGCCGTCCTTGAGAGAGGGGATGGGCACATAGGAAAATTAAAAAATGATACATATTTTGTTTACCGTAACCATATTTCGTTTCAGCTTAAATAGTTAACAAGTTGTAGAGTTGAAATTGTAGATGAATAGTGATTATAGAACCTTTTTTACATGTACGATGAAATAAAAATAATCGTTTTCGGCTAATCCGGAAGCTCCAGATTGCTATCGTCAACCGTGCTATCGTTGGGCAATGCCAGCACATTAAGTCAGGGTCCTGGTTAAGTTTAATATTTCAGATGTAATACAAGGACCTTTTTATTTTGTTTGTTTTGTTTTACATCCGTACTAAGCACAATATGACCTATTTATGTGTCGATGTGCTGTAAAACACCATTCATTTTTTATTTATAGTATAAAAAGTCTGAGACTAAGGCAGGTGCACAATGCCACATATTTTGCAAAGAATATACATTGATAAATTCATAGATTGTTTGAAGCTGGGCTTATCTACACACTGGCTTACACAAGGCTCTTGATGTAGTTATACTATTAATGTGAGTGGGAAACGTGACTTGGCGAAAACAGTCTGGCTGTGGTAACACACTGCACACTGACACTGCCTCTTAGCAGACCTGACAAAATAACATATGGTTTCATTTATTTTTAATATTAATAACTATGTTCAACTTTCTTAATGCTATCAATGCCAGCTTTCCATAATAGTTTACTTAAAACACAACTTGAATGTGGTGCTTTCTGGATACAGTCCAATATGTAAGTCACAGACAGGTGGCATTCATATATACGATCACTGTTTCGGTAAAGGCCTGACGATTTAATTCCACTCCTGTACAATTAATCCATCGATCTATCTATGTGTGTATGCATCAGCATAATTTGACCTTTGAGCTATTTTTAGCACATCGCTTGGACTGTGTGAATGGAAATACGACAGTTCAATTCAATTCAAAATTTACTTTCAGTGACAATGTGAACCTGTTTGTCATTATGATATTTTAATTTGTCCAGGGAGAAGAGGAGTTTACGGCGTGCGGCTGACTGGCCCTAGGCTGGGTGTTTTTCTGTGTCGCCGCCATTTTGAATAGTCTCTGAAAGAGTGAAATCAAGGTATCAACTTTCAAAAACGGTCACGAAAAAATGCATATTCACGAAAAAAAAATCAGAACAGGTAGAACAGATAATGTTCTTCGACTCCTGACAATTTCATCAATATTTAAGAATATACAATTTTTGTGACCGTTTTGAAACATTGGTAAATGAAGAAGACACATCTTTTTTCTTTCGATCTTCGCATTTGTACCGCGATTTTCGACTATGATATCTCTATAAAACCTTTCAACACGTTTGTTTGATGAATCTCCGACATACTAATTTACTTCTGATATGATTTTTTTCTCTGTCATCTAGTATAAGCTTTAAACTAGTTTTTTTTTAAAAGAGTACTATAAAATCAGCGCATCTGCACGTGCTTGCAAAATGGGAACTACGTTGCCTCCAACCACAATTATTTATGTTTGAGCGGTCTAGGCACGCGAAATGATTCAGCGGCGCCCCTATTGAACAGTCTGTATTTATACTGTCATAGAAAACCATAGACGTTTTAGCCTGGACTATTCCAATAACCTTGAATGCAGTCATATGATGCCTCACAATAACATCATGTGATGTTAAATGTAAACATCAATATTGTATTTACTCATCCTGAAACTTCTTAATTATAAATGAATGGCCCCGAATGACACAATAATATGTTTACATAATAACATGTTTACATTATTCTTAAAAATATTCATAGGTAACATAGGTAACTTATCCCGTAAAGAAAATGATTTATATAATAAAGCATTCTTTTGAACGATATGTACTAAGCAATGTGATAATGTAATACTATTTCAGTTTCAGTACATATGCACGAGCAAAAACAACATTATGTACTGTTTTATGACATTTTATGACAGTATAAACACAGCCTTTTGGGGTTGTTGATTGTCCGGTATTCAGTATTTAGAGATGAGTATCTGGTTCAGTATTAAGATTGAGAATTTACTTCAGTTATGCTGTGAATAACAAAATATATTGTGACAGGATAACAATTATTGTGTTAATCTATTATATCTATTATAAAAGTTACATTGGCTTATTTGGACTATTATGAATGAATAAACCAGGAAAGTCTTAAAGTGAAATTGGATTAAAGGAGCACTTGACAATTTTGATTAAATGGACACTTTACGTTTTAGATTAAAGGGACTTTTGACAATTTAGATTAAACATGTTAAAGGGACACTTTATTCGTAGATCAGATTTTAAAGAAATACTGGATCCGTTTGATGTGTTTCTGTTAGTGAATATGTTTCAGTGTAGTATTTGAATAAATTTCTTGATTATATTTTAAGAATAGTTGTTGCTGGTTTTTCTTACATTCTTGTTACAATTTACCCGTAACAGAAATTGGGAACTTGTCCGGTAGTGAAACATTTTGGTTGCTTTTATCATTTGTACATTGCCTTTGGCAAAAATAAAGTAATAAAATGATAAATAATAAAAGTACAAATGCACTTGAACATTTTGAATATTATAAAAAGTGAAAACTGCTGCAATCATAATGTTTTTTTAACTTGAGAAATTTGTTACTACGCTTTCCCAGCAGGAGTTTAATTCACTTAAAAAAGATGACATGCTCTTGCTTGCTGAACATTAAAATTGATTGAAGTGTAAATATACTATGAGAAAATCAGATATCAAAAACATGTTGTTAAGATTCATGGTTGATTAAGACATATTTTTAAGAAAGTGCTTAAAATGTGTGAGTAGAAACAGAGTGTGAATTAAAAGTGAAAGTAATTGAATTATAAAACAGGAAAGAAATTGAATTAGAAAAAAATGGAAACAGAAATGGCAATAAAAGAAAAAGAAATGGAAATGAAATTAAAGGAAGGAAAAGAAAGGAGATAATTTGAATTAGAGATGCGGAAAATGAATTTGACAAGCAATGCAAGTTCACCTTCACCACCTCCCTCCCACTTACCTACTTTTGATGTAACTAAGTATATTCGATTAGTACCTCCTTTCCAAGAAAAAGTTGACAAATATATTCTTCATTTTGAAAAAGAATTGCTGAAAATTTTAAATTACCATTAGAAAACTGGACATTATTTTTTCACAGTGTTTTAATTGGTAAAGCCCGTCAAGTTTACACTCAATTGACAGTACAGCAAAATTGTTCATACGATACTGTTAAAGAAGTGACTCTGAAGGCTTATGAAGTGGTCCCTGAGACATATAGGCAGACATTTAGTAATTTTAAAAAAGACATGATGAAACACAAAGAACAGCTATAGAAATGTTAGCGAAATCATGATACATTAAGGCAACTTGTTTTAATTGAAGAGTTCAAAAGGTTCATTAACAAATATGTTTCAACCTATTAAGATGAACAAAAGGCACAGACATTAGAAGATGCTGCGCGTTTGACGGATGATTATTGGTTAACTCACAAGGTATGTTATGTTCACAAACTGTGTCATCAGATTTGGTTACTGGACCTGCGGCTGTGGAAATAAGATCTTCTTTACCATTTGAAGGTGTCCGATTATTACTGGACAATGACCTAGCTGGAGATAAGGTCGTGGTTAACCCACATGCATCTGACAAGTCTTTTTCGGATCAATCTCCTGATCCCGTTGAACAGGAAATTGACTTGTATCCGGCTTGTGCAGTTACTCGAGCTATGGCAAAAACAGCCATTGAAAATGCTTTTTGTTTTGACAATGATTTGGCTGATACTTTTATAGGTCAATCTTATAAAACAGAGGTTAACAAATATCATGATATTAGCCCATCTGAATCCCAGACGGACTACAGTGAAAATAATATTCACTTATCTGATTATTCTCCTTCTATTAATTTGAATGACAAAGATGATGACAAACTATCAAAATCACAAGTTATAAGGGAACAGCATAGAGCTCCTGAGATTTCTAGCTTATTATACCCCCACAAACGAAGTTAAGGGGGGGGGGGTATATAGGAGTGAGCTTGTCGGTCCGTCGGTCGGTCGGTCCGTCCGTCGATCGGTCTGTTGGTCTCCGGACGATAACTCATGAAAGGGTTGATGGATTTAAATAATATTTGGTACCCGGGTATAACACCATAAAATACAAGTCAAGTTCGACTTTGTTTACAAACCACCAATTTTTGACGGAGTTATTGCCCCTTTTCAACTTAGAATTTGCCCAAAAAACGGTGTCCGGACAATAACACATGAAAGGGTCGATGGATTAAAATAATCCAAGTTCGACTTTGTTATATGTGTCGTGCTCGGCCGTTTCCAAAGGTCCATTATCATACTCTTTTTTTGGTTACAAACCATCAATTTTTGACGGAGTTATGGCCCCTTTTCAACTTAGAATTTTCCCAAAAACGGTGTCCGCACGATAACTCATGAAAGGGTAGACGGATTTAAATACTTTTTAGTACACGGGTTTAAGACCATAACATACAGGTTAAGTTTGACTTTGGTTACAAACCACCAATTTCTGACGGAGTTATGGCCCCTTTTCAACTTAGAATTTGCCCAAAAAACGGTGTCCGGACGATAAATCATGAAAGGGTCGATGGATTTAAATAATTTTTGGTACACGGGTATAACACCATAAAATACAAATCAAGTTCGACTTTGGTTACAAACCACTAATTTTTGACGGAGTTATGGCCCCTTTTCAACTTAGAATTTGCCCGAAAAACCGTGTCCTGACGATAACTCATAAAAGGGTCGACGGATTTAAATAATATTTGGTACACGGGTTTAAGACCATAAGATACAGGTCAAGTTCGACTTTGGTTACAAACCGACAATTTTTGATGGAGTTATGGCCCCTTTTCAACTTAGAATTTGCCAAAAAAATGCTACATTCAACTCTATGGAACCTGCTAATTTGGGTTTGTATTTAATTTAAACAATTTATAATGCATCCTCTTCATGACCATGTCTCTTTTTATTACTCTTATACATCTTTGACTTGAACGATGTAACACGCAAATGTTTGTTAGTCTTCTTCCCTGATCACTAACAATATTGAAAACTCTCTCTCTCTCCTCTCCTCACCTCTCCTCTCCCTCTCTCTCTCTCTCTCTCTCTCTCTCTCTCTCATTTTTTTGTTTTCCTGATTATTTCGTATTTTGTATTTTAAATAATTGGTTTGCCATTGTCTAAATTGTATGAATATTTTGTAGCGGGAGGTCCGGATTTCTAATGTTGTAATAACTTGTGGCCCGATCCCATTTCCATGTACATTTATTGGAAATAAATATGTTTAAACAAGACCATTGTTTTCTTGTGGTTGCCATTTTTATGTGACAAGGCGGTATTGAGGGGGTATTAATCACTGTCAGTGATAATTCTAGTTTTATTAGGCTGTTAGTGAAGATTAAGCTTCACACGTCCCAGTTTGTTATTACTAAACATGGGATCCTGATGAGGTAATGGTGACTACATTTTGTCCCTGCTGATGATGAATGGATTGTCAATTACCAAGTTGTGGTTCTAAGTTTATATCTATCGTCTGGAAATTTTAAAGTTTAGCACATAAAACACATATGTCTGGTCACATAGACATTTATAAGACATATCCCAAGATTGTGTGTCAATTGTATCGGGCAAACATCAAAAAAGATGTTTCACAATACTCTAGGTCTTGTCATACATGTCAAATGGTAAGAAAATCCAATCAGAAGATTCTCAAAGCGCATCTTAAACCTATTCCAGCATTTGAAGAAGACATCTTTCACGAGCACCTTGGCTCTCGGGATTATAGGCCGAAAACTTATTTTGGAAGGCCAACTAATGTGAAAAGGGGCCAACGCAGTTTATTCTACTAAAAGATTCGTCAAATGTTGGAATAAGTTGAAGATGGGTTAGGATTGAATTATGAATTACAACTTGATCATCAGTAGGGACATCAGGTGGTTGACATTGTTTCATCAGAATCCCTTATTTAGTGAAAAAAAAAACACTTGCACTTGTGAAGATTCATCTTCATTAACAGCCCTTTCTAATAAGCTAGAAATCTCCGGATGTCTATGCTGTTTGCCTATAAGGTGTGATCTTGATAATTTGTCATTTTATCTAATAAAAGGGAGAATGATCAGATAAGTCAATATTAGTATTGTGGTTAATACACTTGTATCTGACAAGCCTTCTTTGGATCAATCTCCTGATCCCGTTGATCAGGAAATACATGACTTGTATCAGGCTTGGAAAAACAGAACTAATGAGAATGATGTTTAATCTGACAATGATTTGGCTAATATATTGATATTAGCCCATCTGAATCCAAAAATAATTTCCACTTATCTGATCATTCTCCTTCTATTAGATTGAATGACAAAGATCATGACAAACTTCCATCGTCACGAATAATTATTTGGTTTAATTTTAAAGGTGGTAATGGTTGCAAAAAGTGGTATTTCTTAGTAAAAAATAATTACATTCTGGATTTATAAGATATAATGATATATATGGTTAACAGAATAACTATGTTAAAATATGTCACTAAATCGTTGGAAGAAAAACATAAACATGCATGGTATAGCAGAGTTAATAGCGATGTGCGAATGAATCAGCGTGGATGTAATACATTAAGAACGTATATATTGTGTAAACATACATTCGATACAATACCTTACTGTGAACTCTTTCCTCCACCTAAGCAAATAACATCTTTTTCAAAGGTTAGGGATGGAGTATCCTCACTAAGAATTGAGACTGGAATATCGAATCTGATTTGGTCAAATAATGTATGTTTAGTATTGTTTCAAATAGATAACGCTTAATATAAGGAATGTGTAAATGGGTAATACCCCCGGGCGCCACTTTACACAATTTTGTAAGGTTACCTTCTATTTACAGTTTAAGATGATTTGATTATTTCTCCCCCCACCGCTGTAGGTTCGATCCCTCAGGGTCTTAGGAATATGTATGTGAGGAAGCCATCCAACTGACTTGCGGAACGTCGGTGGTTCTATCCAGGTGCCCGTGCACGAAAACTGCCCGGAGTGGCACCTGGGGTCTTCCTCCACCAATGTAAGCTGGAAAGTCGCCATATGACCTTAGCTGTTGGTGCGACTATAAAATCCAATACAATTCAATTCAACTGATTTTTTCTTGGTGTCAGAAAGTTAAATCGTCGCGTTTAAAAGTGGTTGCCTGGGTTTATAATGATACTAATAAAGATATTATAGTATTTAATGTCTATTTTAAATGTAGAATAAGTGAGATAAACTACGTCCTGTCTCCTATAATGCTGTATAGAATGGTGTTTAAATGATTAGGCTTATAGTTTCATTGATTGTATAACCTGTTTGTAAACGATGAGACATAAATAAACAATAAAACTTAACTAAGTAATACAATCCATGTATAATGAGTTTATCCCTAAAAGTTTAAAACTCCAAATCATGGATCTTTTGATGATCAGGCCGGAGTATTTTACAACAATTTGAAAGTGTATTAAAAAAACATCTGTTCATTTTTTTCTTTCATTCTAACTGTATTGTTTTTTCATTTAAAAATCTCACATCCTTCAGGCAGTAACGGATCATAATTTTAATTTTAAGACGGTGTTATCCCATTTTTTTTCAGTAAAAGATGTTGTTAAACATGTTTTATTGTCGAAATATCCGTTATAAAATCCTGCTAATATATTCCCAAATTAAGGCGGGAACACGTAATGTCTTTGTCAAACGTGAGAGTTGTCTAGGCCTAAAACCACCAGTTACCTTCCCACTTGACATCAGTGTTAAAGCGTCACATATGAATGATTTGCTGCAACTATATGGGCATGGTAACAGTTAGTTTTCAAAAAGAAAAATAGCTTTTCCCTTGAAAACAAAAGAACAAAGGTGGGTTTGCTTGCTATAACATATACCTCGTTTATTTGCTGTAAAATATAACTACTTTATTTGCTGTAACATATAACTCGTATATTTGCTGTAACATACACTGACGAGATATGAAAACGCAACAACGGGTTTGTAGGAGTATATTAGAGAAAATAATTACATAACACTCCTAAATGGGGTATCAAATTAATCAGTGACTCTTCAACAATGCATGTGTAACAACAAAATGATGATTCCACCAACCGATATTACGTAATCACTGTTTATTCCACATCAGTCAGTTTAAATGGTCAGTACCGGGTATGGCCCCCATTTTTCCTGATCACTTCCTGAAGCCGTAAACACCCGTACTCTGCCATCTGCATTGAATAAATTGAATCTAGATTCATCCGAAAACAAAACCATATTCCAGTTCACATTATTAATGTTTGCACGTGCCCATTGCAGTCGTTGACGTCGATGATGTACGGTAAGTACGGGAACTTTAGCTGGCCGCCGGCACCTTATTCCGTAATAACGCAATCGTTTAGCCACTGTGTTTCGATGGATAGGGCGACCCCTTGTCCCAACGACTATATTTGCAGTTGACGTCGCCGTAAGTTTACGATTACGTAGATGACGTTGACGAATGTAAACGTCCTGACGTGGCGTCGTAACTGGCATCGCCCCAGGTCGAGGACGGTCCGACACGGTACCGGTAAGATTGTATCGCTGAAGCAACCGCGAAATTGTCGATCGGTTGACGTTAAAACGTCTAGCGACTTCCGTTTGCGTAATTCCAATTTCCAAAAGTCCCAAAATCCGATTTCGGTCTGCGTTATTTATCCGTGGCATCTCTCGAATTTAAAATTATCCAGCAATTTATTGAAATTATGATTTGTAGGTTTGTTACACATGTACTGAAATAAAATTTCAATCGATTTGACCACATGGTAAATGTGCACGGGACGCACGAGGAAAACGAAGCAGACCTAGCTATTGTGATTTTACGGTAATATGGGCTGATTAAATTCAGTCAAAATGGATCAAGTGTATCGAGCTATGTATGTGTTCAAAATGTTAAGGCTATGCCATTCTTAATGAAAAATATATTTAGACATTTGTTTGTTGCGTTTTCATATCACTTGAGTGTATAACTCGTTTATTTGATGTAACTTATAACTCGTGACCCGTACCTCCTGGAAAATACCACACAGAACCAATAAATTATCACCTAGTTGATGATATGTTTGACTTGGAGAAAACTTTTGATACTGCGTGGAAGTACGGTATTATGAAGGATATTTTTGACCTTGGTCTTACAGATTCTCGTCCGAATACTTACAACACTCTTTGATATTCGTGAACAGCAGATGGGTGTGCCACAGGGCAGTATGTATTCGCGTTTTCACCCCTTTTATTATACAAATTAACAATATAGTTAAATGCATCAATCCTGGTGTGGAGTGTGCTCTATATGTTTGCGACTTTGTTATACGCTTTTGTACAAAAACAAAAACATTATGGAAAGACAATTACAACAATGTCTCAATAAACTTCAGAATTGGTATGATAACAATGGTTTTACATTTTCAAATTCTAAAATTAATGTATGCTATTCTGTCAGCTTGGTAAACATCATGAATACCCTCAACTTACACTAGATGGTTCACCAATACCAGTAGTGGATTAGACGAAATTATTTGACCGATAATCAACTTTTATACCACACCAAATGCTTTTAAAGCTCTTAATTTAAGTTGTTGCAAACACTAATTGGGGAGCGAAAATTGCTATTACGACTTTATAGATATCTTATCCGATCCAAGCCGGACAACGGCTCAATTTTGCATGGATCGACACGTAAAATTTATGGAATAATATTCCAAAGAACATTCAGAAGTGTGCAACAATGAAAAGTTTTACAAACAACTGCATACAATGGATAAAGGAAAAATAACATTAAACTCGATATATAATCTCTTGTTACGTGAGAAAGTGTTAATTCTTAGGGATGGATGGTGAGAGGTATACAGTACTGCCTGAACCCAGGAAAAATGGGGTGGTCAGCCTCTACCACAATCGACCATCATGTATGGCAAAACGTGTGCTAACAATTACTTTAACATCATACATTCAAACAAACAGATCATCCAAAAAGAAATAACCTAATCTACATTCTTTTAATATATTGCATACATTTTCTGTGAAGTTTCTCATCTGACTGGCCTATAACTTTATCCTTATCTAAGACCAGATCTCCCAGCAAGGCACTTGATGCGTGCAATAAAGCTGAGATAATATTTCAATGGCCAATTATGCAGACACGTATCAATTATCTTTATTGGCTATCACGCTTTGCCCAAGAAGTAGAAATCTTTTGGTTTTCTGATCTTGTAAAATAGACTGTATAGTGTATATATAGTTCCGACCCGTCAGTCAAATCCAGATAACACCTACTAGTCAGAAGCCAGCTGGCCTCTTACCTATGCGTCTTATCAGAGATTGATTACAAAAGGAGGCAGTGTTTGTGGTAATTAAGGGCTATGTCAGTCTGTCCCACAGATATGGATGGGTTCTTTATATAGAACTTAATTATAGTAACGTTGTCTATCTGTAATTTCAAAATTAGATATGCAACATTGCTCAAATTTAGAATAGTTGTTAAAATTGAATAGCTTAATAGACACCTGCTTTGTCTAGTAATTCTACCAATTAATAAAGAATTTCATATGCAAATGAAGTGGGTGGAGCTAAAAGCAAACGTCGGAACTATATATTGGTTACACATTTTAGTTCGTATCAATCCCCATTTACTATCAAATGTTTGATAAGCATGCGCAGATCGGTCTGTACAGACGGCAACGTTCTTCGTTATAATTCAGTTAATATTGCAAATATTTGAATCGTAATTAAAAGCGAGAGAGAGAACATATTTAAGCGTAAACACTGATATTCTAACAGAAAGTTCTTACAATGGATACGACGTGCGGGAGGAACTGTTAAATTCATCAATGGAATCAGATATTGATATCAAGAACAAATTCGTAGAGGAATACACTATTGACATTGATAATTTGATCGAACCGAAATCTACTTATAGAGGAGAGATATTAACTCGGAACAAGTGTCCCGTCTATGCGAGAAATGTTAAAAAATGCGTCTATTCCATTTAATGCTGTGTTGATGAGCCGTTAAACAACATTGAATTGAAAGTTGTGCAAAATTAGAAGTACTTACAATCGTAGACTGGGTTCACTCAATTAATTATGTTTCTTATTCTAAAGGCTGTTGTTCAGCGAAACATAAGCGACTGAATTCAGCCAGTATCGTTCAACCTGTGATTGATGGTGGTCGTATCAAGTCAATCACATATACTATTGGCTCTTATCTCATACTTGTAGCTGTTTTTCATTTTTAGCGGCTGAATTCTGCCGATGGTTTTAGACGAAGATTTTTACGATTGGTTTATTTGAAAACTCCAGTTACTGAACTGTAGTGTTATTGGTGTTGAATATACTCTGACGACGAAACATACGCGACTGAATTCAGCCAGAACCTTTGTGTGCTTTAAGCATCATATAGGAAAGGTGAAGCAAAACAGATCGGTGGAGAAAGTAAAACATGTACGAGTATATGCAATCACTTGTTTTCTTTAGCTGGCTGAATTCAGCCAGTATTGATAAGAAGAAAATAAAAAGTTAGGTAAAATAAAACAAGATCCAATGCAGGTTCCAATGCAGCACTAATTTATAATTCACTGTATAACCATATCCGAAAGTTGTGCAAAATAAAGCGACTGAATACAGCCAGTGCCTGTGTGTGGTTAAATTATCATACAGGAAATGTGAAGTAAAACAAATCAGCCGAGAATATAAAACGTGTTTTTGTAAGCCGTTGCTTTGTTCAGCTTGGTGAATTCAGCCAGTAATGATAAGAAGATAATAAAAAGAAAGTTACGTAAAATAAAACAAGTTCCAAAGCATCGTTTTGAATTAATAGTTGACTGTTTACTCCGTCGGAGTGTGGCTGAATTCAGTCAATTAACTCTAGGGTAGCACTGTTTGCTTATATACAGAGCTAAATTGAGAAAAAAAATAAGTTTTAGTGAACTAAATTGCTAGTTTTCCAACTATTGCAGTAAATTCTCGCAATTTTGGCCCAATCAGAAAAGGGTCAAACCAAATGAGAACGTGTGTTCTCATAGTTTTCCAACTATTGCAGTAAATTCTCGCAATTTTGGCCCAATCAGAAAAGGGTCAAACCAAATGAGAACGTCTGTTCTCATTTGTTTTGACCCTTTTCTGATTGGGCCAAAATTGTGAGAATTTACTGCAATAGTTGGAAAACTAGCAATTTAGTTCACTAAAACTTAAGTGTTTTCTCAAATTAGCTCTGTGTATAAGCAAACAGTGCTACCCTAGAGTTAATTGACTGAATTCAGCCACAGTCCCACGGAGTAAACAGTAAATTATTAATTAACAGCGATACTTTGGAACTTGTCTTATGTTACCTAACTTTCTATTATCTTCTTATCAATACTGGCTGAATTCAGTCACCTGAACAAAGCAACGGCTTACAAATACATGTTTTAATTTCTCCGCTGATCTGTTTTACTTCACATTTCCTGTATGATACATGTACTGGCTGAATTCAGTCGCTTATGTTTCGTCGGCAGAGTATATTCAACAACATTAACAGTTCAGTAACTGGAGTTTTCAAAGAAACCAATCGTAAGCATATTTGTCTAAAACCACTGGCTGAATTCATCCGCTAAAAAAGATAAACAGCTACAAGTATGAGATAAGAGCCAGTAGTATACGTGTTTGATTATTTGACTTGATACGACCATCAGTAATCACAGGCTGAACGATACTGGCAGAATTCAGCCGCTTATGTTTCGTTGAACAACAGCTTTTAGAATAAGATACATAATTAATTGAGTGAGTGAAGATAGTCTACGATTGTAAGTACTTCTAATTTTGCACAACTTTCGGATATGGTTAAACAGTGAATTATTAATTAGTGCAGCAATTGAAACTGTATTGGAACTTGTTTTAGTTTCCCTAACTTTTTATTTTCTTCTTATCAATACTGGCTAAAGAAAACAAGGGCTTGCAAATACATGTTTTATTTTCTCCACTGATCTGTTTTGATTCACCTATTCTGTATGATGCTTAAAGTACACAACGGTTCTGGCTGAATTCAGTCACGTATGTTTCGTCGTCAGAGTATATTCAACACCAATAATAGTCCAGTAACTGGAGTTTTCAAATAAACCAATCGTTAACATCTTTGTCTAAAACCATCGGCTGAATTCAGCGGCTAAAAAAGAAAAACAGCTACAAGTATGCGATAAGAGCCAGTAGTATATGTGTTTGACTTGATACGACCACCATCAATCACAGGTTGAACGATACCGTCTGATTTCAGCCGCTTACTATGATATTTCGTTGAACAACTGTCTTTAGAATAAGATACAGAACTGATTGAACACCGTCTATCATAATCATGAATTCGTAAGTTTTATAATTACTAAAAGACCGAATGTTGATTTTGTTTTGTAAGGGCTGTGCACATGGTAGGTATATTATGCAGTTGACTACATATAGCATTCGATTTGAACATTATCCGTTGAACATTTTGGAATTATATTCTTTTTTTCTTCTTCTGATGACATTATATTACTGTACAAAGTCCTAATTCTAATACATATAACATTGTTAAACAAACGGTATTTGCCATTGCAACTTCCAGCTAAACAGGTCGCTTATGATTTATAAGGATCCTAGATTTGTGTTTGGTTATACACCAACGACAACAGTTTTATACAAAGTATCTCTACCACTTTAAGTAGGAAAACAGAAACTATTTATAATGCGAATTACGAACTCATTTGTTTTCGAGTAATGCAACCGTTAGTGCACTTGATAGTAGTTTAGGCGTGTTACTGTATGTTGGAACACGATTTGAATTATGATGTAAAAAGCAATCGTCCTGATTTTAAATTATAGTTATAAGTAATTACTTTGTATATAATACAAGGGACAATTTACTTGGGTCTTATATGTAATAACTGTTTCAATGTATCGCATCACCAACCTCTGAAACTACGTTCTACCTCCATCTAAAAGTCCAGTACTTCAAGATGGAAATAAACTCTGTCTCGGTCCATTATATCGTCATTCGTATATCGTGTGTTTAGTTTGTTGCAGTTATACAAAAGGAAAATATAATACCATTTGAAAAAAATTGCATTTTTAATGTTAGAAAATTATACATTCTTGATAACAGAAAAATGGGGAAGTTGCACGTAGTATATTTTTAACTTCATAGTTACATACCATGGCTGTATCAATGTAATAAATATATACACTACCGATATAATATATATAAGTTAGAGCGCTCTAACAATATATAATTGTACTGCATGTGTCGATTCAGTTTGCGAATAATTTATGAAGAAAAAATGTGAATAAAACTTATAATAAAAACAGAGAAAATAACCGATGACACCCGCTAATGACTGAGCGGCATCTCGCGAATAATGAGAGTAGACTACTTAAATCTAAACGAATGAGCGTCTCTGTGACAATGAGGGACCGTATAAAATGCGGATCGTCTACAATGAGGGACTGTTTAAAATGCGGATCCCATTGGATACGACTGAAAATAAATGTAATATAATACATTTTTTAGTAAAAATAAATTAAAAAATATTGTAGTAGGGCTGACCTTTTGGAACCGGTCGCGTTTGGACAAAAAACATATGTTTTATGCTGGCTTTAGTGTCATACAGTATAAACATAATACATCATTCACACCATTATTTTTTACAGAATAATATCTTCCAAATCGATGCACTATATTACGTTTTCATTACGATTTCAGCGTGCTGCAAGATTTAATTTTAACGAGTAATTCTATTTTCGTATAACAATTATAAAAACTATAATTATGATAAAAAAACAATTGTAGATCAAACGTCTAATGCTTATACTATGTACACGAATACGTCAATGTTTACAATACCTTTTACAAATACACTAATATTTGATCTTTCATAATATAGCGCATTGTGAAAACAGCTATAGTTTTATTATTAAAGCATTTTAAATAAAAATTACATTCAAACTAATTTTGTAAAAACCACCTAAGGATTGGAAACTTCAGCATCTGGGCGCAGAGTTTAATTGTATAGACGTATTGCAACGGCATTGCTTTGAACACAGCAACTTAAATTTACTCGCACTACTTCAGTGTACTTGCGGAAAGTATAATTATATTACAAACTTATAGCCAACTTAATTCTTTTAGGGATTTTTTTTGATTCCGGAAGAAACAAAGCCAAATCTTTTTGAACCGTATCTCTGTGAATTAATTGCTCAACTGCCATTCCGTGCCTTTTAGTGACTTCAATTACATTGTCTGCATTACGTCTATACAATTTAACTCTGATCCAGGATGGAGTGACTCCAAAACCTCTCCAAATGTATCGGCGCAGTCCTCGTGGTAAACAAACATGTGACCGACGACTGCTTGTTCAGTTCCTGTAGATTCGATTCGTGTACGTTCGATACCGTCGTCAACTATTATAATGTTATTTCATTTTCCTGAATACACCTGAAAATATATAAAAATGAAATTAGTACAAACTTACGGGAGTAGTCATTGTTAAAACAATTTAAACAATATGTACTTGTTTTGTAATTGTGTTCATGTTGTTTTAAATCAAATCTTGATTGAAACTGAACATGCTATTATTTATACACGACAACTTTTATAGTTTTTATCAACCACAAATGGATTTGATTTTTTTTTGGCGGTATATTTTTTCACTTACTATCATCCAAGTTTTGACAGAATGTTGAAACTTGTTGACACTTGTTTTTAGCCCAGACACAAAATATTTTATACCATTTCCAAAAAAAAAATTTGTTTAATTTCTTCGATGACGACAATAGAGTTCGATTTCGGTAATTTCGGTATTTTGGGATCCTTTTCGCTTGATTCTCTAAAAGTCTTTGTTAATCGGGCGCATTTAGAAACTCGGGTGATAAAGAAGAAGAACTTTTATTGTGCCTCGTCACAATAAAGCGATGTATTAGTGCGTAGCGCTGAAACGCATGTAGTAGTGCGTAGTGCTAAAACGCATGTAGTAGTGCGTAGTGCTGAAACGCATGTAGTAGTGCGTAGTGTTTTTTTTGTGTTTTTTTCAAGACGGATACGCAAAAGCCGATTTTCTAATGTGACATTAGTAATAGTAACCTAGACATTATTCGGAATGTTTCGCAACACAGTTTGTTTTCATTTGTGGAAATGGTTAATAAAGATAAATGAATATCATATAACGGATGTTTAAAATAAAGTGAATAACTGAACAATTGTAAAACTAAAAATAACAATATTTAATAATGTAAATTTTGTCTATACTTATTTCTTTTAACAGAAAGTCGTTATTTTGATTACGTTCTAATAAAACCCCTACTGCGTTTACCTTTCATTATAACAGAACAGAACAGAACATACTTTTATTGATTTGTACGTTAAGTACATCATCATAACATATATACAACAATTACAAAATACATATTTAAATCACGTTTAACATTCAAAGTATAATAATAATTAATAATTATATTATTATTATTATTATTATTATTATAAACAACCTTTTGATGCAAAATTGTACTACACATATATATATATATATATATATAAATAAATTGTTTAGAAAAAGCGTCATCTGATAGAAGCAAGCTGATGAACTTAAAACGAGGATGATCACCAAATTAATCTTCAATTCATTTCTTGTTCAACCTTCCGATAGTTCACACTTGTGATAAAGGCTTCAAAGAGCAATGTACACATATTGTGCGGAAATTATTCCAATGTTCCACTTAATTATTACTGACGGGTCAAAGAAACCCTAATGGCTATTACATTATGGGCAATTATGCTCTACCCATAAAACCTTATACAATGGCTATTATATGTGATTGAGGACTGAGACTGATACCTTTTTTTGCATACGATAATTCAGAATGCAAGGATGTGTTTTATTAACTTGTCCCAAATATGTTCTTATGAGAGCAAAGTTTTACATTTCACTCATGATATGTTGCTATGCTTTTATAACAATAATTTATCTTGGCTGATGAAGATTCAATCAATTATCTTCCTGCACGGATATCAACAGAAAGGATCAAGGTTTTATTTGACAAATCTAAGACTATAAAGTAAAATAAACAGCATACCATATACCAGATTTAAGCCATTTTAAGTCTCAAAGCTTAACTTATATATTGTTAAACGTAGTTATAGTTACGCCCATCTAGATGTTTAAATTACCCAACTCAATTAAACCATACTCTATATATTACATACTTGGTGCACTCAAACAAAACATAAATTATATTATAACATAATGCTCTTAGTAATAGATAGAGTATAGTTTCATTGAGGTGGTTCATTTAAACATCGAGATGGGCGTAGCCCATCGAGGTGTTTAAATTAACCCACGAGATGAAATCATACTCTATTTGTTTTGTAGCATGTCCATTTCAGTTCTATTTCAGTTATTCCAACTGTTATTTTCACTGTTATTCTCAGTTATTCTGACAGGTCTTATTTTCAATTAAACGATTTACACCTGTGTCTGAACAAAGAGAATTGTCTGTGACCATGCTACAACATGCTTTATTTGTTATTGATTATTTCAAATAGTCCTGTTTTATTCATTGCAATTTGTATGAACAATTCTCTATTGTTAAAGGACGCACGGCAATCTTGATTTTTGTTAAACTCGAGGCGTCCAGTTAGTTTTTATGCCCCCGCATCCTCGATGATGAATCGGTGGCATATTGTTTTTGGTCTGTCTCTCTGTCTGTCTGTCTCTCTGTCTGTCACAAAACTTTAACCTTGCCTGTAAAACAGAAACCCTTCCACCTAGGATCACCAAACTTCACATGCGGGTTGCCCATGACAACTTCTATAAGACCCACTTATTTCTAGGTCAGTAGGTCAAAGTTCAAGGTCACCGTGACCTCGGTTACACAACTTTAACCTTGCCTGTACAACGAGAACCCTTCCACCTAGGATCACCAAACTTCACATGCGGGTTGCCCGTGACAACTTCTACAAGACCCGCCCATTTTGAGGTCAGTAGGTCAAAGGTCAAGGTCACCGTGACCTCGGTTACAAAACTTGAACCTTGCCTGTAGAATAAGTGCACTGACGGGGGCATTGTGTTTTACGAACACATCTTGTTTCTACATACTTTGCATTTATTTAATCATTTGCTTAATCATTAGTATTAATTATAAGCAAAGTTTAAAGTAACATGTTTTTGCATATTACTAACTATTGATTATATTTCCCAATACTATATTCAAATTTGTATGTAAAAATATTCACGCTGGTTGAAAGTCAAACTGATACTGGATTAATGATCCGAGCGGATAATTTTAATGCTTGATAAAAGCTTCAAGATTGCCGTGCGTCCCTTTAAGTTAAAGTTGAAATGAAGATAAGTATTTTCATTCTGCGAATGAGAGTTTCAGTATGTACAACTACCATGCAAACTTATCAAAGAAATGTAAGGAGATGTGCGCCAATGAAAATGCTTTGCACTTCTATATTTCAGTCAGAGCAATTATATACCGGCCTATTAGTCATTATCAAAGTTTTTTAAACTGACTTTCGGACAGTCCTTATGTTGTTCGCTTAATTAGCCATTTGAGAATTACATTCTAGTTTTACCCAACCAGTGGTACGCGCCAAAAATGTGCGCGCCACAATTTTCAGAGTTTTACAATTACAAACTGTTCTCGTTATGCTAATACCAAACGAATGCATGAATGGGTTCAATATATTGTAATTGTATATCAAATATATCATGTTTCCTTATTGTTAGTATTCTGATTTTACAATATATACAATATATACATTACCATAAAGTTAAGGTGATAGGCTGTAAGCTAGTAGGAGAACCCGCCCCCCCACCCCCCCCCCCCACCCCCAGAATATGTTACCTATAAAAATAATAATTAATTTTACTGCATTTTGAAGACTAAAAATGTATGGAAGTAAGGGTTTGTATTTTAAATTGTCTTCAATATTCATGCCTTTTATAATAAAAACTTTCGTTTCACTTACTTTTTATACCTTGGATACCTGCATTACTAAGCCTACGTTATCGTAATTTACGTTACCGTAATTTACGTTACCTTGTTTTATTAAGTTTTTTAACGTAAGACATTAAGAACATTAATGATGTTACATTCGAAGATTATTCCAAACCTTACATATATCACAGACATACGTGCCCATGATGTTAATAATGTCTGGTTCTTGTAATTTCCGTTACATTGTGTGTTTTTAAATCATTTTCTATTTTCTGCATGTTAAAATAAATAATAGAACAAATCATCCAATAAACTATTAAAATTTTATTGCAACATTCCTTTAAACATAATTGATTGTAACAACTCATTTTGAACATTATTTATGCCTTTTAAACTACAAAATTTCGTTTCACGTAATGTGTATACCTCTGATACCTGCGTTATTAAGTCTACGTTACCGTAATTTACGTTACCTTGTTGAATGAAGGTGTTTGGTTTAAGAAATTAAGAACATAAATATTTTATATTCGAAAATTATTTCAAACATATTAGTTATAATTAATAGACATACGTATCCATGTTGTGAACAATGTTTGGTTATTGTATTGTCCGTTGCATTGTGTGTCTTTTAAAATAGTTAATAATAATCTTCTGTGTGTTACCAGAAACCTAGAAAATTCAGCCAGTTAACGTATACATATATATATTAATACAACATTCCTCTACACATCATCAATGGTAACAACAGAGTTTGAACAGACATGAAATTATGTCAATGTTAATATGTGTCACCTCATGTATTAAACGTTACGTACGTTACCAATTTTACATCATTTTATTTAAATACCACATCTAAGTATCAAATAAAACATGGATATATATATTTATTTTCCTTTTTATATTGTTTATACATAGGCAAACATTGAATGAAATGAAGTTTGTATATAATTTACACGACTCTTCCGTACTTTTTACGTTACCAAATTCGAAAAAAAATAACAAATTGTATGCACAATTTTAACTGCGAATGTATTCATATATTAATCAAATGTAACACATTAAGCAATTTCAACATATTCACAAAATGAATTGAACTTTACTTACGTTACTAACAAATACAAATGTATAGCTCTATCAGATAGCACGCATGTTTATGGAAATATATTACATCATTTGAGCTCATAATTCCTCTATACATTGTCATCACTTTCTTCAAACTCAATATCAATCAGTTTGTTGGCTTCCATATCTTCTTGACGATGTTTGCTTCCTTCTTCAGTGTCGGGCTCTTTGAACATGATGTCAACCAACTATTGTGATGCAATATCACCAATAGTCCAGTCAAATTCAATAACTTTATCTTCTCTCATTTGTTTCTGCGTCTGTTAGGTCTGGTTAATGTTGGTCCGTATGGTGCCATAAAAACACTTGAACGTGTGCATGTTCAAATGCATGATTATAGAAAATTGACACGACGGCAAAAAACTCTAGATGTGTCCTTTGAATTTTCGTGAAAACGTATTTGACATCCTTAAGAAGTTTGCTATATAGGCGGCACACTATCCTCTCCGTGATCTCTGTACTTTTTTTAAGATCACCTGAACATTCATGCTGCTGCCTCTCTCTATAAAGCCACTGGTTGTAACACAGCTTGTAAAGCAATGTACTGTTAGTAAAGAGCAAATACCATACCCATTAACCGCTACAATTTTTTTCACATTCAACATATTTTTTAATCATCCCAGTGCCAAACATGACATAGTTATGGTTGTATTACTGAAACAAATTTTGAAAGAAGGATCAGTATGTCTGTGTCAGGAGAACACACCACGATTGTTTCTGATTTTGGTGAGGATTGATAGGGATATGTTCAGTCGGATATCTGTTTCCTCCTATGATATAAACAGATCTTTCTAATCATCACCAATGACAGATATGTCATCTGCAATGTTAACCCGGCAACATTTTTCCCCAGACAAAGTAGGTTTAATGGCCTTTGAGGTTTGGTGCATATCTGTCTGTTTTCCACTGGCCGCAAATGAGATTAATGAATTGTGTCGTATTGTCGTGATAACTCTTCAAATCACGATAGCTCCTCGTTTTCGGCCCTGACAACAGGAAAGTTGGGGTTTCACCTCGCCTCTTGCACTCAAACTACTTGATAGATCTAGGGACGCTAGTGTCTATCACAAAGTCGACTCATTGTGCTTTGGTAAGTACGTCACACACCAGCTCTGCCAAATCGTCAAACGTACAAGGAACTGAAGGCTGACTGTGAGGTGTTGCATTACTTTCACACACATACACAGTATATTCAGTAGGTTGCTGTGTAGCTGGCTCAACTGATACTTCTAAGTAGTAGAGCAATTTGGCTTTGTCAGTTCTAACTGAATTGCCATCAGCTGTTGCAAGGGACCATGGTGATATGATAGTTTCAGCTTAAGATCTGTCTGATACCTGATCAATAAGGGAACCAGTTGACCAAATATAGTGTGTTTTAGATCGGGTCGGAGTGTCAATTAACAAGTCATTGACAAATATGTCATGGTCTTCTCAGCCTGATGCTGTAATATATCATCAGCAACATCTCTCTGTGCTGGAATACCGGACGATCGGAGGCATAGCTCATAGTCATTGATATAATCTCGGAATGGGGTTTGTGAAACAATGATATTGCCATCTCTGGAAAGTGACCACTAGCAGTTTTTCTCTACATTGACGTGTATTGTACCAGTGATATTACCTGTATGCTGCATTTCTACTGAATCCAATGATGTTACCCTGAAAATTTGTATGTTGATTGATAGTTTATTAGTAGTTATGTGACTTGTGGAAGAGGGACACTGAATCTCCTGTTTTGGAGAGGTTCATTTGAACCGGGGATGGGTTGTGTCAAGAGTCAGGGTGTCATTATATATACTGGAATGTGTCTGGCATAGTTCCAATGGTCATACTCAAAGAAAATTAGACATAGGCGGTAGGGTGAAGATATATGCATGTCAAGGTGATTTTCCTTTGTGACTGTCTTTGATAAGAGTTAGTATTATTAGTATTGTGTCCAACTACTAGTAATCAGAATAAGGCAAGACTAACTTACATTGGATGGGGACAAAATATAATTATTCTTTGGGATTTGTCTCAAAAGCAGGATACATGGTAACAAAGGGAATATGCAATAACTAGCAAAAATAACAATTTTCAATAAAGGATAAGCTACCAATAGTTTAATGTGCACAATTATTATTTTTCTGATTTATGAACCATTTTAAAATATTTATTTATTATATATTTATTTTATTTTTAGACATTATATTTATTTATTTACTTATACAGTGCTTTGGGGTGTATAGAATCATCGGTAGTAAAGAACCATTTTTTGTTTAAATTCAATTTTCTCAGCTCATATATTTTAGATTATTTTAAAACTTTCCAGGCTTGAAGATATATCATATAAGAATACATTTATTCAACGGTGAAATTATTTGGGACATTTTTCCATGCAAAATATATCACTACGTGCAACACCTTGAAAAAAAATGGAACAAATACAAAACTTTATTCCAATATTCAATTTAATAAACAACCAGTTTAGTCCCTTCCATAGAACTTGTGTTATATCCAGGCTCTCGTAAAACAAAGTTTAACAAAATAATATAAATAGATTATTAAGTAAAAATCTACTATTGTAACAAACAAGACATGTGACTAGACCCTGACAATAACATCTTCCATAATGTAACATATTATTGATATTGTATTATATGGGTAACCGTGCACACAGAGTATCTCGTTTC